>CAJGYO010000002.1:103208897-103582896 GCA_904845875.1 Miscanthus lutarioriparius | reverse complement strand
TCACTTAGTAGTTTGATAGATGTATTCTTATTTTAAGAGTTGCTATTGCCGTAATACTAAGTGTCGCATCATCATTTCATGCATATAGATCACGAGTTGGTAGAGTTCATGCCGGTGGACGAACAGGAGTACAAGGAGGTCATCGAGGAGTACGAGGAGGAGATCCTCATGTAGGAAAGAGCCCCAGAGCCTTTTGGTGCTGACTTTGTTGACCCGTCGCCTGCCCAAGGCAAGCCCCGGTGCATAACCCTTATTTTAAATGATCACTGAATATCTATATATATATATATGATGTGCATTTACGTTATAGGCATTTTATGGAAACTACATGCATAAATATATCTACCTATGAGTCCTACTAGTATAAGTCGAGTAGTTGCTATGCTCAGGATATCGGTAGTGTGAGTAACCTGTCGTTACTCACAAATATGTGATAAATATGATCACTCATAATAAATGATGGAAAGGAAAAGTGGCGACCGGATAGGGATATGGTTTGGGTACTGGTGGGTGTAAGAGACTGTGTCCTGTGGCCAATAGGGCATAGCTTGGTTACACTTTTTTCCATGTATGTGTCGATTAAGGACCGGTCGTTGCATATGGCTCTCGACAAGTCACAGATCTATTGTCCTGAGCACATACTTGGGTATGGGCGTAGGGAAGACTCGTTGCTCTCTTGTCGTGGATCTGGCTCTTTCTAGACCGACTGATTGGAGGCGAAGATGGTGGAGGTCCTTGCACCACACTGAGTCTGGGACATAGGAGTGGGGGCTTGGAGTCCAAGTTTGGACGGGGACCTGGACACCCAAGATAGGAGAGTGATGGGTTGGTCCTGCTTGTGCCTGGAGTACAAGTGGGGCGTGTATCTTTGGGGCACCTAGCTGGGGGCATTGATTCGCGAATTGCCGACGTTCCAGTACGGCTTGTCTATGGTTTAGCACCATAGTAAGAACTGAAAGATGGAATATGACGAAATGGAACTGATTGCTCAACTCTTGCTTGAAAGTAGAACAGGTGCTTATATAGACTGGATAGATAATAACTTAATAGGGCTGATAATAATAACATAAATAAGGACTCACTATTAGTATTGCTTTCTACCAAAAGAAACCAGCAAACCATAAAGCTTATCATATTTCTTGGAGTCAGAAAATTATTTCCACTAGTCGGATAAGTCTTGCGAGTACATTGTGTACTCAGGGTTTATTTACCCCTATTGTAGGTAATGCATGAGAAGTACCATTGTGTGGAGGAATCTTCTGATGGGCACAGACGGATCCTCGTTCTTATCGCTAGATGTTTATTTTCAATTCCGCTGTTTATTATTCCGCACTCTGACATTTGGTAATGTAATAATGTAATTTTTAAGAAACTCTGATATACGAAATGGACAAGTATTGTAACTTGTTCTCATTATTGGATCCTTGGGAAAAATGTGGATCTTTCGGGTTCTCCCTTGGGGTGTGCCCGACGGATACCGCCCGCTGTAGCTTGCTTTCGGGGAGCTTAGTGTCTGGTGGAAGACGAGCACTTCCGTAAGCGTGTTATTTGGGGCGGTTCTGCCACACCATCCTTGTGATGGCCGAGATCTTCTCTAGGTTGGCCTCGATGCCATGCTCGGAGACAATGAAACCTAGCATCATACCCCTTGGGACCCCAAAAACACACTTCTCGGGGTTGAGCTTAATGCCGTTTGCTCGGAGTTTTGCGAAGGTCTGCTCAAGGTCAGCTATGACCTGGTCAGCCCATTTGGACTTGACCACGATGTCATCCACGTAAGGCTCAACGGTTCGCCCGATGAGGTCCCCAAAACACCTGAGCATACAACGCTGGTACGTAGCCCCCGTGTTTTTTAGACCGAACGGCATTGTGATGTAGCAGAACGATCTTTATGGGGTGATGAAAGATGTCACGAGCTAGTCGGACTCTTTCATCGTGATTTGATGGTACCCGGAGTACGCATCAAGGAAGCAAAGGGTTTCGCACCCTAAGGTTGAGTCGACTACTTGGTCTATGTGTGCCAAAGGAAACAAATCCTTTGGACGCGCCTTGTTGAGACCCGTGTAGTCAACACACATTCTCCATTTCCCACTCTTCTTTTATACAAGAACAGGATTGGCTAACCATTCGGGGTGGAATACTTGCTTGATGAACCCGGCCGCCAAAAGCTTCGCAATTTCCTCGCCGATGGCCCTGTGCTTCCCTCATCAAAGCGACGCAGACGCTGCTTCACCGGCTTGGATCCTGGCTGATCTTCAAGGCATGCTTGGTGACTTCTCTTAGAATGCCTGGCATGTCCGACGGTTCCATGCAAAGATATCTCTGTTGGCGCAGAGGAAGTCGACGAGCACGCTTTCCTATTCAGAGGAAAGCATGGTGCCAATACGCACCGCATTGCCTTTAGAGCTGCTGGGGTCTATGAGGACCTCCTTGGCGCCCTCCACAGGCTCAAAATACCCGGCCGACTGCTTGGGGTTGGGCGCTTCTTCAGCGACCTCCTTCTTGATGGCCGTAAGCTCCCAGGAGGCGACGATTGCCGTGGCGTGTTCGCAGCACTCGACCTCACACTCGTAGGCATGCTGGAAGGAGGTGTCGATGGTGATGACCCCGCATGGTCCCGGCATCTTCAGCTTTAGGTAGGTGTAGTTGGGGACGGCTTTGAACTTTGCGTAGCATGGACGTCCCACGATGGCGTGGTAGGTTCCATGGAACACGACCACCTCAAAGGTGAGGGTCTCCACCCTATAATTGGACAGATCCCCGAAGGTGATGAGAAGATCGATCTACCCAAGTGACACGGCCTGCTTTCCAAGCATGATGACTTGGAAAGGCGCTCTGGTCGGTTGAATGCGCGATCGGTCGATGCCCATGGCGTCGAGCGTTTCGACGTACATGATGTTGAGGCTGCTGCCTCCATCTATCAGTACCTTGGTGAGCCGCTTCGTGCCGATGATCGGGTCGACCATGAGCAGATATCTCCCTGGTTGCGGGACGCTCTCCGGGTGGTCGGACCGATCAAAGGTTATGGCGAACTCCGACCATCGAAGAAAGGCCGGAGCGCCCGGCTCGGCGGTATAGACCTCACGGCGCATAAGCTTCTGGTGGCGCTTGGAGTTGTAGGCCGCTAACCCTATGAAGATCATGAGGCAGCCATCCCACGTCGAAAATCCACCGTCATTCCCCTCGGCGTCGTCTGTGGTCGGCTTGGGGGTCCTCCCTGTGCTCCCCCTTGTTGGAGCCTTCGGACAAGAACCACTTCATGAGGATGCAGTCCTTGTAGAGATGCTTAACGGAGAAGGCATGGTTTGGGCATGGCCCTTCGAGCAGCTTCTCGAAGTGGTTCAGGATACCTTCTACGGGATTCTAACCCCCCTTATGGTCTGTGATGGCCACGATCGAGCCCTCATGTCGCTGCTTGCTCTTCTTCTTGCTGGGCGGTTGGAGGCGCCTTCGTCGGCATCCTCGTCCCGCTTCGCCTTGCCCTTGAGGTGGTCGAAGATCGCCCCGACCGCCTCCTCGCCCGAGGCGTGGCTGGTGGCGATGTCGAGGAGCTCCTTGGTGGTTCACGGACCCTTACATCCTAGCTTGTGAACCAGTGACTCGCAGGTGGTCCTAGACAGGAAGGCTCCTATGACGTCGGCGTCGGCGACGTTGGGTAGCTCATTGCCCTACCGAGAGAAGTGCCGGATGTATCCATTAAGGGTTTCTCCGGCCTTTTGTCGGTAGTTTTTGAGATCCCATGGGTTCCCAAGATGCTTGTACATGCCCTAGAAGTTTCTCACGAAGATCTCTTTCAGGTCCGCCCAACTTTAGATTTTGTTGGGCGGAAGGTGTTCCAACCATGTTCGCGCCGAATCGGCTAGGAACAATGGAAGGTTGCGGATAATGAAATCATCATTATCTGCTCCACCGGCTTGGCAAGCAAGCCGATAATCCTCGAGCCATAGTTCGAGGTTCGTTTCCTCTGAGTATTTCGGGATGTTGATTGGTGGTCGGTACCGTGGCGGGAAGGCGACGTTGAGGATGTGTCGGCTGAAGGCCTGAGGTCCCGGTAGGCCGGGGCTCGGGCTTCGGTCCTCGCCACTGTCATAGCGTCCACCATGACGAGGGCGGTAGCCACGGCTAGCTCCCTCTCTCGGATCGCCGTGGGCACGTCTACGGGCGTCGAGGGTGTCACGCGCGTCACGGTTGCGGCCGAGACGCTCATGTACCGGGACCACGGTGCACAACCTACCGCCTTGTGGCGCCTGGTGGACTGACGTGTCCTTGTCGGGTCGCTCCGAGGGCGTGCGCTGGCAGGCGTCGAGCTCGCGTCGCCGACCTGCTATGCCGCCGCACGCTCGAGTAGCGTGCGAATCTCCCGATGGGCCTGACGGTCTTCGGGCGTTGCGGGCCCCAGAAGCCCTCAGAGCAAGGCCGCCGCAGTGGCGATGTTCTGGCTCGCCCGGGAGAAGTGCGGGAGTGCTTCATCGTCATCGATGATCCTGCGGTTCACGTTGCGGGCCATGGCGCGTGCACGCCCACCGTCTCCATGGCGCTCGATCTCTCGATCGAGCTTCACACGTTCCTACTCGAGCTGGAGTCGCGCTTCCTCGAGCTCTTGGTGTCGGGCCTTCAGCTGCTCCACCTACAGGCGAGGCGGGGCCCCTGCATCCCCCCAAGACCTCATCGTCGAGGTCGTTCGTTGGGGTAGCCTCTTCCTCGTGGATGCTTTCAACGTGTCTCTCGGGGGTACCCGTCATGAAACACTCACGAGAGGGGTGATAGCTCCCCCTGTTGGAGTCAGAGCTGGAGGGCGACTCCTATTCTCCCACGAGGAGGTCGTGGAAAGAGTCTGCAATATATTCGGTCATCCCCACGAACTCGTCGTTTGCGGGGGGTGGAGGCGTGCGTTGCGCCATAGGGTGGGCCACGGTCTCTGCGGCGTTGCGAATACCGAACGGGAGCACTGTCGTGGCGTAATTTCAAACTTTTTAATGGCACATGGGTAAAAGCCTCTAAACCTATTATCAATTAGGTGGGTGCAAACTGAAAGGTGATAACCGAGGATAAAACATGTCAATCATAAGTGATGCCAGATCACCAATTGGTCAATTTGGGGGAGGGTGACAAGCAAGTGAGAAAAAAAAGTGGGAACAATGAGAAGGGTGATGGCCACTCACATGTCTTGCCCTTTCATACATATCAAAGTTTGCCCACAAGCTCTGGAGACAAGCGCCCTGTTCGCTTGGCTTATAAGCCATACTTTTTCAGCATACGAACAGTATTTTTCTCTCACAACAAATCAACCAACAGTAGTTTCAGCCATGGCTTATCAGCCAAGCGAACAGGACAAATGTTAAAAGATAAGACTTAAGTCAACGTAATAAGAGAGGAAGCAAGTACATCATTAATGAGGAAGGAAGATCAAAGTACTTCTCTTGCATCTGGTCTATAGAGGTAGAGGGCAAAAAACCCAAAAATTGCGAAGCCAGAAGGCGTCTCGAACAGCAGCAAGGCAATCCAAAAATTATCTACAAAGCCATCACCTACAAACACAGGAGTCATACAAAATTAAGCAAGCTGGATTACCAATACCAAGAAAAAATGTGTGCCCTGGATGGCCCTCCCCTCCATGGCTCCACCTGATCCGCTGCAGTCAAACCACCTCCCCTTATCCAACAGTAACGTGCACCCCTACCTGGAACCCTATCACACCGATGGAGGGAACAGAAAGGTACCTTCTCAAACCCAATCCCCGAGGGAACGGACCCTTCCTGACACACGGATGGAGAGAACGGAGCAAGACAACCACTCTGTCAAGCCAATGCCCTGTTGCCTGTTCGCTTAGGCCTCGTTTGTTTCTATCGGATTGGCCCGTTCCCGAGCCCGTTCCGGGCGGATCGCTGCGGCCCGTTTTCAATCCGGATGGGAACGAAACTATGCGTTCGTTTTGGGCCGGCCTAGATCGAAAACTGGTCCGGAACCAAAACTGGCTTCTTTTTTCCCAGTCTCCACGGCCCGGAATAGAACCACACCTCCTACCATCCGGATCGGTGCCGGCTCCCTGTCTCCACTCTCCACGATGCGAGCACGCGACGACACAGCAGAGGCGACGGCGGGGCGGCGCGAGGTGACCACGGGGCGGCGCGGGGAGACCGCGGGGCGGCGTGAGGCGACGGCAACCCTACGTCCTCCCCCTTCCTCGTCCTTCTCGCCGGTGATTCCCTCGCTCTCCCCTTCGTCCTCGTCCTCTCTCCCTCCTATAGGGTTCTCTAGGGTTCTTGGAAAAGGAAAAAAAATCTCCTGCCGGCCGGTGAGGATGCTCGGAGGTGGGGCTTTAATTTGTGTGGAGAGCGGAGCGGCTGGGGGAGGGATGGAATCATGGGTCGGTCGACCTGATCTGAGCTCGTAGTGCTGTAGCTGCTAGCTTCTGGACCGCTGTAGCTTGTATGCCTCATCTGATTTTGGGGAAAATAGAGAGCAGAGGGAGAAGTGTGAGCTGCTACTTCTGGCCTAATGTTGATCTGCTCGTGATGAATAAGTAGCACAGAGAAAGAGAGAAATTTGCCCAGGTGCAGAGGGGTGTAGGGAGGTGCTAGCTTGCTGTGCTCACGTAGAAGTGAGTGGAGAAGGAATAATTGATAGAGGTATATGCTTGCTGCTTGCTTGTTTAGTGCTTAGTTGGGAGCATTTTGGTCAGTTGCTTCCATCGTTTAGATGTTAAGAGAATGGAAAATTGATTTTGGCTAGATGGCTAAAAATGGAAAAAATCATGGTTGTTTGATTTCTCGTAGTCAAAGGTAGCAATGTGTATGGTGCTAACTGTGATATGCAAGTCCAGTCTGTATTATTAAAAATCAGTACTGCCATGTGCTAATTTTCATTATATTGAAATATTCACATTTACTTATTGTGGGGCCTTTCAGTTCTGTTAGTGGAAGCAAAAATATTTACGTCGAAGGACACCCCATGTGATCTTGCATTCTTTAATATTTAAATCAGCTCCATACTAAAAATTTTATATTATTAGATGTAAATCTCTAGCTTGATTGGCATTTGAAGGACACATTGAAGGGTCTAAATTTGATTTCTTGAGTTATGGGGTGGATTGATTGTGCACTACTGCATACTGGAGTGATCCATCTAGCTAGCTTTACCGGTTGACAGCCATGTTCTAAGGTGGTTTTGCTGGTGCAGTGCATCAACAGGATTATATTCAGGCATAAACACATGCAGTAGTGTCTTCTGAAACAACACTTTGCATCATCTCTTGGTTTGACCATCTGCTTGCCTAGACAGTGTCTCCCTGTCGAAAACGAAATACTAATGCATTATCTTCTTTTTTAGTATTAAAATGCAACTACTTGATTTGTCCTTCTGTTACTACCGTAACGTTCCATACTCTAGTTCCTGGTACCTCAAATATGAAACAACTACTTACTATTTGTGTCTCAAAGATTAAGTAAACTCTAGCTGAGGGAAAGCTTATATTTTTAGTCTGCAAATTAGAAATCCACAAGTGTGTCTCAGTATTTGTGTCACAAGTGTAGGTCGTTCCCTCGCACAGCAGTAGATACTCCTGCATTTTAGAAATCCACAAGTTTCTATGGGTCCTTTTTTCTTCCTGCCTTCCGATTGTTCAAGCAAATGCACCAACAGTTCTAACCGTTTTTGTTGTTATTAGTCCACACCAACCAATGTAGTTTCGTTCACTGCGATTGATACTTCAACATCAATTTGTAAAGGTGTTGGGTGAAGCGTCATGCATATGGTGCTTTTATGATTACCGAGAGTTGTGTAACGTGCAATGCGATATATTGTATACATTTGGTTGTAACTTGGCCTTTTGAAATCCGACTCCTTCCCCAATGCTTGCAATCTTGTGCACTAATTTGAACTCATTGTACCACATGTTAATAATAGTCTCAGCATTTATGCGTTGGAAACCATAAATCGTGGCTGTGCTTCTGTCTCCTGTTTCTTTAAACAGTTCTTTTTTATATGCTTCTGTTTGCTTTGATACCGCATTGAACCATGGTAATTTTTTTATTTGTAGTTCATGGTCCAGATGTTAGTCACAGAGGTACTCAGAGTTGGAGCTTACATCTCTAGGTTTTCTCGACATGCATGCAAAGTATATAATCCTAGCATTTTACATGTGACATGCTTTTGTGTTGTATAGCGAGAATACATATTCTTGCCTTAACTGTGGTTGTGGACTGTACTTTGTAGTTTGTTGAACAAGCTGTGGCCTGTGGTACAAACTTACTGCATACTTGTTCTGTTGATACTTCTGTACCTTTGTTTTTTCTAAAAATAGTTAGTAGAGGTTCAGGTCTCTGTGTTGTGTTCTGTGTCTTGCAGACTAAATTTCCAGCTTATGTGTGTTGGTCGCTTCCTTAGTTTCTTGCAGACTAAATTGAGCTTCTTCTTTGTTTTAAAGGCTTGTGAGTTGTTATTATCCTTTGTTTTTAAGAAGTAAGATAGGACCTCTTTAGCCTTGCAGTTCATTCGTTGGGTTCAGATGAGGTCCATGACTTGTCATTGTTTCTGTACCTTTAGTTTTCTCAAGCTCTACATTAGTGCTGCTCCTCCGGTTCAAAACATGCTGCATTAGACATGTGGTAATTGTGTTGGCATTTTTCTACGAACCATATATATAAACTTAAATGGTTTCTTGTTACTTGTAGATCTCTCCAGCACCATTTAGAGTTGGGGAAGGTGAACCTCTGCCTTCTTGGGATCCTGTGCCAACTCCAAAAGGTACTCCAAAAGCTTCTATATAACTATAAGTTTATATATGCTTCTATAAGACGACTATAATCTTTATTACAGCTTCTATATGACATGGTCAATAATATAACTTCTATATGACATGGTTAATAATATTTAGCTTCTATATGACTATAAAATTGTATGCTTCAGTCCTGCAATGCGTCTCTCACTACGAGATCGTATTAGAAAGAGGAGGGAGGAAGAAGACGATGACATGATGCTATTTATTTTCCCCGCCTTATATCTTATGAGTTCTGCTAGAGGAGGGGAAAAGAAGAAACGTCATACTTCGGAAGAAACAGGCGAGGTTAAAGTTCGAAGACTCCTCGAGGGACATGTCAAGAACTGTCAAGTTGCATTTAGGATGGAACCACACATCTTTAGAGAATTGGCAAATTATCTTAGAAGCAAAAGGCTTGTTGTTGATACTAGGATAACTGTGGAGGAGAAATTGGGTTTCTTCCTATACATGTTAAGTCACAACGCCTCGTATGAGGATCTCCAAGTGTTCTTTGGGCACAGCAATGACACCTTCCATCATCACATCAACCACTTCTTCAAGGTGGTCATTCCCGCACTCTCTCGCCGTTACCTTCAAGCTCTTGATCCTAATCAAGTGCATACAAAAATCCAAGACAATCCTAGATTCTATCCATTTTTCAAGAATTGTCTAGGTGCCATTGATGGAACTCATATTCCTATTTCCATAGCCTCTGAGAAAGCTTCTCCTTTTAGAAATAGGAAGGGCACACTAAGCATTAATGTGATGGTGGCATGTGATTTCGATCTCAACTTCACTTTCGTCTCTAGTGGATGGGAGGGATCGGCTACAGATTCTAGAGTGCTATGATCAGCTATGAGCAAGGGCTTCCAAGTACCTCCAGGCAAATTCTATCTAGTTGATGGAGGGTATGCAAATACTCCATCTTTTCTTGCTCCATATCGGGGAGTTCGATACCATTTGAAAGAATTTGGGGCTGGACATCGAAGGCCGCAGAACCCAAAGGAGCTCTTTAACCACTGCCACGCACTACTGAGGAACCATGTGGAAAGGGCTTTGGGGGTGCTTAAGAAGCGCTTCCCCATTCTGAAAGTTGCCACATTCCACATGTTGGAAAATCAAGTAAAGATACCTATAGCTGCTTCCATCTTCCATAATCTGATCCGATTACTTCATGGAGATGAGGAATGGTTAGATCATCAGCCGAATAATATCCCTCCAAGAAACTTTGTTGCTGTACCAAGTGGTGATCAAATGAATGACCTAAATGTGGGTTCAGTACAAGGCAACGCTTTAAGAGACACCATCGCCCAAGAAATGTGGGTTCAAGATCAAAGAACATTTAAATTATTCTTTGAATAGGTCAGTAATAAGTCAATAAGCTTGTAATAAGCATGGATTGTAATTAAGCCGAGACTTCTTTTTAGTCTTTAAATTAGTCTTTGAATAGGTTGTAATAAGCTTTTGTCATGAATAAGCTTGTAATAAACTTGGCTTGTAATAATTGAATAAGCTTGTAATAAGTGAATAGGCTTGTGTCATATTTGACAAATGATGGTTGGAAAAAGGCTCCCGAAGCTCAATATGATTGCAAGGCGTCACCAAAGTTGCACCGGTTCTTGGGTACAACAAGTGGTATTAAAAAGAAGGCTTCTCCTAAATGCGATAAGGCAAAGAAGACCTGAGGTTCTCCGAGAGGTATGGTATTTAATTCTCTGCTATTATTGCTGTTATTTCTCTTGCTATTATTGCTTTGCTATTTCTTTGCAGTTGTTTGCTACTAAAAAAACTTTCTTGAAGTAATTTTCTTCTATATGCTTTATTGCACCATGTGCTATTATAGTAGTTTTAGTAAACTCAGTAACCTATAAACTAGTATTTCTTTTACTTTATTATTTATATTTGCTGATTTTTGGTAACCTGATGTCTGACCATGGTTTACGTAGTAGTAAAGCAAAGAGCGGACTGGAATCCGGCCCTTGAGAAGTCCCTAGTAGACATTCTCCATGAGTATAAAGATAGTGGCTACAGAGGTGACAACGGATGGACCCCTGAAGGGTGGAATAAAATGGTGAAGGAGTTCCATCTGAGGAACAAGTATGTCAACTACACAAAGAGTCAGATTCAAGACAAAGAAGGACAGCTAAAGAAAGACTATAGGATGCTCAAAGAGGCAAGGAGGCAGAGTGGGGCCACCTGGAATGAAGATAGGCATATGGTTGAAGGATCACCATCTATGTGGGATAACCTTGAAATTGTAAGTTGATTTCTTAAAGTAATTCTATGGATATCCTCATAGTGATAACTAATATTGGCCTTGGGAACATCAGTATGTCACTAGTTGTCTGTTGTCACCATTGCGATTATATTTCCTTGCAGTTAATAATAATATGCATCATAAGTTATTATACATAATGTTGTTGTTGTTGTTTATAACCTGGAACAAGTGATATGGGGTGGGCTGAGAAAACAAAGTCCTTTGATTTGGAGTGGGGTTGAAATGGGATGGGGTTTAGTCAATTAGCAGGGCTACTGCACTTGTTGTAGCTCATTCTAGGTCCAAGAAAGTGCTTGAATTAGGAGCTGCTTATGGTGTTTTTTTAATTATTGTGTCTTTGCCTATACATAAGGATGTAATTTTCTTTGTGGTTTAATTTCCTTTGTCTGCACTTGTTTTTGCTGCTTATGCTCCTTACAATCCAATGCCAGTTCTATTTGGTTTAGAGTTGAGATCACTACAGCCTAGTCTGTTCTCCATTTCAAGTCAGAGCTTTTTTCATGCTCATTAACACTTGCATTACTAGAAATCTTTTTAGGCCCTGTTTGGTTAAGTTGTGGCTGTGGGAAAAAGCTGTTGTGGGCTGTGAGTTGTGGAAAAGCTGCTGTGGGCTGTGAGCTGTAGAAAAGCTGAAAGCTGTTTGGTTAAACAAGTATAAAATATACATTTTATCTTTATCTCTCTTGAAACAATTATGGAAGAGCTTTTTATTCCACCAATTTCGAAAAGCAGAAAGCCAAAAGCCAAAAGCAGGGTCAACCCAGCTTTCAAAAATAAACTACGGAAAAGCAGCTGCTTCTGAAAAATCACCTTTCAAAAGCAGCCCCTTTGGTTGGGCTTTTGGCTTTTGGGGCCAAAAGCCCAACCAAACAGGGCCTTAGGCCTGTCTTCAACATTGTAGCCGAGGGTAGCTGACATTTGCACGTCACACAAGCTGCTGTAATTGACACACTGAAACTAGCCCGTTACAGCACCGTAGGACATGGTAGCTTTTGCTCGTTTTGTCCCCTCAACTGACTTGTTCCACTAGTGTTTTGGTTGCCCTGTTTGCAGAACCACTCTGGTGGGGATATGACTGCCGTCGTTGATGAGTGGAGCAAGTTCTGATGATGAAATAGAAATGCTTGTAGGGACCCCTAGTCTTTTTGAAGAGATCGATTCTACTCAAGTATATGTCGAATTTCTGCTGTAGTGTCATTAAAGTTCAGTATCAGATGCAAACTACTGCCTGGTGGCTCCCAACTCCCAGTCACTCATATAGCATTACTCGATGTGTTGTTAACTTGAGCGGCCGATTACTCGGCATGCAGCTCAGATACGTGCAAGTCGCTAAAGATTGTGATAATGTTCAGATTACCATCTTTTGTAACTTGCGACGTCATTTATTTATTTTGCAATCTTTATCGTTGGATCTTGAAGTTGCGATCCATATTTGTTTTTAGATGTTCATTGCTTATAGTCAATTACAGTCATGGACACATGTTAAGTAGACTGACCTGTTAGCCAGGTACATTACTTGATGTCTGCAACTTAAACATCTTTCCGTTTGCTTTTATGGTGATTTGATTTTTTTTGACAGATCTATGTTATTCTCGTGTAAATTTCCAGTGCCATGTAATCCTTGCAACTATGAACTCATGAGGTTTTGTTTCCTATTTTCATGTGAAGTAGCAGACTTGTTCGCAAGTGCACTAGCAGCAAGCGAACAAGCACTTGCAAGTACCAGTTTTCCTATTTTCTTTCCGTGTATGTGTTCCTGTCCAGCCAAACATGATTTTATAATCAGACCAGGAATAGATACGGACAGGTTTTGCATCAGACCAGGAATGAGTGGAGGAAGAGGATCCACTTGAACCTGGTCAGGAACTGTTCCAGGACAGAAACCAATCCACGGAAAACGAACGAGGCCTTAGGCTTGTTTGAGTGATGCAGGGAACGATGTATCTGGAGGGAACGGAGCAAGGCAACCACCCTCTCAAACCAAATCCCCGAGCCCTAACACGCCGATGGAAGGAACGAGGTATCCGGATCTGGTTTCGCCACGCCAGATCTCTCTGTTTTCCCCAGGGTGGCATGAATGTGCATCTCTTGGGTTTCCATTCTAATCCTAAAGTTGGGTGAGATTGCGAGAGGATGGTGATGGCGGCTAGAAGCTCACCTAGAGTGGTCCTTAGCTTCCCCATGGGAGTGTTTGGGTCAATCCTGGGTCGACTCGACGGAGAAGGTAGCCCCCTGCCCCGCTCGACAGGAGGGGACACGCTGCGCCGCTCGGCGGCACTGCGCCCTCTGCGCCGCTCGATGGGACTGCGCCCGCTGCGCCGCTTGACGGGATTGCGCGGCTCGACCGGCCCGCTGCGCCGCTCGACGGGCCCGTTCCGTCGCTGGACGGGAAGGGATGACATTGCGAATGGTTTCAGCCAATAGCTGCAAGTATATTGTGCTGAAAAAGGAACAGCAATATCCATTGCTCAAACAAACCGGGTTCCTTTCCTTTGCAAAGGCACCCATCAAAATCTTGGCCAACGCTTGGAACTCAAGTTTTGTGTTTCTTCCACGTTGAGAAATTCCAACTGAAGGATCAGTAGCTTTGCCCTGCAATCATGATATAATCAATCATATATCCTCCAGAATTATGGTAAAAAAAGATACATGATCAGCAGCAAAAGGACAAAAGTGAGCTCTGAACACTTCAACGATTATATCACCATATATAAAGCAGGTAAGATCGAACTGACTAGCCAAGGTTTGACAGCCATTGTATTATATGCATTGCTATTTGCTCATATGCTGATTCATGCCGTTTCTGGTGTGGCATTTTTATCGACCAAGTGGGTTGCATGATTCCTAACATGTCTCTGCAATTCTGGAGTAACAAAGTGGCGTCTCGCTGGCCTGAAATCAGTTCATGGTTTGACAGCGGAGGCGCAAGCAGGTTCTCTCCTATCGCCGGCGACCTGTTTCATTCACTTCGCTGGACTGTTTCTGCTGTGGGCTGTGTGCCTGTGCGCGACCTGCTTCATGGCTCATGGGGAATTCTTTCCTTTTGATGATACGTATAGGGAATTCTTTCTGTACTCCCAATTGCGCTTGTCTTGGGTGCCACTGCCACTGCTTCAAGAACCAAGCACCAACGCACCAAGCAACGAGTACCGGCGTACCAGGGTACGCCGGCCCAATATGCATCGGAGTCACCTACATATATATGATTATTAATTAATAGAGCATGGAAATATCTATGATCAAGTATGCTCTGCCTCAAGTTTTAAATGAAGACAGATGCCTATGTGCTATTCATTCGTACTTTTAGATGAATTTTTATGCGCATGTAAGGTTGCTACCGTGCATTTGGTAGTAGAATGGCAGCCTAAGGTTCGGTAGCGCTGAACTCTCCCTTTTCCATGAAATTAGTTTTATTAATTTCATCGGGAATATGTCTGGAGTGTGCTTATTGGAAATTGTAAGTGGTGATACTTTTTTTCGAAAACTAGGTCAAAAACCATTTTGACATTGGATGATGCTAGACCTATAATTTGGAATGGAATGAGCTGCAAACAAATTCTATTACATCTAAAGTCTAAACATAACAGATGGTGTCATAGGATTTGTACTATTCAAATCTAAACAGTGTTGAAATTTATATTTCAGTTATTACCTGCTTGTTCCTCTGTTATTTAGTTTGTTAAAAAGGTCCTTTTTCTTATACGAACTATACTAGTATATGTTATTATAAGATAAATATCCCATTCAATATTTGTTCACCGATGTTAGTACATATAGATCGAGAAATCAACATGTCTAATCTTAAACTTTCGAAACTAGAGCCCAAGCTCCGGCATGCTATTGAGCCACGTCGCCTTGAATTATATACCATTGGATCAGGCTGTGATTGGATCTAGAGGTTAGCATTCCCTCTGTCGTCACCCGTCGTCGTCAGGCCCTTTTTTGTCGCTTACGAGATCTAGACTAGAGGACTCGAGTCCAGGCCCATGCCTCCTTCCTGTCACGCCACCGGCTACCGCAAGCACAGCAGCCCTCCGCGTCCGCGTCCTCCTGCTTCGCATGAGCGAGCAGCGGCGCCACGCCACCTAAGAGCTCGGCCGAGAGGGCGCGGGCGCGGTCGGCTCCAAGATGCGAATGGCGCGTGTGCGGGCGGCCTCGCGCGTACGCAACTCTGACGGGGCAAGCTCAGTGGGCCCTCGGCGCGGGCGCGACAGGCTCCCCGACGCGCGTCGGCGCGTCGCTACCGCCCTGCCCGCCTTGCGCGCAATGTCCCACGGCCGCCCCGCCACTCACCTCTCACTCTTGACACAATCTTCTTATCCCTGCACACGAGGATTGCCTTCTCTGCCGCCGGCGTCCACTCCAAGGACCACGGCGCCGATGGCAAGCACGTGCCGCGCATATCATCATGCACAACTGACTATAGGATCTAAGCCCCAGGGCTTCCTCGCCCCATTGCGCTGCGTTCACTTTGCTCCTTCCGCTGCCGATGCTGACATGATCATAACATGTTTGACAAAATGCTCAATCCCTAGGCACTTGCAAGCAAGAGGCTGTCGAGTGACTCTGCCTCAAATAGCAACTACTTCGCCAAGGATGCTTGGTTGCTGTGCATTGGTCCTATTCGCATCTTTGCCATCATGCACTAGTAATTAAGTACAGAGATCAAATTAATCCATCTGCGTCTTTGGAAAAATGCTTTTGAGACTGAATTTATATGCTTAAAAGCTTACTGCAACATGTCCTGAGAATTACTTATAATTTTCAAAACTCAAACAGTTCTGCTCATATTGAGAAAAATAAAAGGTATGTAATGTAACTTATGTCATTTCCAGAAAAATCATTTTCAGAGCTATGTAACTTCTGTCATTTCCAGTACACAAAATCATTTTCAGAGCTATGTAACTGTATGGTTTTGTGTACTGGAAATGACCGGACAACAAACCTACATATAAAGAAATGATTCTTTTTTAAAAATTAGTGAACTACTAATATCATCTTATAAAGCTGAGCAATGCCTAGCCGACTTCACTGCCTCTATATTACTGAATGTGGTAATATGATGATCTTTTACCAGAGACTGCATCGTCCATGTCTGGCATCGTGGGCCTGCTGTACAAGCTTGAAGTATCGGATTTGTCACTGCCTTATAAATCTTGTGGTGCCTGCTGCTTTATCAGAGCAGGAGGATGATCCACAGGCTCACTGTATTTTAGGAGGGATTCAACACTATAACTGTACATTTGGTGGAGTACCACAGCCTGACTCAGGTTGGTACACTGTCCAAGAAAGTTGATGTCTTCACTATGCTTTCAAGAATAAAATCAACACTTGAGATTGGTAACTATTGCTGTGTTTGATATTTTCATACTGCTACTATTGTTAGAGTCGTGAAAAAAAAACAGTGGCTAAACTCGTTGATAAGCAAGCTCCGAGAAGAGGTTTCTGCTATTTTTGGTAGCTATCAGTATAGGGAATAGGGATTAGCACTAGTACCTATTAAATCACTCAATACTTATGTAGTAGTAGTATGTCAGTTTGAGTCTCTATTTGCAGGTGACGTTACAGTCCATGATTTAACCAAAATTCAGATTATCCATCTAAACTTATATTAGCTACATACATCGCTAATTTTTAAGGATATAGTGTTTATTATTTATGTGCTTAAAGCTTCGAAACAAGTCATAAGCACATTGGCCTATCTGGATTAGGTCCATTTGTTGTCATTGCCGATATTCAATTATATTATATGAACATTCCTTCCCCTCTCATGGCTTGTAGAATATATTTTCTTCTTGATAAAAAGAATACTACAAAGTAATACTGAAGTAGCTAGGAGAACTACCAAATATTTCTCATGTGCACTTCCTTTCCTTTCCTTTTTTTTTCCTTATGAGTTTTCCTTTTTTCTAAATTTAACTTCAGTTTTTATTAGTTTGTGAGAAGCTCATGACATCAAATGTCCAGGTTTACCGTGCACGACGAAGAGGCCTGCGATCCCTGTGCTCGTGCTGAAATTTGAATTGTCAATGTATTATTTTTACCCCAACTGTCCAGGCCTACCGTCACAACAAAGAGGCGTGCAATCCATCCGGGCTGAAATTTGAAATATCATGATATTATTTTTCTGATATTATATATTCCCGTTGCAACGCACGGGCATGATCCTAGTGATTCATTACATATTCATCTTTGGTGAATTGCAGCTCAAGAATGAACTTCCTACATGAATTGGATCTGCATGTAGTTTATACTGTCTCCTGGTATTTTCTTCGGATTATTAAAAATTGTTTCCATGTCTGATATCACTTCCATGTTCATTGAAAAGATGATGTATCAATATTCGAAGCAATAAATTTCACTAAAAAGAATGACAATTCTTTGTAATCTTTAGTTTACTACATTGCCGCAATACATATATATATCTTCACAATTTTAATGCTAAAAAAAGTAATGATACAATGCATTGTTGTTCTCAACTTTAAAGCCAACCGATATTTGCATTAGATGAAAAAACAATCCCATGAAAGACAATGAACAAACACTCTTATTAAGCAAGGCTAGTTTTGTAAATACTATAACAATAAATTTGTAGACCTCTATACTTCACCTTGGCTCACGTGTTCATTATCTATAGCCTATCAAATACTTGTTCAACTCTGTTATCACATTGCCTCACCTACTCCATAATAAGCACTATTTCGAGAAAAATAGACCTAAGACAACGAGCTCGATCTTTTGTTGTATATAAATTAGACCTGATGGTACCTCTTTTTCCAGAGAGATGGTTTAAACTCTAAGCTCTAGTGTTATATCTCAACTCTGCTAAGGATATTGATAGTTTGTTTGTCAAATGAATCCATGAGCTTACAGATCTCACGTTGTTGGCATCTTTGCCAAGCGTGAGATTTTTGCCCTTATATCAGTAATCCGATATATTTTCTATAACATAGCCAATACAAATACTACTACTCTTATATTCTCATTTTTCTCATCTGCAAATTGTAAAGTTCTTAAATCCCTACAAAATCACCACAGGCAATATCAAACATGGCGTGGCAACGCCGCGCCCATGTTTTCTAGTCTATCAATGGGAACGACCACCCCATCCGATCAATCATTTGTCGTCAGCGCGCCGGCCGGCGGCATCGATGGATGGAGATCGGCATGGTCCACATGCAAGCGGTGCTTGTCGCGGAGGAGAGGGCAGCGCAGAATAAGAGGCTGGTGGAAGCGGAAGGGGGTTTAGAAGAAGAAGAAGGAAAAGAGGAAGTGGACGAGGACGACTGCTTCGCCGTGGAGGCTAGCGAGTTTAGGGATACATACATGGAACCGGCGATATTCGCGCTACTACGGTTGCTTCGAAGACACTAGTATAGCCTACTCGGTTGGTGTCGTCAGTCGATACATAAGCAATCCAAAGAAGCCTCACCTTGATGTAGTCAAGCAGATACTAAGGTATGTCAAGGGCACCATCAACTTTGGCATCTTATATAAAAATATAGGGACTACCAGGTGAATGGATACTGTGATTATAGGATCTCTGATTGGCCTAGAGGGAGGGTGAATAGGTCTATCAAAACAAACACTCAAACTTTTATCAAATTCACCCTGCGGCACTACCGTTCTGGAGGGCGGCACTGCCGGACCAGAACAGCAGCACTGCCGCACCTGCAGACAACTTCGAGTCACAGTTCAAAATCAGTGAACGAAAACTTAGATCGGAGAAATTTATTAGCCTACTGCAGGTATGATAGTCACAGATCAAGAGCAAGAAGTTGTAGGAACACCACACATAAGTAGATCGACTAGAAACCCTAGAAATCACCTCAACCAACAATATGAAATGCAAGTAATGTAAATCAAACACAAGTGACACAATGATTTATCCCGTGGTTCAGCTCGCCACCAAGGCTTGCCTACCTCCACGTTGTTGAGGTTAGCCACTAAGGCTTGGGGCTTTCCAACCCTTCCTCGTTCTCAAGTCAAGAGACTTAACTCTTGAGATGAGGGGTGAGTTTACTGACCTCAAGAGATAGTTACAAACCTTCCGGCACTGCTACAGAAGTTGGCACGCTCCACGGGCGATGCTCTAGCCGACTAGGAGCTAAGCTCCAAGAGTAACAAACACAACCGCCGGCCAAAACATGAACTAAATGCTCTTTTGAGTTGAGGAATCAATGGAGCTGCTCTCTAATCGAGTTTTGGACCCTTTTCTATCAAGAATTGATGGGAAAATCAATGGATTTGCTTGAGGGCTCAAGGTCACTAATGGAGGGAGAGAGACAGAGAGCTCCTTTTTTGTTTTGGACTAGCTGGAATCAGCAGAAGGAAGAAGATAGCCGTTGGGGAGGAAGAGGATGGGTATAAATACCCCTTCAGCCCCAACGGTCACTTAAGTCGCGGCAGTGCCACGGCTTAAGTGCGGCAGTGCCTCTCTTCAGGTGCGGCGGTGCCGCACCATGCAAGACAGTAAGGGTAAGAGTGAAGTGTAGGTTGTCTTGGCTGTGAATCTGAAGATGCATGTGTAGGTTTGAGCACTTGGTAGCACATGTTAGCTTAAGCATTGTGTCCCCCTTTATAGTACGGCTTTTCCTATACTCAAATTCAAAATATAAAAGAATTTAAACCTCCTTTGAGTTTGAAGCCATCAACATTTGTAATTGGGGGCTCCTCCGTTTCGTGTAGCATCCTCGAATATAAATTCCCTACTTGTCATCTCGATAAATCTCATTAGTTCTCTAATTGAATGGTCATTATCACCAAAACCTATAATTAGGGCTTGATTGCACTTTCAATCTCCCCCTTTTTGGTGATTGATGACAACCCAATTAGAGCTCACAAAGATATAAAATAAATAATGAGATTTTTCGAGCCATGGGTGTAGAGCCTCCCCCTAAATCTGTGAATAGAGAATTGAATTCTCAAATTAGCATAGGAAGCCAAGATTCACATTTTAGTGAAAGTGATGGGCTCCCCATACATCCATGCTCCTGTGGGGTGCTGCATACTATGTCAGGTATGTAAAACGTGATGCGAATGACAGTTTATGCACAACATGTTTTGCTGTTACAACTGGGTGCGGCACTGCCGCACTTGCTGTAACAGCACAGATCAGAACAGACACCACACAGCATGTGATACATATAAAGATATACATTCTAGCACAATTGTATCACAAGCGACAGCATAGATTAATATATGTCTAGATCCTACACATATATAAAGTACTTAAGTAGCATTGTTACATAAATAGAGTTTCTAATGGACTCTCAAACTCTCACCTAACAAAGACTACTCTAAACAGATACAAACATGACTCTAGCTGCAGCAACTTCCTCTCCATGGCGTCGAAAAAGTTGTTGATCCCTCTAATTTTCTCCCCCTTTGGCATAAAGCACCAAAAAGACAAGAAAAGAAGAAAGACCAACACTCACTCCTCATCCTCTTGGATGGTGTCCCAATCGACATCATCCCCACTAGCAGCTCCACTAGCACCTACAACGTCCTCCTCTCGACCACCGTCATCGTCGTTGGAGGAGGAGGAAGAAGAAGACACCACTACCCTCCCTTGGTGATGAATGGTCGAAGTGTGGCGCTCACACCTAGTGCTCCTCCTCATGGACTGCAAGGTGGACCTCAAACTCGTGTGAGGATCAAGCTCTGGCTGCTCCTACTCCTCCTCCTCCTCCTCATCCTCTGAATTTGTCTTAGAAAGACTAGGGAGGTCATCAAACCGCGGCGGTGACTGAACTAGAGAAAGAGGTGGCAGCCCTGCACGCTCTCTAGCCTCCTAGTTGGCTTCACGGTTCTCTAACCGGTCCTAATATACAATCCTCGCTACATAGGTGCATGTGGTGAAAATAGCCTTGATCCACTTCCCAAACTTCTCCATCTTATTTCCCTTGCAAGGCCTAGAGAGGGATGACTCAAGCACGTCCACAACTGATGGAGAGCATCTCACTGCCCTACTAGCACCTGCTCCTCGGGTCTTCTCAATCTTGTAGACGATATGAAGACTATCTTTCTCAAATCTGTAGCCAGTGACCCTCTCAATCATAAACATGAGATAGGGGGTATAGGGTATCCCCTTTCTCCCATCCTCCATGGTGTTCCTCAGCTCACGCCACATGAATCGAGGGACATTAAACCTGTCACCTCCAGGAGCAAATCTAGCAAGCACATTCCTCACATATCCATTAAGATCAGAAGCGCTCCATGCTTGGGATTGATAGTGTGCCTGATCAAATTATTCAGAATGTAATAATAACTCTTCAGGCCACTGACCTTCCCATCTGCACTTCTCCTGTCAATTCACATATAGGCAATATCACGTATCTTAGCTCTAGCCTCATCATGAATGTAAGTGAAACCCCTCTCCTTCTCTCCAAAACCAAGGATCCGGCTGAAAGTCACAAAATCAACCCTATAATGCCATCCCTCAGTCATCCAGTGAATCTCATCAGTGTAGATGCTATAGAAGAAAGTGACATAGAACTAGGCTAGCACTTCCTCATTCCAATTATATCTGAAGCTCATAATATTAGTGAGGCCAAATAACTCATAAGCCTTGATCACCTTATTGAACTTAGGCTCATTCTTTCCCTTCATCTCCTCCCAATCAACATACATCATCTTGACTACCTTGGATTTCTTGGAGTTGAAGTTCACAGATACATAGAAGTTGGAATGAAACTCATTCCAAAACCTATAGTCAATCTCCAAATCCTTTGGCTGCTCATAGGGATTGTTTTTCCGTGCTTCTTCCACCATCTTTAGCTTTCCCGCATAATTGAGCACGGGATGAGGATGTGTGTCAACAGGACGCCTCATAACTACATCTTCAGAATACTCTCTGATGTAGCTCCTGTCAAACTCCTCAAGATGAAGTGGAGTATCTGGGCAATCACCTGGAGGAATGGTGCGGCCAGCCCTCTCTAGGTTCTCCTCATCCTAGATCATCTGATCTCTCCTCCCCCTGTGTCTGGTAACATCTCTGCCTGCTGCACTGCTGCTGCCCCCTATGGTCCTGCCACGACCACGACAAGGCATCTGCTTATCCCGAGGCTCAGTCATCTTCCTCTTCCCCCTCCGGTGATCATCACCTCCAGAGGCCATCTATGAAACAAATATAGATCCAAATGAGAAACTGTACATAAGGGGTATAGAAGAACACTTGTAAAACACTCTGGATAGATGAGATGATTCAAATCTTAGGTTAGGAAACCACCCTGTACCAATCTGGTCAGAGGGTACGGCACTGCCACACCTAGTGCTTGACCTCTCCCACGATTCATTTCTTCTCAACTATTCAGACTATTTCTCAACCATTCTCCTAAACCACTAGACAATCTCAGAATGAGTAGACCTAAATAAATACATGGAGTTGTCTACAATGTAGGTAAAGTAGCTACATGTTTAAGATAGAAATACATCTGATGTACAAATCCAATCAAAACAGAGAGTCGTCGATGGAACAACATCTGTATTTATATATTCATTCTGTTGAGTAGTGCCGCACCCAACATGCGACACTACCGTGGGTACAGATGAGGCTCAACCAATGAATCTTTGTTTTGATTCAATTCATTTATCAAACTAGTTTCTACCCTAATCATGCAGTCACTAGAAACCATCATTCAACAAAGATAGAGCTCCATGGCATAGATCGAGACTAGGTTAGGATTTCACCTTGATTTACGTGGATTGAGGAGGAAAGGAAGAGAATGGCTCCATCCACGAACTTCGGCTGCTGCTGGTGACGATGAGGAAGAGCACCAGCAGGCCACGACAGTGCCGGAGGCGGCAGCGCGGTGCAGGACAGTGGGCGACGGTGGCTGCTCTGCGCGGGCGGCAGAGAAGAGAGGCAGCGGCTACTGGGGTGAGAAAAGGAGAGGGTTACCCTGGGGGGCCAGGTAAATAAGAGATAAGATGTGGGCCCCCACGGTAACAGCTGATATGGGTTGAATTTCCAGTTGAAATTCAAAGTGCGGCACTGCCGCTCGCCACACGCGGCGCTGCCACAGTGCGGCACTGCCGCACGACAGACGCGGCACTGCTGCACTCCCCAGTACAGCAAATTTAGCTACTAACTAAATATCTCTATATATATAGGATATGGACACATATCTCAAGCACACTATGATCAGGAATAAATAATCAATACAAACAATGATCATAATGCACGTGTTTCTTATGATAAACATTTTGAAGCATAATATTTAAACCTTTCTAATTCATTCTCCTATCCATGCTAGTTCATCAATCAAGGTGTGCTATAGTTCAAACCACATTATGAGAATAAAGTATATTTAACTCACTACGCAAAGCACAAAACCTTGACTCATCGAGAGTCTTGGTGAAGATATCGGCTAGTTGCTTTTCGATGCTCACGTGGTGAATTTTGATATTTCCTTTGGCTTCGTGGTCTCTCAAGAAATGATATTGGATGTCTATGTGCTTAGTTCTTGAGTGGCTTACGGGATTATTGGCTAACTTTATGGCACTTTTGTTGTCACACAAAAGTGGGATTTTAGTGAAGTGACATCTGAAATCTTGAACGGTTTGCCTCATCCAAAGTAGTTCAGCACAATGTGCACCGACTGCAACATACTCGGCCTCGGTGGTGGAAAGGGCTACACAATTTTGCTTTTTAGAACTCCAAGACACTAGGGACTGTCTAAGGAATTGACATATCCCTGAAGTGCTTTTTCGATCTACTTTATAACCGGCGTAATCGGAATCCAAATACCCAAGTAGATCAAACCTAGAGCCCTTAGGATACAACAAGCCAAGGTTAGGAGTGTGTACTAAATATCTCAAGATTCTCTTAATAGTCACTAAGTGACACTCTTTCAGGTTAGCTTGAAATCTAGCACACATGCACACACTAAGCATAATATCGGGTCTAGATGCGCACAAATAAAGTAGAGAGCCGATCATGGAGTGATATACCTTAGTGTCCATGAACTTCCATTTGTCATTGAGATCTAGATGTCCATTGGTTGGCATGGGAGTTTTGATAGACTTGGCATTCACCATGTCAAACTTCTTGAGCATATCATGGGCGTACTTCGTTTGGCTAATAAAAGTTCCATCCTTCACTTGCTTGATTTGAAATCCAAGGAAGAACTTCAATTCACCCATCATGGACATCTCAAATCTTTTGGTCATGATCCTACTAAATTCCTCACAAAAAGAATGATTAGTACTACCAAATATTATGTCATCGACATATATTTGGCACACAAATATATCTTTGCCAACTTTGTGAGTGAAAAGGGTAGGATCAGCTTTGCCTATTTCAAAGCCTTGTTTAAGCAAGAATTCCTTAAGGCATTCATACCATGCTCTTGGTGCTTGCTTAAGCCCATAGAGCGCCTTTTGGAGTTTGTAGACATGGTTGGGAAACTTGTGATCTTCAAAGCCCGGTGGTTGCTCAACATAGACAAGTTCTTGAATAAGGCCGTTGAGAAATGCACTCTTTACATCCATTTGATATAGCTTGAAGTCGTGATGAGCGGCATAGGCTAGAAGCATTCGAATTGCTTCAAGTCTTGCCACCAGTTCATATGTTTCTTCAAAGTCCAAGCCCTCTACTTGAGTGAAATCTTGAGCAACCAACCTTGCCTTGTTCCTTGTCACCACTCCATTCTCATCTTGCTTGTTGTGAAAGATCCACTTGGTGCCAATGACATTGGTATTGGGTCATTCCACCAAAGTCCACACTTGGTTTGTTTCGAAGTTATTAAGCTCTTCTTGCATGGCCATCACCCAATCAGGGTCTCCAAGTGCTTGTTTTATCTTAAGAGGCTCCAAAGAGGAAATAAAATGAGCAATATTAACAAAAGTTTGCTAAATGTGAATGAGTTGTTACCCCCTTTCGAAAACTCCCGAGGATGTCATCAACGAGATTATCCCGTTGTATTGTATGCCTTAGCCTTGGATGCTCAATGGTCTCTTGTTCATCTTCTGGATCTTCATCATCATCTTGCTCAAATATGGGTTGTAGGTTTTGTCCATGAGCTAGAGTCGAATCAGCTACTGCTAACTGTGTGTAGGTGCGGCACTGCCACGTGTAGGAGTTGCAGCAGGTGTTTGCTGCAGTGTAGCATCAGGTATGTCAGCGGAAATAGGTGCAGCAACAACTTGAGGAACCACCACTTCAGTGACTTCATCTTCTTGTGGTCTAATATCACCAATAGCCAATTGCTTGATTACTTCACAAGGTGGATCCTCCTTTCCTACAACACTTGTCTTTTGTTGAAATCAAGTAAAGCTTGTTCTTTAATCGACCCGTAA
Source organism: Miscanthus lutarioriparius (assembly GCA_904845875.1). Taxonomy (NCBI): domain Eukaryota; kingdom Viridiplantae; phylum Streptophyta; class Magnoliopsida; order Poales; family Poaceae; genus Miscanthus; species Miscanthus lutarioriparius. Next base: position 103,557,559 of record CAJGYO010000002.1, on the reverse strand, counting down.
AGACAATAGAGGAATCCTCCCTTCTAAAGACTTCCACACCCTTATCCATAAAGAGACAATTGTAGCCCATCTTACACAATTAAGAAATGGATAACAAGTTGTAACTTAATGAATCAACATGTAATACATTTGTAATTGAATGCTCAAGGGTTATAGCAACTTTACCGAGACTAATCACATCCCCCTTTGAATTGTCTCCAAAGACAATATTTTTATTTGAGTGCGTCATCGGGGAATATGATGAGAACATAGTCCTTTCTCCGGTCATGTGATTTGTACATCCGCTATCAAGCACCCAACTTGATCCACCGGAGGAGTATGCCTACAAAACAAGTTTAGTTGCTAGGTTTAGGTCCCCAATTTGACTTGGGGCCTTGCATGTTAGTCACAAGAAACTTAGGAACCCAAATACAAGTATTCCTATATATGTTGGTTTCCTTTCCAACATATTTGGCAACCACTTTTCCACTGCTATTGTTCTTCAAAACAAAGCATGATGTCAAGCTTTGTCGAGGTGCATAGGTCTTTGGTTGATATGCATACTTGTTCTTGTTGCCCCACATTGATTCCTTGGGCTTCTGGAAAACTTGTTTCTGCTAGAACACCTTCTTCTTGGGCTTAGTTTGATCAGGAACAGAATTGGTAGCCTTCACATTTTTGTGGGGCGTGGCACTGCTGCCCTTCACCACAGCACTACCACTACGCGGCACTGCCGCTCGGGGATGCTGCACTGCCACAGTCTGTGCAGGCTAATCTGTACCAATTTTGCCCTTCCTCTCAAACTGCACACACTCATAGCCATTCACTATCCTTCTTCCATTTGTCTTGGCTCCTTTTATGTGTCCAAGCCCATGCTTGATTGAGGGATGCCTTCCTTGCTTGAATTGTGGCCCTTTTCATTCATCATTCTTCTTGTCATTAGATTAGGTCTCACCCATCCACCCTTTTTTAATGATTTCATTGAGCCTAGCAATCTCCTTTCTCATAGCCTCCATGTTTGCAAGGTTAGTGGAATAGGCATTTAAATCAAGATTAAAACATTTTCCACAACCTTGACTAGTGGAGGGAGTAGAGATTTCCTTTGCCTTAGGGAGATGTGAGTTGTTGTCCCAAAGAATGCCATATTGCATCTCAAGTTCTTTGTGCTTTTCATCTAAGTTACAATACTTTTTCTTGAGAGCTTTATTTGTTTTCTTTGTAATAGCATGGTACTCTTGCTCTTTGGCCAAAGCCTTCACAAGGATCTCACCTCACTTCTCTCTAATGCAAGAGCTTCTTTGCTAGCAATGTAGAGATTCTCTTGTTGGATAAGAGTCTCTTCTCTAGATTCTAGCTCGGTTTGGACACTCTCTAAATCCTCCATTAGCTTAGTGATGAATAATTTGGTCTTTCCATCCAAATTTTTAGTTATCATGTTTATTTCTTAATCACTAGATTCATCATCACTAGAGCTATCACTAATATCACTACTAGAGATATCACTAGGAGGTGGAGGAGATTTGGCCTTCGATTTGGATTTTACCTTCTCACGCTTTGCTATAAGACAAATGTGAGGGGAGTAGTAGTCATCATCGGACATGTCGTTGAAGAGCCTTGGTGTAGGGGATAACATGTGAATAGCAATAGTTACAACCTTCTCATCCTCTTCACTTGTGCTCTCTTTAGTTGAGTCCCATTCATGCCCAATGTGAGCCTCTCCCATGTTCTTCTTGCTTTTCCTACGTTCGGCCTTGTCCTCTTTTTGTCCTTCTTGTATTTGTTGTCCTTGATCTCATATGGACACTTGGCAATGAAGTGATCGGTTTTTCCACAATTGTAGCATGTCCTCTTTTTCTTGTTTGGAAAGCTTCTCTTCACTATCTTGTAGCCTTGCTTCTTTAGCCCCTTGTGAAACCTCTTCATAAAGAGAGCAACATCATAAATCTTCTTATATTGATCATCATCATTTTCACTTTTACTTGAAGATGATGTAGTCTCTACTCTTTCTTGAACTTGCTTGCTTGCTTTGGGCTTGCTAGTTGAAGCTTGTTGGTTGATCTTGGACTTGCTTGTAGAGCCTTGCTTGCTTGATTTGTTGGCCTTGAGAGCTACATCTTTGATCTTGATGCCCTCTAGCTTTGCTTGCAATTCTCTAAGTTTCTTCCTCTCATTTGCTTCTTCTCTTTGCATGTCAAAGGTCAAGATCCTCCCAAGTACATCATTTGGTGTGAAGTACTCAAACTTCTTCTTATCTCTAATTGGAGTGACTACAGTCTCATTTCAAGGTGAATAAGCTTCCAACATAATCTTGACAACTTTGTGATCATCTAACTCATCACAACCAAAGCCTCTAATCTTGCCCACCATTGTCATCAACCTATCAAACATCTCTTGTGGCCCCTCTCCATCCAAGATTACAAACCGGCTGAGCTTTGACATCAATAGGTCAATTCTTGCCTTTCTTACTTTGTCAACCCCTTCATGTGCTAGGTGTAAAGTGTCCCATATTTGCTTGGCAACATCAACTCCAATCACTCTATTGTACTCATCACCATCCAAGGCACTAAGCAACACACTTGTGGCTTGACCATTGAGGTGAATGATTCTCATCTCTTCTAGTGTTGGGTTCTTGGGATCAACCAGTGGCTCAAATCCATTGCAAACAATCTCCCAAATGCCGAGGTGAAGACATATAAGATAGACTCTCATCAAGTGCTTCCACTTGGCAAAGTTAGTCCCATTGAAATGAGGTAACTTGCCCATGGGCACATTGATGAAAGACCTCCGATCATGGTTAGTCGTAGGAATAGAAGAATAGTTAAAGGATACGGCGGCATATTTGTTGTTGTCAGCCTTACCCTTTTCTTTCTTCTCCTTCTTGTTCTCTTCGACACTTGGTATGACTCATCATCATCTCCATCTTCGAAACTACTTGATATGCTTGATGATGTACTTGTTGCCTTCTCTTCTTCTTCCTTCTTCCTTCTTCTTCCTAGCTTCTCTTCTTTTTCTTCTTGCTTCTTGCTTGAGCCTTCTTTCTTCTTTTCTTTGCTTCTTGTCCTCTAACCGCTATTCCTCCTCCTTCTTCTCTCTTGCTTCTCTTTTTAGCTTTCTTGCCCCCTTCCTTCTTCTTCTCTCATTCTCATTGAGAGCTCTTTCGACATCGGTAGCCTCAAGATATGGTAGCGTGGTGTTGTTTGCTATCGACGCACTCAGCTCGCTGCTGTCCGTGTCGACATCCACCCACTTCACGCCACTAGTTCCTCCTCCGGGCTCCATACCTTACGCGGTAAAGCGTATATGAGGTAACCCGCTCTGATACCACTTGTAGGATCTCTGGTTGGCCTAGAGGGGGTGAATAGGCCTGTCAAAACAAACACTCAAACTTTTATCAAATTCACCCTATGGCACTGCCGTTCTAGAGGGCGGCACTGCTAGACCAGAACAGCGGCACTACCGCACCTACAGATAACTTCGAGTCACAGTTCAAAATCAGTGAACGAAACTTAGATCGGAGAAATTTCTCAGCCTACTGTAGGTATGATAGTCACAGATCAAGAACTAAAAGTTGTAGGAACACCACACACAAGTAGATCGACTAGAAACCCTAGAAATCACCTCAGCCAACAATATGAAATGCAAGTAATGTAAATCAAGCACAAGTGACAATGATTTATCCCGTGGCTCAGCTCGCCAACAAGGCTTGCCTACCTCCATGTTGTTGAGGTTAGCCACTAAGGCTTGGGGATTTCTAACCCTTCCTCATTCTCAAGTCAAGAGACTTAACTCTTGAGATGAGGGATGAGTTTACTAGCTTTAAGAGATGGTTACAAACCTCCCGGGACTGCCACATAAGTTGGCAAGCTCCACGAGCGATGCTCTAGCCGACTAGGAGCCAAGCTCCAAGAGTAACAAACACAACCGCCGGCCAAAATATGAACCAAGTGCTTTTTTGAGTTGAGGAATCAATGGAGCTGCTCTCTATTCAAGTTTTGGACCCTTTTCTCTCAAGGATTGATGGGGAAATCAATGGATTTGCTTGAGGGCTCAAGGTCACTAATGGAGGGAGAGAGAGAGCTCCCTTTCTGTTTTGGACGATCTGGACTGAGCAGAAGGAAGAAGATAGCCGTTGGGGAGGAAGAGGATGGATATAAATACCCTTCAACCCCAACGGTCACTTAAGTCATGGCAGTGCCGTGGCTTAAGTGCGGCAGTGCCTCTCTTCAGGTGCGGCAGTGCCGCACCAGGCAAGATAGCAAGGGTAAGAGTGAAGTGTAGGCTGTCTTGGTTGTGAATCTGAGGGTGCATGTGTAGGTTTGAGCACTTGGTAGTACATGTTAGCTTAAGCATTGTGTCCCCCTTTATAGTATGGCTTTTCCTATACTCAAATTCAAAATATAAAAGAATTTAAACCTCCTTTGAGTTTGAATCCATCAACATTTTTAATTGGGGGCTCCTCCGTTTCATGTAGCATCATCGAATATAAATTCCATACTTCTCATCTAGATAAATCTCATTAGTTCTCTAATTGAGTGGTCATTATCACCAAAACCCACAATTAGGGCTTGATTGCACTTTCAGTGATGCCGATTATGCTGGAGACTATGGGACGCGATGGTCGACCACAAGATACTTTTTCAGTATTGGATCAGGCGTCACATCATGGTGTACCGTGGCTCTTTCTAGTACTAAAGCGAAGTATTGGTCAGCGTCAATGGGAGCACAAGAGAGTACTTGGCTCAAGCAATTAATGGAAGACCTTCATCAACCAACAGATTATCAAGTAAGGATTTTCTGTGACAACTTATCTTCTATGCGTCTAGTAGAAAATCCCATCTTCTATGCAAGGACCAAGCGTATAGAAGTTCACTACCACTACATAAGAGAAAAGGTTCTTGAGGGAGAGATTGAAATGGTACCCACCAAGACAGATGAGCAAATTGTCGATATACTCATGAAAGGACTCAATAAAGCCAAGTTTTAAAAATTTCGAGAGGTGCTCGGCGTGGTCTACAAGACTACAATAGAAGGAAGTTTGCATTGAGGGGAAGTGTCAAAGATTACATTAAAAACTTCTAGAAGTTTCTACACTTCTCGTGATGCTAGATATTTGGCATGAAGCTACTAGCTATTATCACCATGGAAAATTAGAATATTATAGAACATAGATATTCATCTTGAAACTATCTAGAAGGGGGACACATGTCATCCTCCTATGAACCCCCATAGCCTATAATAAATAGAGGCATCCCTCCTTGCATGCCATACCATCCAAGAGAATGGGATGTGAGAAGGGTGATAGGTGCTAGGATAGCCACTTAAAGGTGTGTGTTCTTGTGTAACTCTTCGACATAGTAATAAAGAGTGTTTCTCTTGTATAAGTGCTAGTCTTCTAGTTAGGCAGTATAATATCTAGCTACTAGTGCATAAGTTATGATCCATCGAAGGTTGACTCAGCCACTTGGGATCATAAAGGTCTGCACTTCATTGTAGGATAGCTCTGTCAACTGAAAGCCGGCTTCATCATAGGTTGGCTCTGCCACTCGAAAGTAAGAAGGCGGCTCAAAAGGAACCGTGCAGTAAGTAACTGAAATTCAAAGGCTCACTCACACTAAGTAACTAGAAATTAAAAGGCTTAGTCTAATGGGCCTTAGAGCCAATTTGTTACCATCATACCATCTCGTTAGAACCTCACCTCATGGCTCTCCTCGTCCGTGGCTTCTTCCTCTTCCCCTCCTCTTCCTTCCTCTTCTTCCTATGTTGGTGATGACATATTCTAGGTTTAGTAAGCACATCTACTTGCAAAAAAAGGTTTTGGCAACACATCGTCAACTCACCATCTGCCCCAATTAGATCGTTAGTGTGTTGAATGCATGTTGTGTGTACTGCTCCTTCTGTGTCAGGTACTATTTAGTGTGAATTCTCTTTTCCTCCTCCTCAATAGAACCTCAGTAGAAAATGCCACGTCCTCCTCAATAGAACCTCAGTAGAAAATGTTCCCCATGAGTGAATGAGGTCCTACAACCTATCTGACATATCAATGGCATAGTCATTGCCCTTAAGCGACTAAATCACCTCACAACAAATTGATCAACCTTAAGGCTTCACAAAATACCACAATAGCACTGGTTGTCGCCGATGTCACATATTTTTTTCACCCAATTCTATCACCTTTCTGATGTCATTTTTATTTATCTCGATTTCCACATTATCTTCAAAATGTGTCAAGGTATAAAACATGTCACCATGGCTTGTGGCCGAGGAAAATCATTGCACATTTTAACAAGTAACATAATATATAGCAAAAAAATAGAAACAAATAAGTGTCTGTCTTACCCTTTTTGAATGAGCTGATCCTATACCATCTTCATTTGCTTAAGGAATGTTGTAACATCATGGTACAAATTGTTGAGCACAAATAATGTGCCCTAGTGCTCTTCTTCGTCGATCACCATGCAACACTAATGAAAGGATCAAGATGCCCAAGAGGTAGGTGAATTGGGCTAATCTAATATTTCTCGCAACAATTAAGTCCTACCGCTTAGCCCATTTCACCACTTTGTGCCTAAGTGTGATTTCTACTCTTCCGCACAAATAGTTTTGCACCCTAGGTTTCAATCCTCTGGAAAATAGCAACCCTCTGGAAATAAATGGCGGTGCACACCGGACACCCTGTTGAAAGCTCTAGTTTAGTTTTGGTGAATTTATGAAACCCTAAGTGCTAACCTAGTTTATCAAAGTGAATATGAGATAGGTTATGCACATTCTAAGTGATGGAGCAAATGAAGATGATGATGATGGTGATGGCCATGGAGATGATCAAGTGCTTGGGCTTGGAAAAGAAGAAAGAGAAAAGCAAAAAGCTCAAGGCAAAGGTGAATTTTGATAGGAGCTTTTTGGTTTGGTGATCGAGACACTTAGTGAGTGTGATCACATTTAGGATCGATAGCCAAACTATTAAGAGGGGTGAAACTCGTCGTGAAATATGGTTATCAAAGTGCCACTAGATGTTCTAACTCATTGCATATGCATTTAAATTCTAGTGAGTGCTAACACCCTTGAAAAATGTTTGTGAAAATATGCTAACACACGTGCACAAGGTGAAACACTTGGTGGTTAGCACATTTGATCAAGGGTGGCGAAGGTGGTGAAGAGGGGTGATGTTTTGCACTGACCGGACGTTGGTCACATAGTGACCGGACTCGACGTTGGGTGCATCCAGTCATCAAAGTAGAGAGGCGCGTTGTTGGTCTGTTGACCGGACGCTGGCGCGAAGTGGTGAACAGACGCGCAGGGCCTGCATCCGATCCCCTATGATGTATGATGATGTAGGGCCATTTGAACTTGGTGTGCAGCGGAGGAAGGATCAGACACTAGCCTACGTCCGGTCATGTTGCATCAGAGGCGTCCGATCGAGAAAGTGCGGCTCTAGATGCTCTCTGGAAGTGACTAGACTCCGCGTTGATGGAGCGTCTAGTCATTCCATTGGTGCGTCAGGTCGCTGGGTTGGCGCCTCGGGCGAAAGCGTGAACAGACGCTGGGTGGCCACGTCAGGTCATGGCATGGTGCGTCTAGTCGTCACTAACACGTGAGCACGGGAGAATCTAGCCATTGGTGATCAGCAGCTCGAGTTTAAAGGCAAGGATGTGTGGCAGCGTCTGGTCATCGCATAGTGGGCTGCCTGTTGATCCCAACGGCTCTATTTTGGGGGGCCTCTATTTAAGCCCCTTGGCCAACTCTAGCTCACTCTCTTGGCCATTTGCATTGACATAGCAACCTTGTGAGCTTAGCCAAAGCCCTCCCACTCATCTCCATCATTGATTCATCATCTTTGTGAGATTGGGAGTGAATCCAAGTGCATTGCTTGAGTGATTGCATCTAGTGGCACTTGGCGTTCGTGTTTCACTGTAGAATTTGCTTGTTTCTCTTGGTGGTTGCCGCCACCTAGATGGCTTGGTGCAGCGAGGATCGTCGAGCGGAGGAAGCTGGTTGTCTCCGGCTCCGATCGTGGTGATTGTGAGGGGTTCTTGACCTTTCCCCGGTGGAGAGCCAAAAGGTACTCTAGTAGATTGATTGTGGCTTGTGTCATCCTCATCTTGTGTTGGTTGTGTGGCACCCTATTGTGGGTTTGGCGTGTGATGCCAATTAGCGCGTGAACCTCCAAGTGAGTGTATCGCCACAACGGGGATTAGCTTGCCGGCAAGCAAGCAAACCTCGGTGAAAAATCATTGTGTCATCTCTTGTCACTGGGATTCTATTGTGATTGGGTCACTCCTCTACATGGCGGTATAAACATCTCTACCACTCTAGTATTTACCTTCTTAGTGTAGCTAAGCTCTTTAGTGTAATTAGTTTTGAGAGCTAACTTATGTCGGGTCTAGTGGTTGGTGAGGCTGTTTAGTTAGTCTTTGAGAGCTCACTAACTTAGTGGTAGTGACATAGCCTCTTGTGTGTGAAATAGAGATCATAGCATTGCATTTTTAGTAGGCTAGCACAACACTCGCTTCGCTTCATATTTGTCTAACCACATCGCTTAAGTGTTGTTGTAGAAATTTTTATAGGCTATTCACCCCCCTCTAGCCATTAGGACCTTTCACATGTCTGGTGCACCGCCCTTGTCCGGTGCTTGATAGGGCAGTGTACGTACACCACCCTATCCACCGCCTTGTCTTCTGCAGTACATCCAATTCAATTACAATTTGAATTGAGTTTCAATCTTCCGATGATCTTGGGATTCATCTGAGCTACCTAGCGCTAGATTTCATAAGTGTGCACCACATCCACTTACTAGACACACCTACCCATCCATGCCCCCATTTATAGTATGGCAAAACAAAAAAAGCAAAGTCCTAAACTACTCTAAGTGTCTCTCAACGCCAAACCATACTTAGAACTAGTTTGTGCTTAACCTTGTCGTCCATCCTTTAAAAACCAAAACAATTTCTATCGACAGGGGCATGAAAACCATAAGTGCCCAATCAATCATCATTACCATGACCTAACTTATATTGCCTCTACAAAACACATGTTAGTCACAATAATCTTGTGTCATCATTAATCACCGAAATCCAACTAGGGGCTAGATACTTTTAGCTGAAAACACACCAAATAGAGATTGGTGTCACTGATAAACAATTCTACTATCAGATATGGGGCTTCATCACAATGTAGTCGGATCCTGTGGTGACTAATTCTGATCAAGGGATTTTCTAGTTGTTATCACAGAGCCCAACCCAATAGCCAAAAAGCCCATCAAGTCCGTAAGGTGGGCCTAGTCGGCTTTGAGTTGGCCAGTATGAAAGGTCCTTGTTTGGTTTTAGTAATTGAGTGACAACCTAGGTGGACTAATATGTGTTTAAGTGTAATACACAGGTGAATTAGTCCACAGGTACATGTGTGTGAGCAACACGTGCCATGGAGGTGAAAATGGCTCGGAGATGTTGCAAGGCTCACTCATGTGATGAAGGAGCTCATTGCATATGAGACATGACGTGGAGTCATGTGATCAAGGTGGAGAAGATCAAGACAAGACTTGGCTCGACGGATCGGTTGCAAGTGTGAAGGGCAAGTTGAGTGATGACTTGACGTGATGGACCGAGGCAATGGTGAAGAGCAAGTGAGGTCAAGATCGATGAACCAATATGGTCACGTGATGATATGAAGTGGATCATATCATTTGTTGATCGTGTTGGTGCATGTGTTGCATCGACATTGGAGGAGATGGAATAGAATGCGCAAGGCAAAGGTATAACCTATAGGGCATTTCATTTCACCGGTCATAGGTGTGTAGAGAAGTTTATGACCGAGTTTAGGATAGATGGCCATACTATCAAGAGGGGCAAACTTATTTGCATATAGGTCATCTAGTGCCACTTGAGTGATCTAACTTTGCATATGTGCTAGGATCGAGTGGCATGGTGAAGTGAGTGATTAACTCCTTGAAAATGATTGTGAAATGCTAACACACATGCACATGGTGGTGTACACTTGGTGGTGTTGACACTTTTGCAAAGGAGAAGAAGTTGGAGTTAGAACGGATCAACTCAGAGAAGAAATGGAGGTGAGAAGGTGTCACTTTGTGAGTGACTGGACGCTGGCCTCGGCAGGACCTGCGCATTCGGTCAGTAGCAGCAGTAGGGCGCAATCTCGATCAAGTGACCGGACGCAGGCTTGGAGAGGTGACCTGACGCGTAGGGGCTGCGTCCAGTCGCAGTGATGTACGCTGACATGGTGGCATGAGGCGTGGCGGTGATGCGTGGCAGGCGGAGAAGGACCAGACTCAGGCGCTGAGTCCGGTCATGGTTAACCTGACACATCTGGTCTCAAAATGGAGGCTCTGGGAGCTCTCTGTTCTACATCAAACTCTGGCTGGCCCAGTGTCAGGTCGCGTGAGGGCGCGTCCGGTCATGGTGCTGAGGGAGGCAGCGCACAGGCGATCGAACTCCGTGCAGGAGCATCCGATCAGTGAACCTGTGCGTCCGGTCAGGCGGCGCACACGCGCGAGTGAGCTAGCTATTGGTGGCAATGGCTACTTTCAAATGGTAGGGACACGTGGCTGTCTAGGAGCGACCGGACGCAAGGGCCTGGTGCGTCCGGTCATAACGACAGGCGCATCCAGTCGCTACGGGTTTTGCTTAGTGAATGGGCAACGACTCTTTTAGCCCTTGGGCTATAAATAGAAGTGGTGGCTGGCCTTGGGCTGGTTGCTTAGCACCCTTAAGCTTTGGGGGCTTGTGTAGGAGTGCTTGGGAGCCCTCTAACTCACATACACTTGATAGTGATCATCCGATTGAGTGTGAGTGCGATTGCATCATGAGGTTGCATCGAGTGGCACTAGGTGATCGAGTTGTAAGCCGGTGGTGCTTGTTACTCTTGGAGGTTGCCACCTCCTAGATGGCTTGGTGGCTTGTGACTCCGTTGAAGCACACGAGAAGATTGTGCGGTGCTCTAGAGGAGGATTTGTGAGGGGGATTGTGTTCACCCCGTGGGGATCGCGAAGAGCAACTCTAGTAGAGCGTGTCATTGAGCTAGCCTCACTTGTGGGTAGGTTCTTGCGGTGCTCAACGTGTGGGCTTGGCGAGTAATGCCAATTAACCACCGAACCACCAAGTGAGTGGTTGACACAACGGGGACTAGCGTGTTGGCAAGCACGTGAATCTTGGGATAAAATCACCATGTCATCCTTGTCTTTCCATTGGTTTGCATCCCTTTACACAAGCTTGTAATTACTTTCATATACATTGTGCTTGTGTAGTTGCTCTTGTAATTAGTTAGCTTGTGTAGCTTGCTAGTTACTTTCTTGCTTGTGTAGCATAGAAGTAGCTCCCTTGCGTGTCTAATTTGGTTTGAGTAACCTTGTTAGTCACATTGCTTAGTTTGTGTAGCTAATTAATTTGCGCTCTATAATTTGACTTGTGTAGCCTTGTTATTGAGCATTGCTAGTGAGCTTAGGTGGCTTTGTGCGCTTTGCATCACTAGTTGTGTAGGAGCTCTCCTGGTTGCTTGAAGTACTAGTTGCATAGGTTTGTGTAACCTTTCAAGCTACGATTGTTTAGGTGAGCTCTAGCTAGCTCGGTACCTTTGTTGCCTAATTAGGATTTTTATAAGGTGCTTGTGAACTTAGATAGAAGGATGTAGTCTTAGCTAGACCGATAGTTTTAATTCTTCATTTGTTTCGGTTAGCCGACATGTTTAAATTTAGAAAGGACTATTCACCCCCCTCTAGTCCGCCATCTCGACCCTACACGTGGTATCAGAGCTAGGTCTCTTATTTGTGGTCTTCACCAACCCGAGAGGATGTCGAACTTCAGGCTAGATGTTGAGTGTGACACGCATTTTTGATGGCACATGCTTTGCACGGTGGAAACACCGTATGCTTGATCATTTTCATGCAATAGGTCTAAAGGAGTGGTGGATCATTGTTGTTGGCTTTTCTCTTGATGCTTTAGATAAGAGAAATCTAACCCAAGCTCAAAAGGATTGCTTACAACTTGATACACGTGCTCAATATTATCTAACGTGTGCTTTGCATGAAGATATTTTTAGACGTGTGTGGGACTTGGAGAGTGCTCATGATATGTGGATGGCACTCCAAGCCTTCTTCGGTGACTCCTCCACAAGTGATGATGGAAAGTTCAAGGAGGATGATCACAAGGAGGAGGTGCATAAGTGTGTCGAGCATGACCACAATTTGCTGATTGTGGAAGATTGCTCCACCTCATGGTCAAGTGATAATGATGAAAGATCTACCACAAGTTCACTTGACAAGGTTGATGATGATGCCTCAAGTGATGCAAATGATAATGCTACCCCATGCACACTTGATGGTGATGATGATTGTTCATGACCGAATGATATTGCTACAACAAGCTCTCCAACACCTCTACATTGCCTCATGTCACAAGGTGACACTAAGGTATCAAGTTGCAATGTAATTGGCCATGATTCATATGATGAGCTTGTTAGTAGACTTACTAGCATGAACATAGCTTTAGAAAATGAGATGGCTAAAACAAGTAAATTGGAAAATGAAAACTTATTTCTAAAGAACACATGTGAACAACAAAAGCATCTACTTTATGTCATTATTTGTTCACATGAGGAGCTAAAATTAGCTCATGAGGAACTTAGTGTTGCTCATGATAACTTGGTACAAGACCATGCTTTTCTCACTAAAGAGCTTTCAAATGAAAAATCTAAGACTAGTGAGAGCTCATCATATGGGTCAATTGATCAATCATATATTGTTACTAACCCTTGTGATATAGGCAAGAAGAATGTATCCACCTCTTGTGATGATTTATTAGCTATGCCATGTTCTTCACATATAGATGCTTGTTCTACTTCTATGTCTTGTGAGACTAACCTTTTGAAGGAGAACAATGAGCTCAAAAATGAAGTGAAGAATTTGAGCAACAAGCTAGAGAGGTGCTACAACACCAAAATCACCTTCGAGCATATGTTGAACAACAAAAGAAACTATGGTGACAAGAGTGTCCTTGGCTTCAATAAGAGCATGACCAAGGGAGAGAGAAAGGGAGAAAGAAGGATGAAGAAGTTACTACAAAAGAAGCTCTCTCATTCCATGTTCTACAGATGCCATGAAATGGGACTTCTTGAAAAGGGTTGCCCCAACCTTGAGAAGCTCAAGTTGAAGAAAGAAGAAGAAGAGGCTCGAGCATGTCAAGTGCTTCAAGTATCGCACATGGGGTCATCTCACCTCTATGTGCCCAACTAAGCAATTGGTGAAGGAACAAGTTAAGCCTCTACCAAAGCCACAAGTTGAGCAAGAAGGAACACCCCAAGAGAAAATCAAGATCAACCATGAAGATGGTGGTGACTTGATGATGAAGAAGAAGACAAGAAGGGGTGGAAGAGCAAGGCATCCAACGCAAAATCAAGATGCCAAGATAGTGAGCAAGAATCAAGAAGGGAAGAAAGTCTATGCTCACATCAAGAGCTTCAAGTGTGAAGATATGGGATACTTTGCCTTGAAGTGTCCTACCAAGCTTGATAAGAAGGATCAAGCAACTCATGAGAGGCAAGGCAATGAAAAGCAATACAAGAGAAAGGAAGAGAAGGCTGTAACCAAAAGAAATTGCTACTCATGCTAGGAAAGGGGACACATGGCATATTCATGTCCCCTAGATAACACTCCTAAGCCTATTTAAATTGATGCAAATAGTATGCTTAGGAATGATGGGGATGGTACCTCTATGGTTGCAATTGCAAAACATCCCGCTACTCATACTAAGGCTATGCCTAAGTATATTGCTCCTAACTTAAGAGGACCCAAACAAGTTTGGGTACCATCAAAAAGTGGAAGATTGTCTGTAGATACCATGGGCATTGGAGGCTTGGTTCAAGTGGTATTCATTGTGTTGATTATGTGATTGAGCCAAGTATTGACAAGTGATGATTATTATCCCAATGCCATGACAAGTTAGTGAAGTTCAAGTGCTACAACATACAAATGCATTGTGTCGAGTTGTTGGTGATTTATTAGAACTATTTGATGGCTTGCAAGAATATGAGTTGAAGCTTACTAATTGGATGATCATAAGCCAACCAAGGTATATCTCTTGTTGATCATTTCATTTGGGTGCATATGAGTTGATTGAATTGGATAAATATACAATGTTGCTTGCTATAAGATGATTGAATGGATAAATGCTTAGAAATCAAGTTTGGATTGATTTGTGTTGGATAAATTTATGAGATGACTCTTAGTAAGTGGATTGAATGGATATAGGTCTTGTGAAAGTATTCAAACAAGTTAGTCTCAAGTTTGATTCATATTTGATGAAGTATAGCTCAAGTGATTCAAATCTGTCATATATTTGAAAATCTGAGTGAGCTGTGATCTTAGCCATGTTTGAGTGACCAAAACTTATTTATTAGCATGAAAATTGGTGTACATGCTCTAGAATTATGGTATAAGATGCTTTGCAAATTTCATGAGAATTGGATAAGAATTGCTTCGGTTTTGGAATGGATCTTGTCAACTATAGTGCAGCAGTTTTCAGCATTGAGCAGTGGTGAAAGATTTGATTGCTAGCAATTCATATGAAGTCAAATGAAGCTCAAATTTTTAAATCTGCAAGTTAACTTAGTGAGTCACTTCTCCACCAAATTTTGTGGTATTTGGATCTGTACATTGTAAGTTATGGATTTTTCTTTGGAGAGTACAGAATCTGCCAAAAAAATGACAATTATTGGATTGATCAAAAGTCACTTTGATTGAAATGTCCTCAAGTTAGAATCATGTTTATAAGTGGTTGAGGCACCTAAGTTTGGTTTTGGATTGATATAGAAGCATTACAAGCAAAGAGTACAAGGCCATTTGATTGTGGAGTGTACTTGGCACATATTTGGTACTCTAATTGAAGATTAAGATCAAACTCAAGATAAAAATGAAGTTTAAGTTCTATTGACAATTGAAGATCATTTGGTAGAAAGAAAAGGACTTAAACAAGTAAAAAGAAGAGGACTTAAAGAAGGATTCATGGTTACTCATCAAATTAAGTCCATCACTTAGATCAATCAATCAAGATATTTCAAGTGAGTGTTAAGAATTGTTCTTTAGACAGAGGTCACTTCTCCCTAGTGTAGGGGTGTGCTGCCTTTTGTAGGTAAACCAAGTGTGGTGCTTGGAAGGCTAACATAGAAGTGGTGATCCGAGGAACATTTGAGATGTTTAGTTGAAGCAATCAAAAGGATTGATCAAGAAAAGTAAGCAACACCCAAAAGAGAGCTAGTCATGATATTTCAAGTGGTATTCTCACATTGATGCTCTCATGCAAGCAAAGATGAAATGAAGAAGCAAGCCAACCACAAAAAGAAAGTGCACTTGATCATTAGTGGTTCTTAAATCATATGGGTGAAGAATGGACTCTATCTATGATGATTGGTCTTCACCAAAATATAAATTGGACTTCACATTGCTATTAGAGTAATGAATTAGAATCTATGTGACTATCCTCTACTCCAAGATAGCAAAGGTATCATTGTAATGTGCATGATTATTTTCATCCCTTATTACTATGCGATTGTGAAAGCTCTAGTTTGGTTTTGGTGAATTGATGAAACCCTAGGTGCTAATGATCAAGAGATAGGATGGCACATTCCAAGTGATGGAGTAAATAGAAGATCATGATGGTGGTGATGGCCATGGTAATGATCAAGATGCTCGGACTTGGAAAAGATGAAACAGAAAAACAAAAAGCTCAAGGCAAATGTGATATCCATATAAGCTTTTGTGTTTTAGTGATTGAGACACTTAGTGAGTGTGATCTCATTTAGGATAGATAGTCGTACTATTAAGAGGGGTAAAACTCGTATCGAAATACGGTTATCAAAGTGTCACTAGATGCTCTAACTCATTGCATATGCATTTAGATTCTAGTGAGTGATAACACCCTTGAAAATGTTTGTCAAAATATGCTAACACACTTGCACAAGGTGATACACTTGGTGGTTAGCACGTTTGAGCAAGGGTGGAGAAGTTGCGCTTGAGGAGAAGTGAAACAGGGGCGTTGGACCCTGATCCTCGAAGCGTCGGACCAGCCTCTGGCCGGGTCCGATGGCTGACCCTAACTTAGGCGCACTGACGCGGGGGCGTCAGACCCGAGCGCCAGGTGCGTTGGACGGGTCGTGCGCCCTGTTCATTCATGCGGGAAAAGGGTGATTTGACGCGGAGCTGACACGTTGCAGCGTCGGACTCGCGACCAGGTCTGACGGTGGGCGTCGGACTGGGGTCCGACCAGTTTTGAGCTCTCTGGACCTTATTGGACCGCGTCGGACCCTCCCTGAGTGGAGTCCGATGGCGGGTCCGACCGTAGTGAATCAGCACGTGACTGCTTGATCATTGGCGGCAACAGTCGGCTCATTTGACTAGGACGCATGGCAGTGCATGTTTGGCCTCTGAAGGCGTTGGACCCAGGCGTCGAACGGTCGGACGGCCCCGTAAACGTGAGTCCAACGGTCACTTATGTGATCCAACGGCTCCATTTCGTAAGGGCTTCTATTTAAGCCCCTTGGCCGGCTCTAGCTCTCTCTCTCTTGGCCATTTGCATTGACATAGTGAAAGGTCCTAATGGCTAGAGGGGATGAATAGCCTATTAAAAACTTCTACAACAACACTTAGAAAACCGGTTAGACAAATATGAGGCGAAGCGAGTGTTGCGCTAGCCTACTAAAAATGCAAGCCGCCTACCACAATTCTAGTTTCTATAGACTCTATCCACACAATGGCTATGTCGCTATACTAAGTTAGTGTGCTCTCAAAGGCTAACTAAAGAGCCCCACTAATCAAACTAACAAGCTCTCACGACTAGCTACACTAAAGAGCTTGACAACTAGTTTGCGGTAATGTAAAGAGATAGAGCAAGATGGTTATACCGCTGAGTCGAGGAATCAATCAATCAATCACAAGAATGAATACCAATGAATACCAATCACCTCGGAATCAAATGATGACACAATGATTTTTACCGCGGTTCACTTGCTTGTCGGCAAGCTACTCCTTGTTGTGGCGATTCACTCACTTAGAGGTTCACGCGCTAATTGGCATCACACGCCAAACCCTCAATAGGGTGCCGCACAACCAACACAAGATGAGGATCACACAAGCCACGAGCAATTTACTAAAGTACCTTTTGGCTCTCCACCGGGGAAAGGTCAAGAACCCCTCACAATCACCACGATCGGAACCGGAGACAATCACCAACCTCCGCTCGACGATCCTCGCTGCTCCAAGCCGTCTAGGTGGCGGCAACCACCAAGAGTAACAAGCGAATCCCACAGCGAAACACAAACACCAAGTGCCTCTAGATGCAAACACTCAAGCAATGCACATGGATTCACTCTCAATCTCACAAAGATGATGAATCAATGATGGAGATAAGTGGGAGGGCTTTGGCTAAGCTCACAAGGTTGCTATGTCAATACAAATGGCTAAGAGAGTGAGCTTGAGCCAGCCATGGGGCTTAAATAGAGAGGCCCCACGAAATAGAGCTGTTGGCTCCTCAGTCCACTGAAAATCGAGGCTACCGAACACGTCGGTCAGATCGACCGGACGTAGGACCCCAGCGTCCGGTAGCACGATGCATGCCATGTGGCCCCTGCTTCAAATGTTGATCGCCCGATCTCAACGGTCATCAGTGCACTTAAGTTGTGACCGGACGCTCTATAGTGTAGGACCAGACACAGGACCCCAACGTTCGGTCACTTCCAGTAAGGTTCTAGTCGCGTCCGGACGCGTCAGTTTGATCACGACCAGACGTAGGACCCTAACGTCCGGTCACTTCCAGTAAGGTTCTAGAGGTGGAAATTCACGATCAGACGCGTCTGGTCAATCCCGACCAGACTCTCCCAGCGTCTGGTCACTCATAGTCTTCTCTGTGTGCCGCCACATCAGCAGGACTGGACGCTGAATAGTGTTCAGACAGAGTCTGGTCGCCTACATCCGGTTAAGAGACCTTCACTGCGTGCCACTGACTAGACGTAGACCCCAGCGTCCGGTCACTGCGTGACCAGCGTCCGGTGCACTCTGTGAAACCCTATCTTTTATGTACAGGGCGCCGGTGGCACCGTCGGACTGTCCGCACTCTATGGGTAGACACTCGACCGGCGAAGTTTCGAACCCTTGCTCAAATGCGCCAACCACCAAGTGTATCACCTTGTACACATGTGTTAGCATACTTTCACAAATATTTTCAAGGGTGTTAGCACTCCACTAGATTCTAAATGCATATGCAATGAGTTAGAGCATCTAGTGGTACTTTGATAACCGTATTTCGATACGAGTTTCACCCCTCTTAATAGTACGGCTATCAATCCTAAATGTGATCACACTTCACTAAGTGTCTCGATCACCAAAACAAAAAAGCTCCTATCAAGTTTCACCTTTGCCTTGAGCTTTTTGTTTTTCTTTCTCCTTTTTTCAAGTCCAAGCATTTGATCATTACCATGCCATCCCATCATCATGTCATGATCTTCATTTGCTTCACCACTTGAATGTGCCACATATCTCATAATCACTTTGATAAACTAGGTTAGCACTTAGGATTTCATCAATTCACCAAAACCAAACTAGAGCTTTCACATAACAACCTTGTGAGCTTAACCAAAGCTCTTCCACTCATCTCCATCATTGATTCATCATGTTTGTGAGATTGGAAGTGAATCCAAGTGCATTGCTTGAGTAATTGCATCTAGAGGTACTTGGTGTTCGTGTTTCGCTGCGGGATTCGCTTGTTACTCTTGGTGGTTGCCGCCACTTAGACGGCTTGGTGCAACGAGGATCGTCGAGCGGAGGAAGGTGCTTGTCTCCGGCTCCGATCGTGGTGATTGTGAGGGGTTCGTGACCTTTCTCCGGCAGAGAGCCAAAAGGTACTCTAGTGGATTGCTCATGACTTGTGTGATTCTTATCTTGTGTTGGTTGTGTGACATCCGGTTGCGAATTTGGCATGTGATGCCAATTAGCGTGTGAACCTCCAAGTGAGTGAATTGCCACAACGAGGACTAGTTTGTTGGTAAGCAAGTGAACCTCGGTAAAAAATCTTATATCATCATTGTCCGAGGATTTCATTAGTTATCTTGTGATTGATTGTGATCATCTTGTGATTGGCTAACTCCTCGACACGTCGGTATAATCATCACCGCCATCTCTTGTATTACATTCTTAGTGTTGCTACGCTCTTTAGTGTAATTAGTTTTGAGAGCTAGATTGTGTCAGGTCTATTAGTTAGTGAGGCTCTTTAGTTAGTCTTTGAGAGCCCAGTAATTTAGTATAGTGACTTAGCCAATTATGTGCTTAAAGGTCATAGTCACTAGAATTGTAGTAGGTGGTTTGTATTTTTAGTGGGCTAGCGCAACACGTGCTTCGCTGTTTAATTATCTAACATATTTGCTAAGTGTTACTGTAGAAATTTTAAATAGGCTATTCACCTCCTCTAGTTCGCCATCTCGACCCTACACCGTAAGGTCCTGCTGGATGTGATTAGTAAAAAAAATATCATCCTTGATTTTTGAGAATTCAAATATTTTTAATTTTGATCAACTATGTATAAAGAGTAATAATATTTATATAACATAATTAGTATCTTTAGATATATTGTTGCTATTATTTCCTACAAACCTAGTTAAACTTACACAAATCCCATAGAAAACGATTTTTCGCCCTGTTCGTTTGGCCTTGTTTGGCTGATAAGCCATGGCTGAAAGTACTGTTGGCTGATTTGGTATGAGAGAAAAATATTGTTCGTTGACTGATAAGCCATGGCTTATAAGCCAAACACGATCAAACGAACATGTTGTTTATAGGACGAAGGGAGTACATGTGGAAGAATAAGAAAATACTCTCCATTTTAAATTACAACATATTTTAGTCTAGATACATATAGTAATAGTAATGCATATAGAAAAGCCTAATATCTTATAATTTAAAATGAAGAGAGTATTTTTTTTAAGGTTATAGACTAATCACCTGCTTCTATAAAAGTTTCATTCTTAATCCGGTTCTTCGAGTTACCTCTCTGCCGGCTATCTACTGCTACCTCCCAAGTTACACCTATCCGCCACCCCGGCCTCGGGTCCGGTACGGCTGCTGCTACTCGTGCACACGCGAGGGGGAGACGAGGGAGACACCTTCTGGCATAACAATTGTTGCAGAAGTTCAGAAGAATTCCATTGTTCCAAATTAAACGAGTTTAGATGCTGGTCTAAAACTACAAGGATTCCTTCAGATGTGTGCAAATTTGTTTACCCGTGCATGGAAGTGGCGTTCATTATTGACCATCGGTGCATCACAATTGTTATCTGTTTGTTGTTCGGATATATCTGGCGTCACACTCTCTGTGTCACGATGAGCTGGCCTGCCTGCCTATCACATAACAGGGAGTAGTACGTCGTTTCCGCTTTCATTTCAGACACGGCTTCCCGAGTCATGATCATACAGCGAATTCGGGCACACAGGCCTGTCAGAGCACATGTGGTTTGCTGAAGGAGTAGTGCACCGATCTTGTTGGCAACTGACTAATTAGCATGGGCATGTCTAATAGTAGTCTATATCAGTCGCCCATTGATAATAACCTCGTACTCATCACAGGTGGATAGGCACGGGCACCTGTAGTAGAGCCGATCGATTTGTCCAGGAACAGCGTCATGTTTGTTTGTGTAAAATTCCTTCCCAGGTGGGCTAGCTACAGGGCACTCCTCCAGTCCTCCGTCTGTAGCCAGTAGTAGTAGTAGTTGAGCATAAGCAACGCCTACAATTACTTGCAGCCGGCGAAACTAATGATAATCAGATGCAGCCCTCCAGGTCATGTAGACGCGCGGCAGGAGCAGAGCACTTCGCCAGGTTCTCTCACGAAAATAAGCAACAGCGACTCCTGTATCCATCTACCTACTGTTTCTGCCGTCGTACACATGCTTTCAGGAGGCCGTATCGTATCGTGGATTATTTACTGGTGGCTGGTTTGGTGTGAGAGAAAAACACTATTCCTAGCTAAAAATTTACGATTATTTATGAGCAAGCGAACAGACTGTTGATCAACTGCGTACGCTGCATGCTTTTTGCTCGAAACTGCACTGTGATCATGCGAAGTTTGAGCCGCCAGCCTGCGATCTACCACTGACAACATTCAGTGTGCACCCAGCTTGGCCACTCTGCGGCCTTGTTTAGATTGCAGGTTTTTTCACTCTTTCTCCATCACATTAAATCTTTAGACATATGTATAGAGTATTAAATGTAGATAAAAAAATAACTAATTACATAGTTTGATTGTAAATTACGAGACGAATCTTTTGAGCCTAGTTAGACCATGATTGAACAATAATTGTCAAATACAAACGAAAATGCTACAATGCCAAATACTTATTCTTAACTCCAATCTAAACAAGCCCTGCGTTACTGTATGTTTGAGGTCGCAAAAATGTGCACGGCGATTTTAGTTTGCAAGCTGAAATTTGAATTCCACACTCCACCAGATACGTACTCTACCGTTCTAATTAATATCGGTCAATTTAGCTTTGATCAAGTTATAGAAAAATAAGCGTACATATATAACACTAAATTGGCTCCATTAAATCTGCCATAAAATATGTCTTACCTCTACATTAATTTAGTATATTTTTGTGTTTACATTTTTATGCTAGGAATACCTAACTTAGAAATTCTGACTCTGTCACTGCTATTTGCACAAATATATTTTTAAATAAAAAATCATAAATGTTACAAATCAAAAAACGCTAGCAGGTTGCGTCATTTGCGCAGGTCCTTGTAAGTTAGAAAAAATTAAAGCGACCTACTACTATAAATTTATAATAAGGTGTATGGTTCCAGGAATGATTTAATCCATCCTCTATCCATTTCTTACTTTTTTTGTTTTGTTTGTGGAATGGAAATAGATTGATGTATCACTATCCCATTCCTCGTAAGCTAATAATTACTACTATTATAAGTAATGAAGTCATTCCACCAAATTTAAAGAAATGAGCTCATGATGCACCACCTCACCGAGCATAGAACAGTTCATTGAACCAAACACGCCCTTAGAACGAAGTGAATCTCTACTGGCCACGCTACTACAGCTGGTATATGTCTAGTTCTTAGGACTCGCTTCCCTATATGACCGAACAACGGTTTTAGTGACCCTTTTGGCATGTGGTCCGCCGTGAAGCTGTACCAGCACCCGATCGACGATCGAAGGACGAATTTTACCTCCAGTCAAATGTAGAGCACATTCACGCAAGAAGCATTGTCTTGCAACGACGAGTCGATCGACGTTGGTGAAAATTTTGCATTGTAGCCTCTTTTTTAAACAATATTTTATAGATAGACCCTCTACGAAACTTTTTCTGAAAGCTCGGCGTGCAATAATACTACGCTGAGATATGTGGCTCGGCATGGTACAATTGAACGCTAAACTTGCCACATAAGCGCCAACGTGTCCCGATCCGGTCCGAAAGCTCGGCGTTTAATCATTTAACGTTAGGCACGTCGGTGTTTAATGAGTTCACGCCAAGGTACGGTGTTACTACAGTACAAGCTAATAGCCCAAGTGCATGATGTATTTGTCCATTCAATATCTTTTGAAGATCCATAAAAAATAAATATAAATCCCCTTGACATGAGATCAATTCTATTAGAACCATAAGGTTATCCTCTACGGGACAAAAATACATGGATTTCTGATAGAATGTTTGCCAAGATTTCTAGAGAATCAAACAGGTTTGGTTATGGTACTTTTGTCTACGGGGTATCCTTTTCTAAATTTGGTTTGCTTTTTGACCGTATGGTTGCTAACAGTTGATTAAGATCACATAGTGCACCTAAGTCCATTGTGATTAGTAATCTGTAAGTTGCGAGCATTGGTTCCGTCATGTTTAACTTGGTTGCAGTGAATCAAATCAAAGGGCTGTACATACATAATTATTAATAGGAACGGAAAAGTCAGGTTGGCGTCTTTCTTTGTTTTGATATAGTCATGTTACTCTTGTGAACATTAACCTTAGTTGCGGCTGCTTCCTTGGGCATGATCAGAGTTATTATGTTTCAGCCTTTCAGGTAGTTGTAGTTGCCGGTCCGAAATTTCTTCCAATTTGGCCAAAACAATATGTTGACAGAGCTTGGAAACTTTTATTACTACTAGGAACAATATTGCCCTCGGGATGTTCTCTACACAGCACTTATGGGTAAAGATCTGCTTACATGAAGAATGAATTCATCTGTAGTTCACCTGATTCATTGTGCCTGATGCGACTTCGATCGGATTTTCTTTTCCATATTTTGAAACAAAGAATGGAACATGATAGCAATTTAGGCTTGGTTGCACCCTGTACTTGGAACGGGGCACTTTTATTACTTCGTGTTTAACTAAGCTTTTCACATCTCAATTGCTCTTCATACTAACTATTTAGAATTGTATCAACAGGGGAACTAGAAGCAAGGCGTCCATGGCAAGGGTTGTTCGGAGCAAAATAACAACCGAGCAGAAGAAAACTTAGTTCTAAATTTAAGAAAACTCATTAGTTCTAAATTTTTTGTACAGAAACCTTGGGCACTTTTGTTACTTTGCTAAAATAATAACTCTTTGCATTTGGATGTTTAAGTGCAACTAATCACCCTTGGCTTCACAGGGCGAATGTTTTAATATGAACATCTTATTGGTTAATTTCATTTCCTGCATTTGACTGTTCATGTGCTATGCTGCACCTTACTACTCCTAGCTTTCAACATCCGAGCTCATCACTGCATTTTGGAAATATATTTATCTCGAAAGCCAAGGCACAACACAGCATCAAGGCTAGCCCAGATACATGACACTTCCATGTGTGTATTCTTTTATTTTACTTGCTTCTATTTCGCACCACCAAAAAAATGACTTGCCAAGTCCAACTATTTATACAAGCATGGGTGCGCTCCCAATTAACACCGGCATTCACAAAAATTATTTGTATAAATATTGGCAAACAATTTATCAATCCATGTATTTTTGTCCCGTGGAGGGTAACCTTATGGTTATATTGAAAATGATCTCATGTCAAGGGGACTTATATTTATTTTTTATGGATCTTCAAAAGATATTGAATGGACAAGTACATCATACACTTGGGCTATTAGCTTGTAATGTAGCAACACCCTACCTTGGCCCCTACCTTGGCGTGAACTCATTAAACGCAGACGTGCCTAACCTTGGCGTTAAATGATTAAACGCCGAGCTTCGGCCGGATCGACACATTGACGCTTACGTGGCAAGTTTAGCGTTCAATCGTAGCACGTCGAGCCACATACATCGGCGTAGTATCATTGTACGCAGAGTTTTTGACTATTTTTAGAAAAAGTTCCACGGAGAGTCTATCTATAAAATATGTTTTTAAAAAGGACTAAAATGCAGAATTTTCACTCGACGTTGGCCCTCTCCGCCAAGGCCCAAGGCGCCTATAAATACCACGCCACAGCGCGCTTCATTCCCGTGCACCACCGGCCCACAACATCTCAGCCTTCATCACTCTCTCCACTCAGATCGAGGAAGGCAACGAGCGAAGAAGCGGTACGTAGTGCCATGGCGAAGCAGGCGGTGGCGATGCTGGTGGCCCTGGCGCTGGTCGTGGTGGCGGCGGCGAGCGCCGGCGGGGCGTCGGCGCAGCAGTGCAACGCGTCCCAGCTGGCGGTGTGCGCGCCGGCGGTCATCATCGGGTCGGCGCCCTCGGCGCCGTGCTGCGCCAACCTGCGCGCGCAGCAGCCGTGCTTCTGCCAGTACGCGCGCAACCCGGTGTACAGCAGCTACATCAACAGCCCCAACGCCCGCCGCACGCTCTCCTCCTGCGGCATCTCCATCCCGAGCTGCTAGGCGGCCGGCGGCCGGCGGTCGCGTTGCGTGCCCGGGCGCGCGCGCGCTTTGCCTCGCTCGCTCTTGTGTATGGCGTGGCGTATGAATAAATCGTGTGAATCAGTTGGTCCTCGTGGTGTGCGTACCTTGTTAACCGACTGAAGGTGCGCTTATGCATGTCAATCGGTCTACTATCTACTATATTATATCGTATTTGTGCCTCATCATATGGACAACAATACCAAGAGTGATGGTGTATTTGTGTCATGAATGAAGATGTTCTTCGTTTGCCGGGAGCATTCATGCCCGACGGCGATGGCGTAGCCCCAGCGCCGCGCCGCTGCAAGCCGGAAAACCATCAAGATTTCCATTTAAGTCCGAATAGCATGCATGTTCATGGCGTCTTTATTACTTACTGGACGTGCTTTCTACAACTTGGGGGCTCCAAGATTTATTTAACAATTACGTCGTAATCATTCATCTTGGAACGGACGGCGTGCACAACCCTAACTCGTATGGACATTAAGGCTTAGAAATTCATCAATGGTCCCATCATGCATTTCCATTCATCTTAGATCTATCGGACTCCGCACGGTACTTATTAGACACTCTAACTCGTATGGGCACCGAAGAGCTAGTGTCAAACCAGGGAAGGTCATGTTCGCTTGTCTTATAATTCGTACTTTTTAACTTGTTTTTTCAGCCAGAACAGTATTTCGGCTTGTTTTTTCAGCGAAGCGAACGGGGCCGAAATGTTCAGGTTACAAATAGTATTGAGTCAAGCTCCACACAATGCCTGACATGCCGCTCTATCACGTACGAAAGCATGAGTGAATGACCACAGAAACGGGAGCGCCAAGGTCCGGTCACTCAGACCGTAACCCCGCGCTGGCAAGGAGTTCCCAGGGTAGGTAGGGATGAAAACGGTCGGGAAAATGTCTTAACCATTCCTGCTCCTATATTTTTTTGTAGGGAACGGAAACAGGAACGGGAAGGCCGGACGGGAAACGAAACCGGTATTACGGGATATCGGGAACGAAATATTTCGAACGGAAACGTGTCGATTACGATCGGAAAGCGGTAACCCAAAACGGGAAATCAATATATGTAACCACTTAAAACAATGAGCTCGATGCAATAATAGCAACCATATGCAAACAAGTGGACAAGTTCATAACGTCCTAGCGTTGTTATATTGTTAATAGAGGATACGTTGTCAATAGTCCAGTCCTGGCATTTATTTTCTTTGTGGAGGACCAACTATATGTGGAAGACAATAGAGGATACATTGTCAATAATTTTCGTACCCAAACCTATTCTGACTTAATTCTCTTTCATTGTGGAGTAGCTATAGTGCTGTACTGTAGTTCATTTAAGTCGACAACAACAGTAAGGTAGCATATTGTGTACACGCTTGTACAGTTTGGTCTAAGCCGATTGCTGACCGGCTTATTGCAGGGCGGCTTACTGATTTCAAGCCCTTTTCTACAAGTACTAACCAGCTATAGTTCATCGGCTATAGTTAACACACTTCAGTGGCGTCATTATCAGTATTAATATTTCTTGAGAGAGGTGATGATGATTATAGGTGTACAAAATACGGGAATACTGCTGGGAATTTTTCTGCCCGAATACAAAAACCGTGAATACGGTCGGGAAAATTTCTTAACTGATTTTGTTCCCGTTCCTGCCTAAAATACAGTGTCAGTTCCCGTTTCCTGTTTTTCCTAAAAAACGGTATGTGATCAGTTAATGCGGTATACGATGTCGGTCGGTACGGGAATTTCCCATCCCGTTTTCATCCATAGACGTGGGTGAGGTGGGCCCTGCGCGATGGGCCAGCCTGCGCAAATTAACTGCCGACGCTAAGCATCCTCCCGCGCTACCTACCGGGCCAGCCTGCGCAAATTAACTGCCGACGCTAAGCATCCTCCCGCGCTACACCAGGTAGGTAGCGCGGGAGGATGCTTAGCGTCGGCAGTTAATTTGCGCAGGCTGGCCCATCGCACAGGGCCCACCTCACCCACGTCACTCTCATCTCACGCACAACAAAAAAAATCATAACTCCAAAACCAAACATCCAAATTAATTCCGATTACAGCACCGAGTTTATTGCAACAAATCCTTCAAAACAAGACCCCACATGGATATATTTAGATAAAAATTTTATTAACAAACATTTATTTTATAAAGATAGAACATTTTCTTTTATTGAGCAGAGACGATGTTCTAGGTTCAGAGAACAATGTTCCGTCTTCGTAAGAAAAATGTTCTCGATTTAAAATAACAGTATTCTAATTTTAGGTTCATGTAATTGGTATTATGATATACATAAAAATAAATAAACACATAACATAAATAAAAAATAAAAAATCTAGAGCAAAGCCTAAGGAAAAAAATAAAAACACCTAATAGAAAAAAATTAAAAGAACATCACAGGGATACTTTTCAAACATCTTAAAATATAGTATAAAACATCACGTGTACTAAGTGAATATCACTAATTATACCATAGAACATCACTGAATACATATAGAACATCGTATATATATTACGTGAACATCACTAAATACATCATAGAACATCATATGTGTACTAAGTGAACATCACTAAATACATCATAAAACATCACTAAATACATTATCGAACATCGCATATATATTACGTGTACATCACTAAATACATCATATAAGATCACATGTATACTAAGTGAACATCACAAAAAATTATCATAGATGTGATGTAAGGTAAAATAGAAAAATAAAAAAAAATCAATGGATAACATAAAAGACAAGGAAAAAGAAAGAAAAAACAAAAAAGAATAAAATATAAAAGTAAAATAAAATAAGACAAACAAAATAACTAATTATAGTAAAGGCAAAAAAGAAATAAAATAAATAAAAATATAAAAGTTGAAAAGAGAAATGAAAAATCACATGAAACAAAAAAACAAAAAAATTGAAGAAAGGAAATAAAAAAATAAGAAGAAAAGGAAAGGAAAGAAAAAAGAAATAAAAGAAACATAAAAATAAATAAATGAAAAGAATAATAAAAAACAGATAAATCAAAAAAGAAATAAAAATAAAAAATGAAGCACGAAAAGGAAAAAAGAGAAAGGAAAAAGAAAGGAAAAGAAAAATAAAAGAAATGAGAAAAATAAGAAAAGAAATTAGAAGAAAAGAGACTAACGTACCTAGTGCTTCCAGCGATTCTCGTGCGACGTTCGGTGCAGGGATCGGGTCTAAACGTTCGGACCAGATAATTCCCGCACAGAAGCACATTTTACTTTGACATCATAAAAGTACAGATATGGATATCCGAAAGGTATAGATACATGTACAGATAAAGATAGAGACATAATATAATATATAAATTAGATAGAGATAGATACATATCCACTAAACGGTACTTTTTTAGGAACGACGGCAAAAGCTTTGCCGTAAGTTTTATTAGACGATAAAAAGAGAAAAATAAAACATGTACGAGGGAATTACAAGCCTGATAGCATTCACCAGGCAACTTGCCTGCCCCTCTCCCCAACTAACAACTACAAAGAAACAAAAAAACGACTCCCTGAAAATCAAAGTAATTACAGCATTGCAACTAGTCGGCTGATGAAAGGGGCAGGAAACCATAATAAAGGAGAAGGAAAAAATATGAGCAGAGGTACTAAACTCCTATTCTATTGAGTCCCCTGATCTTGTGGTGCCATCGCTAAGCAATATTATATGATATCATCCTTACATAGGTAAGCCACTTGTATCGGTTGTAGGTTTTGCTGTTGGAAAATCCTTCTATTTCGCTCTTTCCATATATTCCACCAGAAGTATATTAGAATTCCGTCCACTTCTTTTCTATGGTTCTTATTAATTTTACACCGACATCTCAACCAAAAGGAATAGATTGATCCTACTTCGCTCACTGTATCCAACACCGATAGATTGAACCATTGCTTAATAATGCCCCATACCTCCTTGGTGAATGGGCAATCTTTGCAAAGGTGGGCTGGTGTTTCCAAATCATTATCACATAGCTTGCATTCTGTGTCTTCAGTCCACCCCCATTTGAGTAGATTATTTGCGGTTAGGATTTTCTTGTGCATCAAAGTCCAAGCAAAGAAACGACATTTATGTTCTGCTTTAGCCTTCCAAATTGGAGTTATCCTAATCCCGCTGTAAACTCCCACAAACTGTATCTGATAAGCACTTTGTGTGGTATAGACGCCATCTGTAGTCCATCGCCAAGTAATATCATCTTGTATCGTCTCATTGAGAACAACTCCCTGTAACTCTTCCAAGAGCCACACAAATTGTCTCACTTCTTCCTACGATGTCGGAGGATAAATATGATCAATCCACTTGTTATTAGTTAGCGCCTGCCGAACTTTAATTTTCTTTCTTCTCGTCTTTTCAAACAGCAAAGGAGCAATCGACTTTGCCATGGAGCCGTTAATCTAGTTAGAGGACCAAAAAGGGGTCGTGTTTCCATCCCCCACTGTCACCACAGTTGATGCATAGAAAAGGTCTCGGTCTACCTTGTCACATAGGATTTTCAAGTTGTTCCATGCCCTTTGTTTTTGTTTCCATTTGAACCACAGCCATCTTAGTCTGAGAGCTCTAGTGAACCTTTCCAGGTCTAAAATTCCTAGGCCACCTTTCGTCTTTGGAAGGCACGTTGTTGGCCAATTGAGCAAGGAATGTCCACCACTAACTTTATTTGGACTTTCTCCTCTCCACAAAAAACTCCTTCTGATTCTATCAATTCTCTTTATAAGCCATTTTTGTGCATGGAACACTGTTAGGTGATATATGGGTAAACTTGACAGCACAGTTTCAACCAATGTCTCTTTTCCTGAAGAAGATAGGAATTTTCCTTTCCATCCGGGTAGTCTTGCACCAATCTTGTCTATTAACGGTTGTACCTCTATCCTTCTTAGCTTTTTGGTATGCAAAGGGAGCCCTAGGTACTTTCCCGGAAAGCTGCTGATCTTGCCTGGGAAGTTTTGAACAATTGCATGAATCATATTGGCTTGCATTCTAATTGGAAATTTTTCCGTTTTGGATAGGTTCACTTTTAGTCCGGAGCACTCACCAAAAACAGATAATATTTTCTGTAATCTTGCCAACTCAATCAGTGTTGGGTTTGCAAATAGGGCTGCATCATCTGCTTAAAGAGAGCACCGTAATTTTGCTTTCTTTGGTAGTATCGGTTGTAATAAGCCCTGCTGGGCCGCCTACTCGATGATTCTTTGCAGTGTGTCAATTGCAATTATAAAGAGTAACGGGGACAGGGGGTCCCCTTGCCTCAATCCTTTTGCATGTTTGATGTTCTGACTTGGTCTACCATTGATAAGGATTCTGGAAGAAGATGATCCAAGGATGGAGGATGTCCAGTTGCGCCACTTGGTACTAAAACCCAAAGCTGTTAGAACGTCCAGCAGATATTGCCATCCTATGGAATCAAACGCTTTTAAGATATCCAATTTGATGAATAGAGCCGGTTGTTTTTTCTTATGCAAGAACTGGATCACCCTCTACACATACAGAAAATTATCATGTATACATCTTTTTTTGATGAAAGCATTTTGTGTCTGTGAGACCAACTCATTCATACGGGGTGCCAATCTTGTTGCAAGCAACTTTGTAATGATCTTCGTGAGGCTGTTAATTAAGCTAATCGGTCTATAATATGCAATATTGAGTGGGTCTTGCTTTTTTGGTTGCAACACGATATTAGCCCCATTGAACAAGTGCCCATTTTGGAAGTCTTGTGATTGTAGAAACCCATCACGGCCTCATATAGATCATGTTTGATTATCTCCCAACATTTTTTGTAGAACACCCAAATGAAACCATCCGGCCCCGGGGCCTTTTTAGAAGGTAGGGATTTGATGATTTGGGAGAGCTCTTGAATTGTGAATGGCACATCCAAATCATCTAGATTGAAAGCTGAGTACAGGCACTCCAGTTTATACGCCGTGATCTCACCATGCTAGTTCCCACTGCTTTACTGAAATAATCCATCGCCACTTTGATTTTATCCTGTTGTGTAGTTGCTATCCCATCCTCAGTGTGCAATGCACTTATGTACGTATTTTTTCTTCTTGCATTTGCATAGATGTGGAATAGGCGTGTGTTTGAATCTCCCTCCCGGATCCAAGTTAATCGGGAGTGTTGCCTGGCCTTCGCCTTCTGCACCGCCGCCATCCCAACTGATCTTGCCTTGAGGAGTTTTTTGAACGCTACTTCCTCCACAGTCAATGGCCGCCTCTCTTGGGCCTTTTCGAGCTCTAGCAGGACAATCTGCAGTATGGTTGCCTGCAATTTGTAGTTGCTGAACTTTGCTCTCCTCCAAATTTTCAGGGCTCTTGCTGTGCGCAGCAATTTGACATGCAGTTTGAGCAATGCATTCTACGTGTTTACCGGCTGCTCCCATGCTGTATGAACCATTTCCAAAAAGCCCGGCATATTGACCCAATACTCCTCGAAATAGAAACCTCGGTAGAACTCGAAAGACGTATCTCCTTGTAGAAAGAGTGGGCAGTGGTCTGAACCCAAGGATGCCAGGGCCTATAGGTCTGTCCGAGGAAACATTTCTAGCCACTCCGCCATAGCAAGGAAATGGTCTATCTTTGTCACTGTTGGGTTTTGCTGATCATTGCACCAGGTAAATCGCCTTCCAAAAAGTTCTAGTGGCGCCAACCGGAGGTTGTCCATTGTGTTTTTGAATCTATTCAGCATTGGAATATTAATTCTATTGTTGTTCTTGTCTTCCACTTGATAGATTAAATTGAAATCTCCAAGCATTAGCCACTGGTCCATCATATGTTGCTCGAGGTCCGATATTTCTTACATGAATGCGATCTTCTCTGGGTCTGTCTGTGGCCCGTAAACTCTAGCTATGCACCAAGAAACGTTCTCTTCCAACATGGTGATCTTTGCGGACACCGAGTGTCTGTCATCTGTGTGGGCGTTAGCTTGAAAAATCTCTCAGATGCTGCCAATAAAATTCCCCCCGCAGTTCCTACCGCAGGAAGAATGGCGCAGTTTGATATCAAATCCTGGCCAACTGATTCATTCAACAATTGCTGGTTCCAGTTCTCAATTTTAGTTTCCTGGAGGCATACTATTGTTGCACCAGAGGATGTAATTAAATTACGCACGCTTGCTCTCTTTGCCCCATCATTGAGCCCTCTAACGTTCCAACACAGTATTGAACAATCTTTTTGCGCCATTTAACATAGTAGCACTTGAAGTAGTGAAACAAAGTCTTCAATTAGTTTAACATAGTCTTGGATCTCACATGGCCCGAAGGCCACACCACCAGCAGGTCCCTTACAGTCTTCAAGGCTGGCCGAAGGCAACAAAGCCAGCAGGCCCCAACAATTCCCACACCCAAATCGCAAGTATGAATAAGTCTGATGCCGAAGGCAACATGTCCAGCAGGCATGAAAGGTCCTGAATCATTAAGATACATGGGCATTGATACCCCATGACGGCCACACGGGGCCCAACTTCGCACGAAGCTACTCCTTTTGGCAGATAGGGCTGTCATTGGAGACACCGGCCCTACTACGGCCAAGGCCCTTCGCCTCAGGTCGCTCTCATCTTCTTCACAGCAACCTTGTTCTTGCCAGTCTTCTTCTCCAGCTTGGCACCATGCTCAATCAGCTCCTGGATGACGTCCATCTCTGCCTTGTTGAGAGGGTTGTCGAGATGCTGTGAAAAACTTTCAATGTTAACTTCATTGGCATCATCTTGCCGTGGGGTTAGATCTCCTAGCTTTTTAATGAGTAGGTCATGTGCTACCGTGAGAGTGTCTTTACCAACTCTAGATTTCGCCTTATTGGCAAGCCGACTACTTTTCCTTTGTGTGAACTCAACCATCGCAACGTCCTCTAATAGTTCTATTTGGCTAGCCTCAACCTGTACTGGATCTGGGAGTAAAGGTTGTTCAATATGGTTTGCGACAGAATGCAAAAACGCATCCATAGGGTCAATTATGTCTTGACTGCCCTGTGATGTGTGCTGCCCTATGTGATCGGAACCCACATTATTCTGTTCTTGGTTCAGGCCTATTCTTGGTGATGGATTAGTTGATGGTAAGAGCTGGTTACATTCCTCTGTAACTACATTAGGCTCAATGGTTTCTATCACCTCTGATAGATTGGCAAAATTTAAACTAAGACTAGTGACCGGGCTTGCCTCAATAGATGGGACGACTTCATTAGTTGTAATTATTTCCTCTCTTGAGTGCGTCCCATGTTCATGGTAATTGGACCCCAACCCCAACACTCTAGTCAACTGAGATGAGACTTGCTGGACTGTAGGAGATTTGTCGAGACTTACAATCAGGTGTAGTGTGAGCTCCTTGTTGATCGTAGCCTCCAGGTTCTTTGCTGCTACCGTGTTCTGCTTCATTTCCTTCCTGATCTCCTCTGCCCTGATGTTGTTGGGGCGCATGTACTTCTCCCGTGCAGCTGCATGAGAGGCACATAGCATAAATTCATCAAGCATCGGGTCAACTGTGGGCAGGCAACATGAAGTAGATAGGATGATAGAATCTTGCAAAATAATGGGGGACTTTATGTTCTCACATGCAACTTCAGGGGGCTCCCCCAGGACAGAGGCGACTGGATCAGCGGAAGAAACATGTTTCTTAGTCATACTCTGAGTTGTCGGCGCCGGAGCGACCTTGGCGTTGATCTTGGCCTTCTTGGGCTCCCACTTGAGGCCCCTTGAACGGTAGGATCCGCAATGGCGAGGGTTGAAAGCCCGGATGTTGGTGCTGTAGCAGTCGGCTGCTCCGTTGCGGCACCTAGTGACGCGCCCCCAAGCCGAGGCACTCATGTGCCTCCTGTGGCGCCCGCCCTGGTTGTCATCGTCATCTTCCCTTCTGCGACGGTCTTCCCTTCCGCGGTCCACACCTCCGCGACCACGAACTTCCCCCTGCGAGTCAGGTTGTCCATACCTCCAAATGAAGTTCTGTCGGGGCTTGCGATTTGGCGGCCCGTCCTGGCCACCATCCTCATTGAGGAAGGTGAGGTCCTCCACCACAGCCACGTGAGGGAACACCTCATACTTCAGCCCATGCTTGACACCAGTTGGCTCATCATGATGAACTTGGACAAGGGGGAGCTGGATGTCCACCGGTGGCTGCTCAGCATCGGGATCAGTGATGGTGAGCGAGACCTTCTTGGGGATATTGTAGGGATCCACACTCCACGCCCACAGGTCGTAGGTCCTTGTACGCTCCTGGCGACGAGTGTGCTCCTCCACATAGTGGATAGCACAGGAGCGACCAAGGATCAAGGCCGCCACATCCTACCCCCAAGCATGAGGCGGGATCCCTCAATGCGGACGTTGACCCGAAACCCCAGTTGGTGTCCACCGCCTCCGGCCCTCACTCCATGATACGAAGTCGAAGATCGTCCTTCATCTTCAAGATACTGCTGCCCGTGTAGCCGCTGCTGAGACGCTCATTGGTGAAGATCACCAGTACTGCTCCGGGTAATGCTTGACCACCTGGAACTCCATAAGGTCCATGCCCAACTTGGACCTGAGAGCATTAGCCACATGGTAGGTTTGGGAGTCGTGACTGTTACCCTGCAGCCAGCATACCGCCGCCCTGCCCACCAGTGCGTCGCGGCGTCTCTTGATGTCGCCCGTGGCGGTGATGAACACCGAGTCGCTTGCCAGTCGAGCCCTTGGGTCTCCAGGGTAGACCGCCATGGAAGCAGGAGCAGGCGCTCCCCGAGCCACCTCCAGGTAGGAGCAGCGCCCTTCTCCGGTGATTGCTGATGAGTGTGTTGTTGCTGATGGGAGTGATGGGCGTTGGACTTGAAATGAAACTCTGTTAGGCTTGTGCTCCTTATATCCAGACAGAGGCAGCCTCGCTCCACACTGATGTGCGTGGTGGTCTCTCCCTCCGCAGCGCCAGCACTGGGTAGTTGAACGGCAATGGCGCACTTTGATGGTCTGGAGCAAAGCAGTTGAAGCATTTACCATAGGCGTGTTGTTTGAATCGCTCCGTTCCTTGGGATGGCACTGACCTCTGAATCGTGCCGGCTGACGAGCTTGCAGATTGCTGTTCTCGACGCCACCAATAAGGGCCTTTTACTTCCGTCCACTCCCCGGCTGTGGTGTGCTCTGTGGCCTCCATGAAGACGTACACACTCTAACTCGTATGGGCACGGAAGAGTGCCAAACCACGGAAATGTTTCATATTACAAGTAGTATTGAGTGGAGCTCCACACAATGCATTGACATGCTGCTCTAAGGCGCCTATAAATACCACGCCAGAGCGCCCTTCATTCCCGTGCACCACCGGCCCACGCATTTCAGCCTTCATCACTCTCTCCACTCGACCACTCAGATCGAGGAAGGCAACGAGCCAAGAAGCGGTACGCGCACCAAGTGCTATGGCGAAGGCGGTGGCGATGCTCGTGGCCCTGGCGCTGGTCGTGGTGGCGGCGACGAGCGCCGGCGGGGCGTCGGCGCAGCAGTGCAACCCGACGCAGCTGGCGGTGTGCGCGCCGGCGGTCATCAACGGGTCGCCGCCAACGGCGTCGTGCTGCTCCAACCTGCGCGCGCAGGAGCCATGCTTCTGCCAGTACGCGCGCAACCCGGCGTACCGCAGCTACATCAACAGCCCCAATGCCCGCCGCACGCTCACCACCTGCGGCATCGCCATCCCGAACTGCTAGGCGGCCGGAGGCCAACGGTCGCGTTGCGTGCCTGGGCGCGCGCGCGCTGCGTTGCTCTTGTGTGCGGTGTGGCGTATGAGAATAAATCGTGTGAATCAGTTGGTCATCGTGGTGTGCGTACCTTGTTGACCGATTGAATGAAGTTGCATTTATGCATGTCGATCGGTCTAGTATGATGATTATCGTATTTGTATCTGGTAATGTGGACAATATTACCAAGAGTGATGGTGTATTTGTATCATGATGAAGATGCTTTGCATTTGCCCGGAACATTCATGCTAGACAGCGATGGCGTAGCCCCAGCGCCGCTGCTGGTTTACTGGGCAGCAGCACGGTGTCACGTACGGGAGTCCTGTACCCAATTTTTTTTCCCACTGCTAGCCTGCAAACCATAAGATTTTCATTTTAAGACCGAACAGGATCGTGTTCGTGGCATCTTTTATTATATTATTATAAATTTAATGGATGTGGTATTCATCTAATAATCACGTCATGTGTTTCCATTCACTCTGGATCAAACTCCGCACCATGCCATATTCTAACATGTATGGGCACCAAAGAGTGCCAAACCACGTAAATTTTCTGTACTCCAAATTGTCTTAAGTATAATTCCACACAATACCTCATACATGAGGGAGTGAAGGACCACATAAACGCTTTGTACTCTAATATAAAAAATACAGATATAGATATAGACAAAAAAATAGATATAAATATAATACGATACAGATATAGATGATATAAGATATACGCATACATGAGGGAGTGAAAGACCACATAAACGCTTTGTACTCTAATATATAAAAAAAAAGAATAGATATAGATAAAAAAAATAGATACAAATATAATACGATATAGATACCGATATAAGATGTACGCATACATGAGGGAGTGAAAGGCCACATAAACGCTTTGTACTCTAATATAAAAAAAATACAGATACAGATATCTAGACCAAAATATAGATACAAATATAATACGATACAAATATAGATACTGATATAATATATACGCATACAAAAGGGATTAAAGGACCACATAAACGCTTTGTACACTAATATAAAAAAATACAGATATAGATATTGTCGGTGTTTTGTAAACCAAGGAAACTTATACGCCGCGCTGCTCTAGGAAGACGATGGTAGCATCCAATAGACACGAGAATTTATACTGATTCAGGCTGGAGCCCTACGTCTAGTCTCATAGATGATCGAGTACGTGTTCCTCGCTTGAATGCTCTGAAATTCTTACAATGGGGAGTGAAAGAATGGTACAACAGATGGAAGGACCTATGTTAGGCGAAGGACTGCCCAAAGAGAAGCTCCAGGAGCCCTACTATGATGGTGAATGGTAGAGGATTCAGAATGTTTCGAGAGGGTGCCCTGGCTTCCCTTATATAGAGTTCGGGGTCAGGGCGCATACAAAGCAGGAGGTTCTCCCGACCGAAGGGTCGAGAGCCTGAGGGGGTCCTAGCTAACTTGGCTTGCAAGCTATGCCATCTTCTGGTGCACGTCGGGTCGTGGCTATCGTCATGGTCTTCTGGCCACGATGCGGCGGGATGTGACGTGGCACTACTGTGCCGGCCGTGGCAGCACTGTAGCCTCGATGGTGGTTCGTCAGCCGTCCTGTGCAACGTGGTGTCCGTCGTGGCCTTCGTCATCGTCTCCTAGTTCCCAGGAGCGTTATACCTGAAGTAGGTAGCCGCCCTGAGTCGTCGTTCGCTTGGTCGCTTCGCGGGGCCGAGGGCCATGATCCCGATCGTCGGGGTCGAGGCACTCTGCTGGTTTGGATGGCCTTTCTGTCGAGCCCCTTGTTGTGGATCCCATCCCGTAGTGGGTGGGATGGTACAAGCGTCCAGTCGATCCGTATTTGGATGGTGGGTATCGTACCCATTGCCACTGTGGTGCGGTGTTGTCTCGTCGGTGCGGTGTGGCACAGGGATGATGTATGACTAGGACGAGGTGACCGTTGTCCCCTCGGTCCTTGCGGGATCAGGGTGGCGTGCTTGCTCTTGTCAGAGCAGGCGCGCCGGGCTGGGCTCGTCCTTTTCCGTCCCTTTCAGGGGTCATGACGAGGGAGAGGTCGTGTGTTTTGCGAGTGTCGTGCGGCCAAGGCTGGGGGAAAGGGGTCGTGGTCGACCTTAGCCTTGGTGCATTTGGCTTAGCTGGGCCTTGGTCATTTAAGCCTTCGCTGACTGATAAGTTATGGGCCACGTGGTCTGCCAACTAATCGGTGCCCTGAGATACTGGGGGTTATAACCTCGACCGATACAAACAAAAAAGATATAAATATAATACTGATATTGATATAAGATATATAATATATAGAAGATATAAAGATAGAGATACATATCCATCAGATAGTGCTTCAACTTTCCCGTCCTCAATTTGTATAGTACAATTTAAGAAAACTCTAAAGTGTTAGCGTCGAGTCGGGTTCTCCGCAACAGCTGCAGCGGCGATCTTTGATGAGTGCTACTATCTATGGAAGGACCAAGATGCGGCGAGCATGGAGCACTGTGACAGAGATGCAAACAAAGTCGCCTATGAGCTAGCTCGGTAAGCATTTTGCACTAAGGATTCATGTATTTGGGTCGATGATCCTTCTAACTTTATTCTAAATCTCTTGGTGAATGATGTAACCTTTTTATCCATTCAATAAAAGTTTGCCGTTTGGCTCTTAAAAAAAATACTCCATCTGTTTTGTAAACTTAGTCAAAATAGGTAGCGTGCCCGTGTGTTGCTACGAGACAACTAAATCTTTGGTACTAAAAACACACGGATCGCACGATAAAATAACAATACTGTTAAATTAAATACCAACGTCAAAGAGACATTTAATTCAAAAAAACAAAGTTCGTGAAATTAACACAGTCACGGAGAGCGCGACGTCGCAGGCTCACAAACTCTACTGTTTAGAGTTTTTCGTAATACGGCTAAGATAATATTTTATATCGGCAGAAAAAATTCTACGATATCCATTTCTTTCATGCGCCAATAAATCCATGAATAAGTTCCACTGCATCCCCATATAATCATGTACACACAGGTTCGAGTATATATGTAAATAGGTTCATGCCCGTGCGTTGCTACGGGACAGCTAAACTTTTGTACTAAAAACACACGGATCGCATGATAAGATAACAATACTGTAAAAGTATATGACCGACGTTAAAGTGATATTTAATCTAAAAAGCTAAGTTCGTGAAATTTACACAGTCACAGAGAGCATGGCTTCGCAGGCTCATAAACTCTACTGTGTAGATCTTTTCGTGATGCGGCTAAGATCATTTTCTATACCGGCTGGAAGAGATTTCCGATATCCATTTCTTTCGTACGCCAACAAATTCACGAATAAGTTTCACCACATCTCTATACAATCCTGTACACGGCGCTGGCAAGCGAATTAGCCACAACTTATGTAATTAGTTTTATAATTAGCTCATGTTTAGTCCTCCTAATTGATATCTAAAAATTCAATATGACATGGACTAAAGTTTAGTCCTGGGATCAAACACCCACTAACTCTCGACTTCTATTGGCTGCTCACTTTGAAAGGTTCTAATATGGCTAGAGGGGGGGTGAATAGCCTATTTAGACTTCTATAAGTCAACTAGAGCATTTGATTAGTATGACAAATAGCGTAATGCAAACTTGCTCTAGCTCTACAAAGGTTGCAAGCCACCTATCCAACAATTCTAGTTGCAATGATTACTTAGACACACAAACTTGCTATGTAACTACTCACTAAGAGCTCTCAATCTTGCTACTCTAAAGAGCTCAACTTGATGAATATAAATAATAAAGCAAGCTCTCAATTCTAATTACACTAAAGAGCTTGTATCAACTAGTTTGCAAGAATGTAAATAAGTGAGTAGGGTGATTATACCGCCATGTAGGGAATGAACCAATCACAAGATGAAGATTAAGCCAATCACCGGGAGAATGCAAATGACAAGAGACAACCGATTTTTCTCCCGAGGTTCACGTGCTTGCCAACACGCTAGTCCCCGTTGTGTCGACCAACACTTGATGGTTCGGCGGCTAAGAGGTGTTTCACAAATCTCGTCCACACGATAGGACACCGCAAGAACCAACCCACAAGTGAGGTAACTCAATGACACGAGCAATTTACTAGAGTTACCTTTCGGCACTCCACCGGAGAAGGTACAACTCCCCTCACAATCACCGAAGACGGCCACGAACAATCACCAACTCGTGCCGATCCTTCACCGCTGCTCCAACCGTCTAGGTGGTGGCAACCACCAAGAGAAACAAGCGAAATCCGCAGCGCAACACGAATACCAAGTGCCTCCAGATGCAATCACTCAAGCAATGCACTTGGATTCTCTCCCAATCTCACAATGATGATGGATCAATGATGGAGATGAGTGAGAGGGCTTTGGCTAAGCTCACAAGGTTGCTATGTCAATGAAAATGTGCAAGAGTTTTCCCTTGAGCCGGCCATAGGGCTATAAATAGAGCCCCAATCAAATAGAGCCGTTATACGTCTTTACTGGGCAAAACGCGCTCTGACCGAACGCTGGCCCTCAGCGTCCGGTCGCCCGATGGACACCACGCGTCACCAGCTTCAAACGCTGTTCGTCAGATTTCAACGGCTACGAAGCTGATCGAACGCTCCGGCAAAACTGACCGGACGCTGAAGCCCCAGCGTCCGATCGTTTCCAGTAAGCTCCCCGAGGCGTATTTCTTCGACCGGACGCGTCCAGTCCACCTTGACCGAGCACAGACCAGTGTCCGGTGCTCAACCTTAGCCACTGTGTCGTCTGACAGCACGACCGGACGTAGCCTTTCAGCGTCCGGTCGCTGAGTGACCCAGCGTCCGGTCAGAAGACCGACGCCAGCATCATTTCGACTAACTCCATTTCAACTCTAACTTCTTCACCCTTGCTCAAATGTGCCAACCACCAAGAATTTTCATCCGACGCAATAGAAAATAGGCATTTCATTTTCCCGAAAGCGCCGAATCCCGCCTCGCAAGCTCGGCGGGAGGGAGAGAGGGACCCAAACCCATCTCAACACTGCAAACACCACCTCCTTTGTAAAATATGCCAACACCACCAAGTGTATCACCTTGTGCACAAGTGTTAGCATATTTTCATAAATATTTTTAAAGGTGTTAGCACTCCACTAGATCCTAAATGCATATGCAATGAGTTAGAGCATCTAGTGGCACTTTGATAACCGCACTCCGATACGAGTTTCACCCCTCTTAATAGTACGGCTATCAATCCTAAATGTGATCACACTCTCTAAGTGTCTTGATCACCAAAACAAAATAGCTCCTATGGTTTATACCTTTGCCTTGAGCTTTTTGTTTTTCTCTTTCTTCTTTCCAAGTCCAAGCACTTGATCATCATCATGGTATCATCATCATCATGCTATGATCTTCATTTGCTTCATCACTTGGAGTGTGCTACCTATCTCATGATCACTTGATAAACTAGGTTAGCACTTAGGGTTTTATCAATTTACCAAAACCAAACTAGAGCTTTCACACTTGCACCACCATGCCTATGTGTCTGCACGTATATACTATAATGCCATAACGTCTAAGATGGTCTTTATTGTCCACCCTTTGAAAATATCATAACTTTAACGTTGTCATCTGTGTATACTGTAGGATTGGGATGCTTTGCACTGATCCATGAGGGTGTCCATGAGAGTCGAAATTTTTGATGTCATTATGATGTCTAAGCTTACCAATCAGACAGAGACGAACTTGATTGTTAAAATATTTTCAACACTGCTTTCATATACTCCCTCTGTCCCAAAATAGAATTTATTCTCGCTTGCCAAGAATTCAACTTTTTTTTAACTTCGACCAATTATATATAAAAGAATATTAATATTTATAATACATAATTAGTATCATTACATAGACCATTGAATATATTTTTATAATAAACTTATTTGGAGATATAAATGTTGCACGTATTTTTTTACAAATCTAGTCAAAGTTGAGAAAGTTTGACCTGCACGCATCCCATAACGACTTATATTTTGGGGCAGAGAAAGTATATGGTAATGGAAGTAGTCAACTGAAAGTCGTGATGAACACAACAATACTTTCATATTATATGCTAATTGGAGTACGAAAAAACGCAGGGGAATGGATCTATATACGAATGGTGGGAATATTCGTTTAGAAAATTACAGAAGGTTCACCAGTCTCACCATGTATAGCATGCACATCTTTTATTTGGCACCACTGATGTTTTCAAGGAGCAACCACTTTTTAATTTCAGGTCTGCATGCTGAAAACACTAAAATTAAGGGCCAACCTCGTTGAGTCGCCTTGTTTGATCTTTGTCAATTGTTTCCTTCCATACATGATTATTGTTTCCTTCCATGCATGTGGCCTCAGGTGATCGATTTGTTTCCTTCAAAGTAGATGGGGGTCGCAGGAATGACAGTTTCTTTTTCTATCGCGCGGGTATCGTATGGCCGAAAGGGAGGAGTCTTGCTTGATCTTTGCCAATTGTTTTCTTCCATGCATGATTATTGTTTCCTTCCATGCACGTGGCCTCAGGTGATCGATTTGTTTTCTTCAAAGCAGGCGAAGATCGCAGGGATGACAATTTATTTTTCTATTGCGCAGGGTATCGTATGGCCGGAAGGGAGGAGCGAAAAAAAAATCGTACCAAAAAAATAGTTTTACTTTTAAGTTTTTCTAGTCGCAGTAGATTACCTAGCCGCCGCCGCGGTTATGTCTTATGTGGTGCGTCTCTCTCTCTCTCTCTCTCTCTCTCTCTCTCTCTCTCTCTCTCTCTCTCTCTCTATATATATATATATATATATATATATATATGTATATATATATATATATAATCAATCATAAACATTTGCCTAGTCCAGTGGTGGAGTCGCTGCTGTCACAGTGTCACGCCT
The DNA here is from genome assembly GCA_904845875.1 of Miscanthus lutarioriparius. Taxonomy (NCBI): domain Eukaryota; kingdom Viridiplantae; phylum Streptophyta; class Magnoliopsida; order Poales; family Poaceae; genus Miscanthus; species Miscanthus lutarioriparius. Next base: position 103,515,131 of record CAJGYO010000002.1, on the reverse strand, counting down.
CGTGGCCAGGGCTCTGGTTCCCATTTTTGCCGGTCGGACCGTAGTCCGTATGTCCGTTCCTATCATCGTGGCTATCGGCGCTGCGAGGCGAGGCAAGGCGAGTCGAGACCGTGCGCGTCGTCCGTTGCGCGCGAGGGGGCGATGCACGGGCGGCCGGTTCGGCGCGGCGCGGCGCGTGTTAACAGCCCTTTGCACGGTGCCGGCATAGTGGAAGATAAGCACTCCATCTCACTCGGAAGCCTCGGAGTCGGAGTCCACCTCTCGCATGCAGGCTGAAAGCCCCAAATCCACACTGATGGAATCATGGAACAGTCAGGAACTTGGAACACGATGCAAGCATTTCTGAGATCAAACTGACACACCACTCTTTTCTTCTCATTTTCCTTTCTTCACAACACAATGGCACCATGGAAGTTATACAGCACAACACACTCTAGAGAGGGTAAGACAACTATTACAGCTTATATTACTGCACACACGCCAACGGGGGAACGAAGAAAACGAAAGAATATTATTGTGACGAGATCTACATGCTGTGTACTGTAACTCTGACGGACCAACCACACCGCAGGCACCCCTGCTACATACCCGGGATGCCTGTCTGGCCTGGCCTGGCCTCCGCGAGCCTCTCTCTGGTCTGGAGCCTCTCTTCAGAAAAAAGCTCATCCAGTCTTACGCCCACCTGTACAACGCCCACGGGGTATCGTCTAAAATCTTTTTAGCTACAACAATGTGAGTGGAGCGGCATCATATCTCAGTCACCGCAAGGAGTTCTTCAGCGACCGAACCGTCATCACGAGCTGCTGCCGCTCGCCTTCCACCTCTGCGAACTTCAGGCTAATCTCTGAGTACCGGTCGTGCAGCTCCTTCAGCTCCTCCTCCATCGCCTCGTTCCTCTCCTTCAGTGAGGCAAGCTCCTTTGCTGACTGGTCGGCGGCATTCCTGACACAGATGAGTCGTTGCCAGAAGCAAGAAATGTCAGTCAGATGGCCGTGGTTCATGTGTTTCTGAACTTAAAAGGTGTAGTATGTGTCAGCTGAGTTTAAATGATTGATGTACCTCATGTCATGCCCGTTGCAGTCACCGTCTCCACCCTGTCTGTTGGTGCCTGGCAGTGCAGTAGTGCTCCCAGTGGAGCCGGTATTGTGCTTGATGCGCTTATTATTAGTATGCTGATTGTCCTGCAAAAACAGCACTTTGTGTTACTTTCTGTGCACCAAAGTGTATTATTACAATCTAGTAAGCAGTCCTATGTAAAGGTCGCTCAATGATGTAAAGCAATATAACATGTTCTCATCAGTGGGGCCCTGTATGCAATAAAGCTATTCCATGAGCTATGATGATATGGGAGCAGGTGGATAGAACTAAAGAAAATTTTGTCTTCCCATGTGCAAAGAGACAGAAATCATGACATTTTTTCACAGACATGTGCTCATACTTTTTTTCATGCCTTGTATGACCAATTGCTCATTCTACCGACTTATATGGATAGAAAAAGAAAGTTACAGCTACTGGTTCAGATGGCAATCAGGAAGCAAAAGTTGCAAGAGTTTATGTTTCCATTTTTAGATGGATTTTGCGCAAATAATGTTTTTGAGCGTTGCAGTTATTAGCATCTACATTATCACAAGACTTTTAGGTTATTGATATGCCAAAAGAGAAGAATAGAAAAGTATCTCAGTACACAAACCAATTAAAAGGAGAACTATCTGCACTGAACTGGAAACATATTTGCATTGCAGAATTTACCTTGACATCTGAATTTTGACCATTTTCCTTTGTCCCTTCCCGGGTTTCAAGGGATCTTCTCAGCTTCAGCACCTGAGAAGCAAGGCTGTCTTTCTCAGACTCCTTCTTGGACAGCAAAGTTTTCAAGTTGTCGCACTGGAGTTTCAGTGACCCAATATCTATTTGCAGCTTTCCAATTGTCTCCTCTTTCTCGTTCTTCAAACGTTTTAAATTGTGTAGTTCGTCCAAATGCATCTTCACTTGGTCCTTGAGAGATACAAGCTCTTTATTTAGTGAAGTAATCTCAGCACTTTTGTCTTGCAATTGCATGTCCTTTTCACTAATTCCAGCTAATTCCTTATCTTTCTGCTCATTCTTTTCAAAGAGGTCATTTCTCTCACTGGATAGCTTGTCGATCTTGGCATTGAGTAGGTCGATTTCTTCTGACAGAGCATTCAGCCTTGCTTCATCGCATCTTTTTTGGTTATGGAACTCCTCACTCTTGCTTTTTAGCTCCATCAGTAGCCTGTCTATCTCCTTTGACTTGAAATCCACTAGGGTTATTAACTGTTGGACCTTCACCCGGTGCTGATCCTGAACTGATCCAAGATCACCTTGGGCCTTCTGCAGTAACTCTTCTAACTGGCTCTTCTGCAGCTGCAGCTCCGCAACCTCTTTTCTTGCTTGCACAAGGTGTCGCTCATTTGCACTGAAAGCAGAAGATACTTGTGAAGACAACACCTTGAATTCCTCCTGAAGTCGTTCTGCAGTAGTTGCATTATTCCATCTTATCTTCCTCAGAGAATCCTCAGCCTTAATGGCCCGTTGCTCTTGTTCCACCCTTGCACTCATTAATTCTGCTATGTCAGCCTCAAACTTTTTAGCCTGTGTCTGGAGTTCATTATCCAAGCTCTCAACATTGGCCTCAAGATCACTTATAATAGCCAAATGAGCTGAACACTCATATTGCATCCTTAGCTGCTCCCTCAGTTGTGTTTGCTCCAGCCTTGTAGATATGTCATGGTTCTCTTGCTTTAGAATCTCATAATCAAGTGCAAGTTGCTCCATTTGCATCTCGATATCCTCACGATCTTTCTTGTACAACTCAATTTCATTGCTCAACTCAAGGATTTTCTTTTCAAGCTCAGAGGTAGAGATGTCATCACGCTTCTTTGCTAGTGCATCCAGCATAAGCTCATCTTCCTTCTCTTGGTATGAACTCGTTTCAGATAAGGCTATTTTGTGTCCAGAATTGTGCACATTTGACAGTGCATGCTCATATTCTGCCTCCTGCGGATCATCCCGTGTATCCTCTTGCAAAATAGAAATCTCTCTGTTCTTTTGCTCCAACATCTCATCAAGATCTTTCACAGCCAAAAGCAGCTCAGAGTTGGATTCCTGCATCTTTAGCAGTTGTAGACGAAGATCTGCATTTAGATTCTTCTCATGACTCAGATCTTGTTTCAGTTCTTCAATCTGTGACCATGGGTCATCCCCATCTGAGACTGAGAGCCGTTTCCCTGAGCCATTTGAATCATGGATCGTCTTCTTTGCCCCTCTGAGTCCTTCACATTCTCTTCTGAGTGCATCCCTCTCCTCCCTTAGGCTACTCATCTCCTTGGAGAGGTCTTGCCCACGCCGACTCTCCTTCACAATTTGCTTTCGGAGAGTCTGCAACTCCATATCTGAGACATCCAATTTCCTGGTTAAAGTGGCTACCTCACTTCTTAGCTTCTCCACGTCATCATCTTCCCCTCTTAACCCTGCCTCACCAGAATTGCTCGTTGACCCATCAGTACTAGCATCAGGAGCTGAGCTTCCTGACCAGTCACCGGAACTGGTCAATGGGTTCCTCACGGTGCCATTGTTGGCAAATGGTGACAGAGCATTGCTACTATCCTGAAGAAATGAGTTGTGCATGCTTGTGCTAATCTTGGGGGTATATCTCCCAGAACTTCCATCTGAACCAGACACCGAGACGGCATCGAAACTGCTGCCATTGTGGAGATGGCCCACAGGGTCAACAGACATAGGCACATTTCTTCTTGATGGAAACCTCATGCCTGGAGGTTTTCTTATCAACAATCCATCCTGTACATTTGTACAAGGGAGATATCAACCATCAGGAGAACACAAAAAAATCAAATCACATCTAGCATGCATTGTTTAGTTCTAAAATGTTCCATTCTACAGTCTACAGGCATGAGAAAATCAGATCTCAAACAAAAAGTGGCATACAGCTTATTATCATTCAGATATAACTTAGGCTCCCTTTGCCCCTTTTTATTTTGCAGTGCTCTTTGTATGCCAAAAGCCCTCTTTCTTAGCAATCACAAGATGAAACAAAGCAACCCAATGATGATGAATAGAATTATCGAAACGAGGAAAAGCTCTAAAGAATTCCCCAAAGACACACTTACTTGGACAGGACTCATCGCATCCGTGGCCGCTCTAGCCTTCTCGCCGTCCTCGTCCTCAAACCGGCTCAACTGGTTCTGCAGCGTGGTTCTCTGTGGCGTCTTTGCCACCGGCGAGGCGTCGCCGTTCTCGCTGTTGCCACCGGGAGGACAACAATCAGTAACCAAGCAATGCCCCAACCAAGCGAATGCTTAAGACCCAAACCACAATGCAGTAGCAATGACTATAAATCTGGTTGAGATGGCCCAATCCCTAAGGCTCAAATAACAATGCAGCGGCGGCAATGGCTAAATCTGGCTGTGGCGAGACTATCCTTAAAGCTCAAACAAACAACAATGAGCCAGAGATGTGTGCGTAGATTAATCCACCACCCAACGCACCTCGCGTCGTCTCCGCACCCACCGGCGCCACCCACCACCCGCTGGATGGTCACCTGTCACAGGAAGCGAAGCACCAGCTAAACATCAAAATCAGATGAGATAACCGCGAGCACGTCGCCGTCGCAGGTCACAAGAAAACGGCACGACCCTTTAAGGGATGCGAGGGGGGGGAGGGGGGGAGAGAGAGCAGAGATGGTGATGCTCACGTGAAGCAGCGCGCCGGGGCTGCCCTTGAGCGGGAGCGTCACCGCCGACGGCTTCAACGCGTCGGCGTACTCCGCCAGGTTCACCGTGGCCTCCCCCAGCAGCGCCGCCTTGCTCGACCCCTGCACCGACAGCATTGCCCGAGTCAAGATCGATACCGGAATCACCGCCGTCGGTTAATCACGAATTACTTAAGCGGCGGGCGGCAGCGGCAGGTCGCTCACGGTCTCGTAGACGAGGAACTGGTAGATCTTGTCCTTGCCGGCGGGGAGCTTGGTGACCTCCATGATAGGGGCCGCCCACCGGCACGCGCCGTCGGTGACCTCCGCGGGCTCCGACCGCGCCGTCGGCCGGCCGGCGTCCTGCGGCGTCACCACCACCATCATTGCCTCCCATCCCAGCTCGGGCACCTGCGGCAAGAACCATCCACCCTCCCCTCAGGCGTCAATCAACAACAAAACAAAATCCGAAGTTCTGCCCCTGCTTCAGGGCTGCGGAGCGACTGAGCCGTGCGTGCCTGCGTGGCGTGGAACTGCAGCTTGAACACGGCCTTGGCCTTGCCGCCGCCGCCGCGCCACCGCGACTTGAACATGTCGGTGGCGCCGCGCTAGGTCGCGCTCGCTCCCGGAACAGAAACTCTGCAAGAACGACCTCCGCTCCGCTCCCCTTCGCCTCGCCCGCTGCCGCTGGGTTAGCTAGCTACTCCTCCACGGGAGCGTCCACCGGTGGCGGCATTGCAATGCCGCGCGCGGAAGAAGCCACCGGGCCGCGTGATGCCACCAGGGTCGGTGGTGTGAGGTGCTGGTGGTGGTTAGTTGGAGCGCGAAGACCACCACCACCGCCACATGGTGGCAGAGCAAGCATAGAACGTGAGAGGGAAGCAGGCGAGTGAGGCCACTGCAGCTGCAAGCGAAGCGAGCACCGAGCAGGCAGGCTTTGGGCAAAGGCACGCACGCAAGCAGCAACGAGGCCGAGGCAGTGACACTAGTAGATCTAGCGAGAGAGAGAGAGAGGCGAAAACAGAACAGAGCTCAACTCAGGACTTATTTAGGCCCTAAACAGTTGCACTCCAAAATGTCAAATTTTTTAAGATTTCCGTCACATCGAATCTTTAAACGTATATATGAAGCATTAAATATAAATAAAAAATAAAACTAATTACATAGTTTAGACGAAATCCACCAGACGAATCTTTTAAGCCTAATTAGACTATGATTGAACAATAATTATCAAATAACAACGAAAACTGCTACAGTATTATTTTACCAAAATTTTCGTATCTAAACTAGCCCTTAGATGCTGTAAAGTTTCGGGACGTCACGTCAAATGTTACGTTAGGATGTCGTTTGATATTAATAAAAAAAATACAAAATCTATCGTTAAACCACTCGACAAATTTATTAAATCTAATTAACCTATCATTAGCACATGTGTTACTATAGCACTTTATTGTCAAATTATAGATTAATTAGGCTTAAAAGATTTGTCTCGTAAATTAGTCGTAAACTATATAATTAATTATTTTTAGTCTATATTTATGTATGTGTTTAAATATTCGATGTGACATGACATAAATTTCTAGGTGGAAAATAGACAGGGCTCAACAGAACTTTCAGCCTGTTCGCTTGTTGGTTTCAACCAACCTAAACCAGCCAGCCAACAGTATTTTCCTCTCACAGAAAACCAGCACCAGCCAGCCCAAACCAGCGAACAGGCCCTTTCTCTGCCTCTACCGCTCTGCTTTTCCTGCCCCTCGGTGCTCCCTCACGCTCTTTCTCTCTCTCTCTCTGATTTGGGGGTTTAAGTGGGCTAGAGAGAGAGAGAGGAAAATGTAGTGAGAGAAGGTTGTGATGGAGAGGAGAGGCTATAAAACGGAGGTCAATTGTTTGGGGAAAAGAGAAATCGAATTGATTTCTTGGGTACTCCTGCAGGCGTAGTACAGCTGGGGAGGAGGGCGATTGGGGTCTGGTGGAGAAGTGATGGATTATAAAATCTGAGCCTCCGTCTGCTGCGGCCTTGCTGTTGCTGCCTGCTGGAGCGTGTAGTAGCTACTGTGCCGCGCCATTGCTTGAGCCTCACAACTGCAGCGACCGGCTGCATGTGGGCCTGGGGATGGCAGTTGCTCCTCTTGCTGGATGCTGGATATTCCTATTTATTTTATTATTTTTTGGAGTTCTGCGTCACTGCATGTTGGATACAGTACTTGGATTTGGATCCATGGAGATGGGGATGGAAGCAGGAGAGGGCCATGGCATGTGACGCGAGCAACTTACTTGAGACCAAAGTTTCTTAGGCTTGTTTAGATTCATGACGTAAAGTTTCGGAGTGTCACATCGAATGTTATATGGGGTGTCGTACGGGGTGTTCGGATACTAATAAAAAAATAAATTACAGAATCCGTCAGTAAACCATGAGACGAATTTTTTAAGCCTAATTAGTCCATGATTTGACAATATGTGCTACAGTAACATGTGCTGATGACGGATTACTTAGGCTTAATAAATTCGTCTTGCGGATTAATGACGGATTCTGTAATTTATTTTTTTATTAGTATCCGAATACCCCATGCGATCCCCTATGACATCTGATGAGACACCTCTTAAACTTTAGTCCCTGTATCCAAACACCTAATATCCAATATTTGGTTGAAGGAAAATGTGGCGAGTGGTTGAGTGACGTATATTTGCTCCAAAAATAGCGAGAGGTAGAGAAAAATTATAAAGTTCATGGAGAGTACTCCCTCCGTACTCGAAAATAAAATCGTTTTGGACAAGGCTTGGATTAAACATTGATAATATAAATCATGAATAACTTTTAAATTGTTGAGTTTGGAAATGTGAAAGCCATGTAAATAGATTTGTCTTGAAAAATACTTTCATAAAAATATACATATATCACTTTTTGATAAACATTTTTTATAAAAATAAGGAGTCAAAGTAATACTTTGGAGACCGTGTCGCTGTCCAAAACGACTTTATTTTTTAGTATGGAGGGAGTATATATAAGCTAACGATTAGACGATAAAATGATTTAACCTATGTCATGGACTGAGTTGTCTACTATGCTAGTATGATGTGGTGACTATATATGGCCAGTTTCCGTCAACAAAGTCCTAGATTGATGATGTCAAGGAGTTATTTAGTAGTTGAAGGCCTTGTCTGGAATACGAAAAAAATCCTATTCCTGCCTTTTTTCTAAACTGATTTCTGTAAAATTTCTATATGATGATTCATGTGAAAGTCTTGTCCTAAAGAGATGTAAATTCTTCACATGATTTCATACCCAACATAATTTTGTATGCATACCGGAAGTCAAAGCAATTATATATTTATATGCTTATGAAATATCCAATACATCTTTATTTGTTAATAAGGATAAACAATATGTTTTGCCGAGCTGAAGATTTTCATAGAACCACATTGTGAGATCATGGTAAAAGGATCTCAACAGTCGACAGGACATCACCCTTAAAGTCTCTAAGAGCGATAATAATAATAAAGAGCTATAAACAGGCTTTACACTAAGGTGGAAAAAGGAGAAGAGAAACATACTTAAGTTTAATGTTAGTTGATGCATGAGCTCTAAAAAAAACTTATACACTAATAATAATGAAACATATCCTGGTTGTAGCCCTAAATTAGATAGGCTAACAAATGAGCTATAATTTACATACAGCCAGTAGTTAACTGTATCATTATTAGCTGTACTCTAACACAACCCAGTCAGTCAGTGCATTCTTGCTCACCTGGAGGCATAGAAACAGTCAAAAACACATCTGGCCTTGCATATGCAAGCAAGCAAACGGTACAGCACAAGAAGACGCGCTCAGGTGAGGCCACCCTTTTGTCCGTGGCGGCTTTCCATACGTACGCAGCATCTGACGGCGAGGATGCTGTCCGGCCCTCAGAAAGGAGATCGGACAGCCAACGTGACTGCGGCCCTTTTGCGCATGTGGACGGGACGTGCGTGCCGTCGACTCCTTTTTTTTTTCTCCTCTCCGCGGCCTGCGGTCCTCGCGGTTTACAACTTGGCGATGCCCGTGGTGGGGCGTCGGATCCTGCATCCTGGTCCTGGCAACCGTTCCATACGCCCACATGCGTCCTCGTTGGTTTATAAGCCATATGTTTTAATTAATATTTTTTTCTTGTAATAAATTAGCTAATAATACTTTTAGTCATGTCTTCTCAGCTAAACTGACAGGGCGATGACCTACCTGTTCTCCGTGGACAGGCTGCACCGTACATCCAACAGGACGTCCCGACAGGCGTATCCTACTATCCTAGTGCTACGCTTATACTCCTCCCTCCAAATTCCAAAACAGGGGTGGTGTGGTGTGGAGCGTGGACATGGACTGGTGGTAGTAGGTACACCGATCAAACTGCCTGGCTAGTACTCCTGATTTTCTCGTTTCTTGTGGATTGATGACGAGGCAGCAAAATATTTTATGGAAACCGCTTAATAGGCTGCGATTTGCGTCCACAGTTTTTCTTTTAGAATACTTGAAGGAATTATCTAGAAACATAGAGTATTGCTTCAGGGGAAAAAAAGTTTTACATCTCCAGTCCCGAAGCACCTCGTGGCTTACATCAAATTCAGAAAAGAAGTCATTCTCTTGACGAAACACGTGCTAATACACGGTCGCTAAAAAAAAAAGACTTCAGAACATAAGCAGGCACCACCTCGTAATCCTGAAGTTCACTCAAAAGATACGAAGATATGCAAAAGACATTGCGCCAGAGATTCCAAAGATGACATCCATTTCCACCGCTCAATTTTTTATATCCATTGATTGACTTTTGTTATAGGCTTATACTCCGTAGCTAACAAGGACATTTTTATAAAGGCTAACAAGGATATATTAAAAAAAAAATCTTGTGACCCATGTTATTATTGGATTCGTTGCAAAACAGTACTTACCGTGAGAGTGTTATTTTGCTCTCATCCAATTTATTTAGTCGCGGAGAATCAGGGGTAGATATGCTTTCTTGCGCACTCCTCTCCAACCATCAGTTCGTCCTTATTTATTTCTTCCTAGGGGGGACTTGCCATTCCTCTCTATGCTTTTGTTTTTCTCGATGTTCCTTTGTTATCGTCTGATTTATTTATTTATTTTTTGCTCCTTTGTTATCGTCTGACTTTTTTCGCGCCCGGAAAACCCGCATATCTTTTTCTCTCAATCATCCGCTCCATTTTTCTTCGTCTATGGTAATCTGACTTATGGGCCCCAGTTTTTCTTGGAACGAATGCGTTTGCGCATCGTTAAGCACTCGTACAGCTCACACGCGTCGGTGCACGGTGCGATTGCGACGCTGATGACCACTAGTAGTTTCATTTCATTTATTTACTGCACACAGGAAATAACTGTTCGCCCCAAAGCGACTGATCGCGCCTAGGGTAAACTAACCACCCATTTGGCACGGCAAATCTCAGGGCGCGTTTAGATGCAAAAAATTTTAGGTTTTGGCTACTGTAGCACTTTCGCTTGTATTTGGTAATTAGTGTCTAATTATGGACCAATTAGGTTCGAAAGTTTCGTCTCGCGATTTCTCACCCAACTGTGCAATTAGTTTTTTTTTCGTCTACATTTAGTACTTTATACATATGCTACAAGATTCGATGTGATGGATACTGCGCAAAAAAATTTTAGAACTAAACAGGCCCTCAGTCCAATCTGTAGCGCCTTGTTTAGATACCCTCAAAATTCTAAGTTTTTTCACTCTCTCTCCATCACATCAATTTTTAACCGTTTGTATGGAGCATTAAATGTATGTAAAAAAATAACTAATTGCACAGTTTAGTTGGAAATCACGAGATGAATCTTTTGAGCTTAGTTGGTCCACGATTGGACAATATTTACCAAATAAGACGAAAGTGCTACTATTTATCGGTTTGAAATTTTTTTCAATCTAAACAAGGCTAGGTTAGGTTATCGCCAGCAGATCAGGCCAATCGCAAAAGAGGAAAGGAAGATCAAGCAGAGGGAGCAGGTCTCCGTCAGCACAATCAACAGGGAATCCTGCTGTTGCCCGTACAAGATTTCTTTCCGAATTTTTCATCGGAAAAAAGGGGAGCTTGCATTGCATCTGGGATGAAAACGGTACGGATATTTTCCGACCGTATTTAAAATCGAATTCATTTAGAGGGGTTGAGATCTGTCCGTATCCAAGTCCGGATATCCAACATCCGATACCGTATTCATATTCGAATACTCAAATCGCATGTTTATGATGTCGATATCCAATCGTATCATATCCGACATAGTTGACACTATCCGTATTCGAATCCGAATCCGGACAGAAATATGAAAACAAATATAATATCGGTGATATCCGTCCGTATCGGACGATCCGTTTTCATCCCTAATTGCATCACTCATTCACTCACTCGCATGTGGGCCCTCCGCATTAGGACAGTAGTACGGTGGGTTCAGTAGCTCTGTTGAAGCGTCGAGCGTCGTCAGAGGCTCATAGCAGCATTAATGTCCCCTGATCTGTCTCCGGCGGCCGGTGACCGGTCGGGCACTGCACTGGTGCGGACCTGCAGCGGGCAGCTCCCACGCCGTCGTGTGGTCCCAGCCGACTCGTACGTAGCCAGCTGCCTGCTGCTCGGATGGTCTGCAGTGATGTTGGGCGCGCTAACTAATTGCATGCCATGCAGCAGATTGATTGGTTGGTCCCAGCCGGCAGCTAGCCATGATCGGTCGTCTCCTCCAACCTCAGCTCGCATGCCCCGGCTGTATCGGTATCCGTTCGTGTCTGGAGGGAGATCAATTCGGGTAGGGCATGCTTCCTCGTCTGATCGCTGGTTGGTTTGTAGGCTGATAAGCTCGGTTGATGCTGGTTTGTTGCGAGAGAAAAACACTGTTGACTGACTGATAAATTCTAGCTGAAATAAAAAAGCGAACATGCTGGTAGTTGTTGTTTGAGAAAGTCTATACGTGACAGTATCCGTCCTAGTCAAGACGTACGATGCCAGGAGCTGATAAAACGTACCTCTCTGAAAACTTTGTTGTATGGTACGGTGAGTTTCCTGTGAATGAATTCAAGGTTCTCCTTTTTTTAATGACGTCTGTGAGGGCGAGACTGCCGACAAGCTGTCATCCAGCCCTTTGATGGAGGTCGCAGGACTTCACTGTGGCATTGTCCACTTTTTCTGCGAATAGTTACTCGAGTCGCAGTTGTTATGGCGATTTAATCGCGGCGCGGGCAAACTACCGGTACAACGCACCACGGCGGGGTGGTGAGGGGGCACGGGATACGGCAGCGGCGACGGAGACGCGACGGCATGCAGTGCAACGCAACCCGCTGGTCCAAGAGAAAGAGACAGCGGGTCAATAACCCCACCGCCGTGGCGTCACGTACGCGCCCGCCGCTGCCGCCGTGCCCCGGCCCGCGTCACGTACGCGACGGCATGCATCCGCCGCGGCCCCCGTGCTCCGTGCACGAGCAAATGGGACGGCCGGGGCCCGGCAGCAGCGTTCGGTACTCTGCTGTGGAGCTAGCGCGCAGTGCCAGGCATGCATCCTCCGGTGGCTGGCTGGCTGGTCCTGTTGGTCCGGACTCCGGACAGTAGTAGGGCTGCCCCGATGGGGATTGCCGGCCCTACTGAATAATAATTGCCGATGTATTAAGGGGAAAGTTTTAGGTGATCAAGCAGTGTTACTCTTTTTTAGAAAGGTAATAAATACTAAAGCATATAGCTCCAGCCGTGCAACATCCGTGGATGGATCGAGTAGAACGGATATGGTATCAGCGAGCGAGCCTCAGTGCCTCACAGATCTGCTAGGCGCTGCTGTGGTGGCATTGCCGCATTGGTGCCTCTACCGACAGTCGGTTAATGTTAGCCTCTGTCTGTCCTCTGCTTTTCTTGTCCAACCAACATGCTCGCCATGTAGCCACGTTACGTACCCATCGTGCTCGAGTGTGGACTATTATGAGAATGCCTATTCCGGGCATTCTTGTGTCACAGTGACAGCAAGGTCTCGCGCTTTTTTCGTTGTACTGCTTGCAAGAGTGCTCGTATAAATGTACGTGCACTAGTACTACGTCAAACTGTGTCAACTGCATGGACACGGGGTTGCGTAACAGCAGCACGTTCATTTGCAGTGTAGGTGTAGTCTCTCCTTTCCGGTAGCGCGTCTTTTGCCATGTGATCGACCAACGGCGACGAGCACTTGCCTCCATCGGCTTTGCGCGCTTTGGTCCGCTGAGGCATCGCCTTCGGTCTGTTAGCAAGGGGAGTTGGGGTTACTTGATGAAGAATCAAGGCATCGCGGCACATCGGAGACCGAACCACCCCTCGGTCCTGCTGATAACTGCCCACCATCTACTCCTAATCCGCAAGGAGTCTTTCTTCAGCTCGTGCGCATGCGGTGCAGCATAGATATATACTCCATCCAAGGGAAGGGAGAGTATGGCAATTGTCCTCCATACATGAATTTCAGTTCCTGCCAAAATATGAAATCAGCTTTTATTATCCGGTGAGTGCTATATCAGCACTCAGCAAATAAGCTTCTTTTTCACGATATACAGCCTGTTCGCTTGCTCGTATCTGGCTTATAAGTCATGGCTTATCAGCCAACAAATAGTATTTTTCTCTCACACCAAACCAGCCAATAGTACTTTCAGTCATGACTTATAAGTCAAACCAGCCCAAACGAACAGGGCGATAAATGATTAGTGCCCCCATCGCCTTTATTGTTAGATCCTTTGGTCCATAGCATTGCTGCTGTTGGGATGTTGCACACCTCAATAAAGATCAACTACTACTATATTATTATATTCACTTTCCCAAGGACGAAAGATTAATGTACTGTTCTACTTTGTGGTTACGGTTTAGAGCACATACAACGCACCATTTTGAAACATCTTTGTGTCGCGCATCTTGCAAAAAGACCCCTTAGGGGCTAGGAATAGGGTGAGGCCGTGCTCCAAGGCCAAATCGACGATGCCCCTCCCATTGTGCTGTGAGTTGTCATTGATGTGGCTTGATCCGGTGCTTCGCGCGTCAAGTCATGGCGAAGTTCCCCTCATCGAAGTACTACAACTGCCGCTCTTAGAGCGAGTCCAATGGACGAGGTGTCAGCGGCCGCAAAGTCGCAAGCTCCATCGTCGTCATCCTGACGGACAACGACAACAAGCTGGACTAGTCCATGCCATGCTCGTTGTGGCCATAGCGGAGCCCAAGGTTGTCCTGTGCCTAGAAGGTGCTGACGCTCGCGACACATATATAGTAGTCTATCGTTGTCGTCCGTGCCCATGGTGTCCACTGCAAGAACCAATCTTTTCGGCTATGCACAATGATGCCATGGACATAGTGGTGGCACGAGCTGCCAACTCGCCCGTCGGAGAAGGGGCAGATCCAGCGTGGGTGCACAAGCCCCCCTACCCAACTGGATTCCATGGAGCGGAGAGAGAAGAAAGTGAAAAGAAAAGAGGGGAGGAAATGAAGAAGGGTTGGAGGAAGAAGAAGAGAGATGGAGCACCCCTAAACATTAACTTACATCCACCCTTGTGCCAGAATGTTTGCGGTGTTGTTCTTGGTTGCATGGTAGGTGCTGGAGAAAATTTCCATGAAGTTTTCTAGAAGATTTATTTTCGGAGATGCATGCTTGATGTATGGAGTTCAAATGTAAATAATCATGGCTATATATAAATATTAAATAATTTACAAACAGTTAAACATACAGTCCAATTGTACGAGTTATCAGTGTGTTAAATTCTAACAACTTGCAAATAATCTTTGTGTGTTGTGCAAGCCCTTATGCAGCTTTGTTTGCCCCATCTGTTTTACTTAAGAAAACCTCAAGTAGAGTACTTAACAACAAAAGAATACGACTTTTTTGGGTGCACATGACTCATATTTTCACGTAGAACAAAAGAAAGGCGAAAAGATGTAAAGTCAAAGCGGTGGGCGTGGATTTTTTGGAGTCTTTCGTCGTTGGGGCCGGCGTGTAGCAGGAAGCAGTCATGCAGAGAAAGCCAGTGGAAGCAGTTCCTGCCAGCCCAACGGTCACTTTTCCAACCGGCACCTGGTGGTGTTTCTAACTGGCTGCTGAGCTTGGAGTACTCTCTCTCTCTCTCTCTCTCCCCCCGGTCTTAATTTCTAATTATTTTCTGCATTTCACCTTCTGGCTTGTTTAGTTGCCAAAAAGTTTCCAAAAAAGTGCTGCACTAGTCATCACATCGAATCTTGCGATACGTGCATGAAACATTAAATGTAGACGGAAAAAAAACTAATTGCACAGTTTGGTTGGAAATTGCAAGGCGAACGTTTTGAGTCTAATTAGTCTATGATTGAACACTATTTACCAAATAAAAACGAAAGTGTTACCGTAGCCAGATTTCCAAAATTCTCGAACTAAACACAGCCATTGATTGTTATTATTTGGAAAAGGATGGCTCACCGACAATCTGCTGTTGGCGGGGTAGTTGCAGAGAATGGATTCGGAAATGTTCGTGTACAATAGCACGAGGACAGACAAAGACAGAAGGGGGGGCTGTCAGGGTTTTGTTTAGGTGCTTCATATAATAAGACAGAAGTGGCTACTTCAGGCAAATCTGCAAGGCATTTTGTTTAGTACAGCGCAAGATATTTTATATTCTTATGATTCTTGTAAGAGTTATTTGACACCTCGAGAAGCTAGTCTTATGATTTTATATCCGTTTCAGAAATGATGCAGATTCAATGTTTTATCAAAGTCAAACCAACTTAATTTTGACTAAGTTTACGTAAAAAAAAATGAAATTCATGTGGAGCAGTTTCTCTTAAAAGAGCTCTGACTCTAGCTCCTCATGTGGAGTAGTTTCTCTAGTAGAGCTGAAGTCTTTTTAAAAAAACATTTGGCAGTTTTATAATAATTTGTATTAGGTTTGTAATGAGCAGCAAAAAAAGCCACTTTTTTCAGCTCCAACTCGCCTGAGCTCATTGCAAATAACCTTTTCTTAGAGGGTCATTTAGTAGGGCTCCTTAGTAGGAGCTGTGAGAAGCTACAACCGAAGCCTTGCCAAATGAAACCAAAGTATTACTCTAGAGTTACTTTTTTGGGGGTCGGGGGAATAATAGCTCTACTAATATCTCTAGTTGCATGAGTAGCTCATCAATTGTACATAAAGGAGTTCTAATTTGGAGTTGTTTAGAAAATCTGTTGTACAAGAACAACTGGATGAGTTATTTTTAAAGAGCCTGAGAATTGTGCAAGGATGTAAGACAACCGAAAAAGCTAGGAATTATGAAAGGAATTAGTTCAAGCGGGAGCCTTTTGGCGCACAGGCAACTGTTCCACTAAATAGAATGGGAAATCAGCTCATGGCATATGACTTTTTGTGAAATTAAAACACTGCAAAATGCATTATTCAGTTTTAGTAGGGATTCCGTACAAAAAAAAGTGCAAACTGGAATATCCCCAGTGACATGCATGTGTTATTTACTGTGTCCATAGACCATAGCATGTTCTAGAATTTCTAAGTGAATATGCATCTAATAAAGTCATTGCTGATACTGTAGGTATATCCTCTCTCTCTCTCTCTCTCTCTCTCTGTATATATATATATATATATATATATATATATATATACACACTGTAATTTCTCAAAAGAGTATAAACCCGTAGCCGTAGGACTGAACCGAGGCCGAGCCGCCGAGAGGCACGTTTGAGAGCTGATGAAACCGTGGGGGTGTGCGCGTAGCCGCGTCGGCAGGCAAGGCATTGAAGCCGTGCCTGAGCTGGCAGCTAATTTATGGCCCTCCACCTCTGCACCGCATGAATTCGCCAGCGCACCAAACGTTCACCAGCGGTCTGCGCTGCAGCGAACCCACGCGGCCGCTCTGCAGACTGCACAGCGTCCGCAGGCGCAGGTTGCGTCGGCTCCAGTCCACCACACCTCCCACTCCCATTCCACAGCGTGCAGCGGCGCAGGTGATCTGTTCCCAAACCAACGTTTATTTAGAGAAAACAGGATGATCCTGTACTCTACACCCGCTGTCCTGCACGTTATAATCCAGCCTGATCAGCAAAAAGGAAGACATCATAGTCCAGGCTTGAGGCTAGTTAATTTACGTCTCCAGTGCAGCGTCTTCCTTGCCCGTGCACCGTAGCCCACCTATTGTCGGTATACTAGCTCGGGGCACGTCAACAACTAATCATCCGAGCAGATATGGTCTGATCGGACTGGAAACATGCCACGGTCCCAATCTCAAATAAAGATGCCAAAAAGACGATCGGCCGTGGTGTGTGTCCAGCACAGCTCTCCTTACCATTTCGCCCGTCACGTTGCCATCGCGCTGCCAGCCAAGGCCGCAGCCCTTCCTCTCAAGTCCCTTCCGTGGACGGCCACTTGCCGGTCGATGCGCTCGCGGGCACGCCGCACGCACGCCCACGGCGTCGGCGCGTGACAGCTGACACGGCGCTGCCTGCCATGGACGGGGCACGTAATACTCCACCAGTCCCACCTGCTCTGCTCATCATCAGCTTCAGCGCGGCGGGCCGCGCTCGCCCGATCGCATCGGGTGGCCTGCCCCCGCGATCATTCACGCTTACTCCTACTGCGGGCCGCCGTACGTTAGTGCGATCTCGCAGCTGGATGGATCGTGGCGCAGCGTGCGTGCCAGGCAGCAGTCAACTCCGGGGATAAGTATGCCGGATGCCTCTTGTTTTTGCCTTTTCCGGACCTGAGCCCGGACCCCGGAGGCGTGCTGGCACGCTGTAAAATCCGTGGACGGTCAAGATGTGACGTAGTGGATCGTACGCGTATTTCTTTCTCCGAATCTCTGAAAAGAAATGCTGGCTCCTCCGATCCGGACATTTCACATTCACAAGGGAAAAAAAGTCAATGCAAGCAGAGAGAAATTTACAGTGGCAGTAATAAGCACCGAGCAAAGAAGCGTGCCAGGCCAGCCAAGGGCGGGTCTCTTTCCCGTTTCCGTTACGATTATTTCGCTGGCCACATATTCATGATCACTTCTCTTTCACAAAAGGATTGGCCAAAGGGAAAAAGAGTAGCAAGCAAACGCGCAGGCCCCCACGGTTCTTTCGCGGCCAAAGTTGACAGTGAACCGCATCGATCGATGGCTCCTTTTCCCGCCTCGCTCTGCAGATCGATCAGAAGGTGGCATGTTATTGTTGCTTTCGTTGGCGAATGGCGATCAAGCTGATCATCGCAAATGGAGGTCGACGCAGCCTTTGTTATGCTGGTAGTTAGTCTTGCGGCTGAATTTTCACGCCCTTTTTTCCGTCTTGCTGGAAAGCGTCATGCATATGCTTTCTGCCAACGTCGTCGTCGTCGGTCGTAGCACTAGCACCAGTGGCTTACCAGTAGGACGTTGGTATCACGGTTGGCTAAACCTCAGATGGCTGGCTGGGAAGCATGAGCTACCGGCCGGCCCTGTTTCAGTTCGTGCTTGTGGATGCATGGGAGTGTAGCTTGAGGCATCCAGACACATAAAAAATTTGTACACCCTTTCTTTTCTTTTTATAATGTTCTTGTGCTTTTTGCAGAGCTGCAGTTGATCTGCCTAGCTAGCTTGCCGCCAAGGTACGAAACCGCTCACGCGCGCTGTCACGCGTAGCAAGCTTGCGGCTGGAGTTTTGCATGGTTCCATTCCATTCCAAACAGAGAGAAGAAAAGCGCGAGGTCGAGAGATCTGAGAGGATCGATCTGTGCCTGTGCTTGCTCAGTCGGCATCATGTGCCACTTGTTCGTCGTGGTGGTTTTCAGGCTTTCAGCTCACCCGGCCCCCTGTCTGTCGGAGAAGAGAAGAGAACATTGCATTGAAGACTTGCAGTGTTCCGGGACCGGTTAAAAACTGCAGAACGAAACTTCCTCTCTGTCTGAAAACCTACGGAGAGGAACACAGTGGCAATGCATGATGGGTAACCTGCCGTTGCTGAAACCTTATGATTAAATGCTTCCCAGTTATAAAGGTGAATGGTGGTTGGAATTAGTGTACTGTGTACATTCTGAAGAGAAATTTTCTGTACTGTTACGAGTTAGCTTCTGCCAGGCTGAAAAGGTTAAAAATTGGAGCAGAGGGACGGGTAGCTAGCCGATTGAAGTTGTAAAGTACTAACAACACGAATTGGTCCTTCCTAGCTTCCTTCTGCCAGTAAAATCAATCCTTGCTAAGTTCGTATGCATCGCTTTAACTGCAAGGGAACTGGGAAAAGCTTGCCTTTTGTGTGACGTGTGAATGAACAGTGGTAGTAGTCAAGAAGCTGTGTGCTGGAACAGTAGTTCGGAAAAAAGCGTGTAGTGGTAGATGGTACTCTTTGTTAAAGAGAGAAATTTAGAGTTGAGCAGTGATGAGCTGGTGGTGCAGGAGACTGGGCTTAGAAGGTATGGCACTATATATGGCAGTATGGCAGGCGCAGGAAAGACGAAAGAGTATGGGATTCTTGTGAGCCGTTGCGGTTGCAATGTTCCCAAGAAGGGTAAGATGTTCATTGCAAGATGGCGATTACACTTAACTCTGGCATTTCTTTGAAAATGAAGTTTCTAGCTCACTTATGAAGCTAACCATGTTTCCGTGAGAGGACAATGTGCCATACTGTCATCGCCCATCGACGCAATCCGCTGCAAAGTCTCGCGAGAAACGCTAAGCACAGAGACCGACTGATCGAGACTCGGCCGCTGAATTCAACATGGTCGGTTAGGTGCGGCGTCGCGGGCAGTCAGGGCGCTCTCTCGTACGAATCCGTGCCGTCTGTTTCACTTTCGTCACATTTGATTGAAACGCAACACGGAAGAACGGTGCACTGGATGGGGTGGCGATCAGGGGATTTTGGCCCTTAGCACGTCCATAGCCGCGCATCATTAGACACGACTTTTTGTTCGTGGTATATCGTCGTGGGTAGTGTTTGTGACACGGGGACAGGAATATGATGCTTCCCTGCTGTGGACAGTGACGGCAATTGACAGGCACCACAATCGCACTACGAAGCAAACATATAAAAGAGAGAGAGAGAAAAAAGAGGACAGATAACGTTTTAGAGGAAAGCGTGTCAATTTGAACCATTTAGGCCCATTTCAGTCCAAGGCCTAATACAGATGTGGCTGTTTTCAGGCCGAGGCCCATATTCTCGTTTGCTGGGTCAACTTCGTCGTCCTCTCTGCGGCCCACAGACAAGGACACGGTGTTGACTATCTCATCGAGTCTATTGACACTGCCAAGGCGGCCGGGCCGAGGCTTTCAAGCGCCGATCCCTCTCCCAACGCCGGAGGAGGAGATGGCCGTGCCGGCGCCCGCGAAGGTGGCGCGCTTGCTCGCGGCCTCTGCGGCGGTGCTCGTGCTGCTGTGGTGTGTCTATTTTCGCGGTGGGCTCTCGCTCAGCTCCCCCACTAACAAGGGCCTCATCTTCAACGTAAGACTCTTTTCTCTGCCGTTTCTTCCTGTGGACATAGGCGGCAGGTAGCATTCGATTTCATGGCCGTAGAGGTCCCCGGGTCCTTGGTTTGGTTGGAATCTGATTGCCGTGAACCCATTCCCGCGAGGCGAACGGGGATCTGCTGTGGTCATACTCTTTTGGGTTCAACTACCACGGCGGAGATCGACCGGTTTTAATGCCACATGGCGGTTCATGGCTGCTTAGTTGCTTTTCTGTAACTTGCTAGGCTGTGCTGTGCTGTGCTGTAATCACTGCTTGCTTGGCTCTAGTGGCCCTGGCCTATGGCAATCTAGCGTTGTAGTGTGCTCTAGTAGGTTTCAGGTGTTTGGAACCTAGATGTTATGTTTCACCATTTTACCTTGCATTACTGCTCTCTTGTTATTTGCTAGCCTAACCCAGGGAGGACATGTTTAAGTTGTGACATCCAATTGAAACGCTGAATTTGTTTCGCTTGTTATCCTAACCTATAATAATTTGGTCAATTTAAATTTGCTTATATGTTTAAGAGTAATGATCTGCATATTTTAAATATGACCAATTTCATTAATTTGAGATCGTTTGTCAGACTACAATAGAAATTTGTTAAGACTAGCAATCTGTCTATATCCCTATAGCTTCGGAGTTTTCATCACCAACATGAATGTGATAGGCTGACATCTAATTTATTGTTCTTATTTAGCCATATGTTCTTGAATCCAGAACTAGTATATCAGGGTACATTGCGATGAGAATTGGAGCTTAAGCCCTTCAAAGTTACAACTCTACGGTAAAAAATTCTCATAGACTTTATGAGGCCTGACGTTGTATAAATGTATATCGATTAGGATTTCCATCCAGCATTGTCAAGTTCCTTAGGTCTCTTTTTAACCAAAGTTTGTTACCTACTTTTATTGAAAGCATATGATTTGTTTTAAAACAAAACTGCTGGGGGTACCAGCTTTCAGTAAAGTAGCAGAGCACATGAACAAAATATAACTGGAGCTAGAAAATGTACAGAGGGGGAGCCAGCTAGTAATCATATTCTAAATAGAAGAGGCCATATATTAATTGCCAATTATTTTAGCTTGGAAAAAATATATGTACATTAGAGTTTAGATGAAGCATGAGGTGGGCATGAATCCTGAGATCCAGAGTGTTTTCCAGGACAGCATGGAGCAAGGAAAGCTCTAATTGAGGGCCGGTGCCGTAGCACTTTGTCAATTAGGGCAGCAGTAAATTATTAGGCTGAGCTGTTTTACCTTCACAAAAACCCAATGCATGGATCCGGCATTGTAATTACTCTGTTTTGTGTTTTGTACCTTTGCTACAATGGCGCTGGGTTCACCTCCCCCTCCTGCGTCTCTTCGGTGCTGATGCATAAGTGAATTATTTTGTACAGAATCTCAGTCACGGAGTTTAAAATTTTATTTTCTGTCGCCATCTTACTGACACCCCAGATTACCCAAATCAGTTACTGCCAACGAAAGAAAAACCTAGATCATTTTCTTCTCATCAATAGGAAGCCAAGAAATCAGAAATCATTCACTGACATGGGGAATCCCTAGTTTTAATTTCAACAAAAAGGATCCTTAGACGCGTATGTTGTCATGGCTTGCCTCCCCCCACCCTGAAGGATAAGGTTCTATTTAAAATGTCCGAATTCCTAATGTAATAAGCCAGGTCTGTGCAGGTGCATCCTGTGCTTATGCTAATAGGATTCATCATCCTAGGGAGCGAAGGTATAGTACAAGTCCTTTTTTATTTACACGATGGTCTTTCCATCATGTGGCAGCATTGAACATTTGTGACCAAGCTGTTGCATTTGTCTGCAGCCATAATGGGCTACAAAATATGGCCATGGAGTCATGATGCAAACAAGATGGTTCACATGCTTCTTCATGCTGTTGCACTCTTCCTGGGTTCTGTTGGGATATATGCTGCCTTCAAGTTCCACAATGAAAGCGGAATTGATAATCTCTACAGCTTGCATTCGTGGGTTGGACTTGGAACTATCTGCCTGTACGGTATACAGGTGATGCACACAAACCCTTTTTATTTGGGGCTATTGCGTTCTTGCCCCTACTTTGACGTCCAGTTGTGATTTTACCCCTGCTTTTGTCATCATTGTGATTTTACCCCTGTTTTTTGAAAATGAAGCTTAAGTTTACCCTTATTCCGTGAACAGCAGGTAATTGTGTCAAATGGGCTCAGTAAGGACAAGTTTGCCCATGTGAAATTGTCCCTACTTATCTGAATACATTGTGATTTTACCCCTATTTTTTTTTGAAAAATTTGGCAGCATCATTGCACACCTTGTTACATATGATTCCACACAGCATGCAAATATAGATATATAACATCACATCAAGTGAAAGTGTAGCAAAAGTATCCATACAGCACCAAGCCTCATCCAACATACAAGTCCAACAAAAGCGGTAGCTAATAGTGAGATATTACATGTTCAGTGTCATACATCACATTCATGCATCTATTCCTAACAATGCAGCCAACCTCCCTCCTCTTCCTCTTCCTTCTGTTCCAGCCCCTTCTGTTCCTTCTGTTCCAGCCCACATGTAGTGCTCAGCTATGAAATTAACTAGCTGCAGCAGGTCAAAGCTATGCATGTCAACAACTTGAGTAGGCAAGGTTCTACCCTGTCGCCATGATTTTGGTCCCCCATCATGCACACGGCACGCTGCACCTTGGCCAGGTCACCACCGGGCACCACGCTGGGAGGCTGGTAGTTGATGCCGCACTTGAAGCCAGTCGGGCACCAGTCCACGAACTGGATGGTGCGCTTGGTCTTGATGGTGGCCACAGCAGCGTTCACATCCTTGGGACAACATCACTACGGTACATTAGGCAGCAGGCCATGTACTTGCCATGGCAGGGGTCGCATTTGGCCATCATGGAGGATGGCTCGAAGGCGCTGTTGGTGATTTCAGCCACGGACAGCTGCTCGTGGTAGGCCTTCTTCGCAGAGATCACTAGAGCATAGGAAGAAAGCATGAAGTGGATCCTTGGGTAGGGCACCAGGTTGGTCTGGAACTAATTCACATCAATGTTCAGAGCACCATTGAACCTCAGGGAGGCAGTCAGGGATGAGATGACCTGCACAACATCTGTAGCAGCTAATGGTTAGAGACAAAAGCCTAGATTTCAGAACATTTACCTGGCAGAATGCAAAGGCATACCAAGACAGTACCTGGGACACAAGCCTGTTGAGGTTGGTGTAGGTTGGGCGCTCAATGTCAAGGGAGCGGCGGCAGATGTCATAGATGGCCTCGTTGTCGAGCAGTACGGCAACATCAGTGTGCTCGAGGAGGGAGTGGGTGGACAGGACACTGTTGTATGGTTCAACCACCGAGGTAGAGACCTGGGGGGATGGGTACACCGTGAACCCGAGCTTGGATTTCTTGCCGTAATCAACAGACAGGCGCTCCAGGAGGAGGGAACCAAGGCCAGATCCCGTTCCTCCACCAACAGCGTTGAAGACGAGGAAGCCCTGGAGACCAGTGCAGTTGTCCGCAAGCTTCCTGATACGATCAAGGCACAAGTCAACAATCTCCTTGCCAACTGCAAGACAAGCAATCAAGTTTAAGTAAGATGTTCATTACAGAGTGAATATATCTGGGAGCAATGTAAATTGAAGATCAGATCAGATTACATACTGGTGTAGTGACCACGGGCGAAGTTGTTGGCTGCATCCTCCTTGCCACTGATGAGCTGCTCTGGGTGGAAGAGCTGGCGGTAGGTGCCAGTCCTCACCTCATCGATGACAGTGGGCTCAAGGTCAACAAACACAGCACGGGGGACGTGCTTCCCAGCGCCAGTCTCACGGAAGAAGGTGTTGAAAGCATCATCACCTCCCCCAATGGTCTTGTCACCAGGCATCTGGCCATCAGCCTGAATAGAATACAAACATAGCATCCTTATTTATGCAAATTACAAAAGGAGGCCATATGATTCAAATGCAGTCAGTATAAAATTGCATGCCACCTACACTAGTACACCAGGCAGATGCACGATCTTAAGGTAAACTCGTGCCTGAATGACCATGTTACAAACCACGATTAAATCTCAGATTGCAAACATTTCAAATACATGTAATTTGGCCTACAAATCACATCAGCGAATACACAGTTAGCTAAATCGCTCTACAGACATAAACTCATTCTTCCTACAGATTGATACTAATTTTCCTACAAACCAAATCACAGGAGCTCCAAATCTTACCTAATCTCTTCACCAACGTCGCATAAATCCATCTCGCCGGGGTCACTGCCCCTGTCCTCGCTAACTACACCACGATGCCTGCTCGCTTCTGTTCCTGGCCGCCCGACGCCGGGGCGCCTGGCCGCTCGGGGCCGCGCCCGTCCCTCGTTGCCGCCCAGCCGCACCCCACGCTCAGCCGCTGGGCCCTGGCCGCCCGACGAACGGGGCCTGGCCGCTCGAGGCCACGCCCGTGCCCTCGTTGCGCGGCGCAAGGAGCCGCGCCCCACGCTCACGCCGCCCACGCCCTGGCTGCCCGACGCCCGGGCGCCTGCCCGCTCGACGAACGGGGCCTGGCCGCTCGGGGCCACGCCCGTGCCCTCGTCGCGCGGCGCAAGGAGTCGCCCAGCCGCACCCCACACCCACGCCGCTGCTAGGGTTTCAGAGGATTGACGTGAGGAGAATGAGAGAGATAGAGAGGATACGGTAGAGGATGGGGGATTGGGGAGGGTATGAGTGGATAAGGGGTATTATTGTCCTTTGGTCTTACTGTGAAGGGTTTTGTTGTTTTTTAATTTTGTTATTCCAGATACAACTAACAGAGTTAAAAGTAAGGGTAAACTGAGCCTTAGTAGTTACAAAGCAGGGGTAAAATCACAACGATGACAAAAACGAGGGTAAAATCACAATTGGACATCAAAGTAGGGGCAAGAACACAATATTCCCTTTTTATTTTTGTAACATTGTGAGCTATGAGGATCATAAAAAAAAACTTTTGGCATGTGTAACAATGCAAGTATGATTGACATACTGCTTTATTCATGAGAATAGTGCTTTTCCAGGTGCAAGCCTTGCACTGCTGTAGTGCTATCTGAGTATTTGTCATAATAAATTGTTCAAACTTTGCAATGGAAATATTAAATGAGAATGAAATATATGTGGTCATCCTAACTTCTAGCATGGCAATGTGGGCTGCAAACCAAACATGTAGAAATTGAACTCCTTTCCTTTCAGCTGAGCTTTGTAAGCATGCAGTGTTCTGTCCTCGTTCACATAGGGTGATGTTTTTTGTTTGGTATAGGGCAGTAATTGATTTGCTGCTATTATTTTTTAGGAGAATTTTGCTGCTATTATTATTTGTAAGACATTTATTTATATATACAAAGCCCATTTCAGAATAAACTTGAGCCTTAATGCATTGATTTCATATTTCAGTGGCTACTTGGTGTTACAACCTTCTTCTTCCCTGGTGCTTCGCCAACAGTCCGGCGCAGAATGCTCCCATGGCACATTCGCGCTGGGCTTGTTGTCTACATACTGGCACTGCTTACTGCAGAGCTGGGTTTCCTGGAGAAGCTCACCTTCCTTCAGGCTGCCGGCCTTGGCAGGTACAGCTCGGAAGCTCTGCTGGTGAACTTCACAGCTCTTCTGATCCTACTGCTCGGCGCTTCTGTTGTTCTGTATGTCACCGCTCCACCGCACAACGAGCACACGCAAGGGTATTCAGCAGTGCACAAGCCCTGAACCACTGATACAGCCTCATCTGTTCCAGATTTCCAGTCGGTGTATCCTTGTATGAGTAAGAATTAAATCCAATCAAATTTTGTCCGCCCGAATTATGGACTCTTAATAACTAGTTCAGTTTAGTGGCGTGTAAATGTGTAATACTGTAAAATACATTTCCCTCTTAACAGTAGGAGGAATACAAAGATCTACAGTGACCTCTTTGGGCCTAGCGAAGAGAAGTACACGGTGACCTGATTTGCTGAAGTTTGTCCTAAATCAGATACGAATCCCTTACGGTGATTACTAACTGAAATCTTCCACTAGCACATCCCAAACCAAATGATCCATGAGATTTTACTACATGTGATGGGATAAGGCTCACGACGAAGATGATCGCATCCTCGACGCGCCCGGCAGAGCGTACGGCGTTGATCTGGCCTTCAATCTGCAAAGGAACCCTAAATTTGCTTTTAAACTACCCCTGTTTTTCATTCTAAAAAACATGATAACTAATGCATTTAATTATTATTTAAATTACCCACAGGTCACATCTGCTATTATAAAAAGTAAACTAAAATAAGTTCAAATTTTCTAACTACAAATATAAAAAAGGACGTACCCAGTGCAGGGAGCTCCCGCTCTGTTCGAGGTCTGGGAAAGGATGTCAGTGGCCAGCCTTACCTCGCTTTGCAAATGCGAGGAGATCTGCGACTCGTAACTCAGTGACTGGGGTGCAGGGAAGGTGTCGATGTAAGCCTTACCTCCCCCATGCAATGCCAGAGATGCGACTCAGAACCCGGGACCTTCCGGTCACAGACGGTAAGACTCTACCGCTTGCACCAGGCCCGCCCTTCTCTAACTACAAATATAAGCTATCATAAAAGATAATTCAATACCCACAAAATACGTTATATGTATATTTCTAAATTGCACACTACTTCTAACACAGTTAAATTAAACTAATAATAGATGTTATGTGCTACCATGTAGACCAAATAAACATGCACATATTAGGATAAATATTTGTTTTAACACTTTTATCAAATGTGAAAAAGCTTTGTTTGATAAACCACATACCAACGATACTAACAATTTAATTAAGTTATATCAATACTCCAAGATAATAAATAATGTAAGATGTTACTTTAGCTAGGTTTATACATTTCGATGCATTATGTCGTATGTAACTTAGTTTTGAGCATTCTATGTTTCGTAAAGCAATACTACTACACATGTGATTCTTCGGTATAGCAAATTCAACATCTTGAGTGCCGTGGTGTCGGTTAAAATGACTATTTATGCCATTGTAGTAATTATTAGTGGAGCCTAGGGCAAAATATATTTTTAAATAAAATACAAAAAATATAAATAAAGATGTAATAAGCAATGAAGTTCCAACTTAACATATGGGTAAAAATATACAAGAACTAATAAGATTAAAAGTTGAAAGTCAAAATATAGATTCATCATGTCACATAAATTAATGCAACAAAGCTGATATAGTTTATACTCAAGTTTCAACTAAATACACATAAAAAATCCACAAAGGTGTAATACAAAGGATGACAACATATCTTAACACTACTAACGGGAGATCCTCAGAGCCTTCACCTTCACAAGATTCATTAGAAAAAAAGAGACACAACAATGTTTATAATAATTAGAAACATCTAGTCATTAATTTGATTTACTTTAAACACCACAGAGAATTGCCCTTGAATCAATTCCATCTAAAAAATTTCACACTTCTTCCACTATGAAAAGACATAAATAGCCCCCCTAATCTACAACTGAACCACCAACCTTTATCATTATGTAAGATAATTTAAAGTAATCTTTAAATTTGCTTTTAGATTATCCACCTCTATCATCAAGAAAGATAATCTAAAGTAGAACGTTTAGTTTACATCTAAATTATCCATTTTTTATGTTATAAAACATAATACTAAAAATATCCCTCAAACCTACATATAATTATCAATATAAGCTATATATATATATATATATATATATATATATATATATATATATATATATATATATATATATATATATACGGTAAGGCTATTCTACAGCTGGCCACGGAATAACTTATTATATGCCCACCTTGATTTACGATAATGACAATACACATTTACGATAATGTTTGAACCAATTTACGATAATGACAACACACATTTACAATACATGGGTTACTATAATTAAAGATGATACTTATTCTATGGCCACTTTGATTTACGATAATGACAATACACATTTACGATAATGTTTGTACCAATTTATGATAATGACAATACACATTTACAATACATGAGTTACTATAATTCAAGATGATACTTACCATAATGCTATAGTAAATCACTTATGAGGGAGTTACCATAATCTTGTAAATTAGTATAGTAATTATCGTAACTCAAAGTGGCCACAAAATAACTTATTATGCGGCCACCTACAAAACTATATATATATATATATATATATATATATATATATATATATATATATATATATGTTTCTAGATTACTCGGTTTTATCTAAACTTAAGTGTTATGTGTCACCATGCATGCCAAGTTTACATATGCATATATTAGCAGTAAATATATATTTATATAGTTTATTTATCACCATTGCAATGCAAGGACAATGAGAGTTCATTTTAAGCTATATTAAAACTCTATCTCTGTGACATTAAATTTTGAGTGTTATTTCTTTATATAAGTTTATACATGACTATACATCAACATTGGTAGTCCGACGGTAAGCACTTTATTTTTTTTATACAAATCAATAATACAACACATGTAATTCTTTGATATAGTAAATTTAACATCTTAGGTGCTGTCAGACAAGCTGAAACAACTGTTTATTCTATAGTGGATGAAGGTACAATAAAAATTGACCTAGAATCTAATAAGATATAAAATAAAAAATGAATAAAATAAAAAATAAAAAATGAATAAAAGGTACAATAAACACTAGAGTTTAAACTACGTGGATGAAGGAATACAATATAACTAATAAGATTAAAACTTAAAAGCTAAAATATAGATCCGTGATGTCACAAAAAGATATAACAAAAGCAGTTGAGTTGTGGAGCAACTCTACGTGTGGACAATTTGTTGAAAGTACAGCGGAACAGCGCTGGTCTGAGGTAGTAGTTGCGTGATTGCGTCAGTAGTACACGGCACTATGTATACCTTCAAATTAAGATGACTGGCTGGTTGCTTCATACTCCTTGATATGAATTTCTGTTAGTACTTAGCAGGTAAACATATGCGACGGGACAGGAGTAACACAAAGATGTATACTGCCATGTGAAAAATGGTAACAAGCCTCCCTTGTTCTATCTCTGCGAAATCTGGCGGCCAAAAAAGTTGGTCGATGAGCTGAACTAGCATTGTTGCCCAACAATCACACACGAATCGCTTACACTACTCACAAAGAAAACCTGCCACCAGTAAGGAGCATGGCGAACGCTCCACCAATAGGCAATAGCGATCAACGCAATTGTGCGTGGCATGGCTATTTGCATTGCCTAGCTCGACGCCGACGCATGCAGCGGGACAACGTACGCCTTCCTAAGCCGAGAAGTAGCTGAGAACGGCGTCCTCCCCTACCAGCCAGGCGGAGCCACCGCCGACGTTCGTATCGGCATTGCCGCCGTCGACAGGCCGCTTGCCCTTCTCCGCCCACGCGGCCGCCGTCCACCACTTCTGCTCGCTGTCCGCCCGCGCCTTCCCCTCTCCGCTGCGTGAAGAAGCCGCGGCAATCCGCGCGGCCCTCCTCTCGGCGCGCCGCTGGGCCACGTACTCCTCCGAGATGTACACGTCCATCGCGACGAATCTTTTGCTAGTTCTCCGAGAGAACGGTAGGTAGCTCGGTAGCCGTTAGGTTTGGGTTTGCCAAGTTTGGAAGGGTAGGGATGTGCAGCTGCAGCATGTGGCGCGGCCGGGATTTATCGGGAGCCGGGCGGGCGTCCAACCGGTGGGCACGGCCACGGTTTGGTTTCTCCGGCCTCCGGGCGCTCTCGAAACCAGCCGCGTCGCGCCACGGGCTCCGCTCCCTCGGCCTCCGATTCTGCGAGCCAGAGCTGCCGGTTTCCGCCAGATGCGGCGAGGACCCGGGGGTCTCTCTCGAAACGGAACGGGCACTGTGGCAGTCGCGTGCAGTGGTGAAGCTAGAGCCAAATACAGGGTGTGCAAGTAAAGTTTAAACTTTTAACAAAATTTTAGATATAGTTCGTAAATTTTGACGGTTTCATGATTTTTTAAAAAATATCATATTTTATAAATGTTACCGTATCCTATAACACGAGTTTATACATATTTTGGTGATTTTTTTTGAGACCCGGATAGAAGCGTACCATCATATACACGAGCGCACACTCATCCCTATAAACACAGTCACATATATTTTACCCCTATAAACACCTCTGAAATACTAAGTTGGACTGGCAAATCTCGAGATTGACGAAGTCATCGTAGATGTCTTGCTATTGACGTGCACATCTTTTACCAGTGAAGAAGTGGAACGGGAATGTCCACATGCATTATTTATCATGGCTCCAACTGCTTGCTATAGTGCACGAAGGCACCCGAGCCGGTGAAACAAAAAATAGTAGTT
Source organism: Miscanthus lutarioriparius (assembly GCA_904845875.1). Lineage (NCBI taxonomy): Eukaryota > Viridiplantae > Streptophyta > Magnoliopsida > Poales > Poaceae > Miscanthus > Miscanthus lutarioriparius. The sequence continues at coordinate 103,484,699 of CAJGYO010000002.1, read as the reverse complement.
CCAATGGCTTCTCTAGTTTATTTTAATAAGATAGATAGAAATGGCTTTCTACTATAGTACACTGAGGAGCCAGAGCCATAACTTAATTCAGCTGAAGCTCTACCAAATGGGAACTTAGACAAAAAAAAAAAGATGGGGTGCATAATTTTTTTTCGGTATATGATTTTGCACTGAAGCTAAAATACAAAAATATGAGAAAAGCTAAAATACGTTGGTTTCAACAGTGAAGTATAATATACTTTTTTGCATGCAATTATTAGGACTTTGTTTAATCAACCGAGTATGATATGCTTGATAGCTGGTATGGGATTAAAACTCTTCTTTGGCCGCTCAACCTTTTGTTGGATCTGTGGGTGCATTAATTTTTGGCAAGGGGGTGCACATGTGGTAAAAAATAATAGTTAGCACTAAGTTTTAATTTTGGCGTGGGTGCATCTGCACCCAGTGTCACATACACAGCTTCGCCACGCGTGTGATGTGACCTGGGTCTCCGAGACGCCGAGACGACGGACGGACGTCTCTAGTCCACCGAGGCACGCGAGCTTGCGGGGCCCGGAGTGACGATTCCCTGTGGCCTGTGGATGCAAGTGAAAAAAAAATTGCTCTGAACTTTGGCGTTCGTATATTCTGCCTTTCCTTCACGAGAAAGAAAGAATCTAGCGTTCGTAAATCGTAATCGTACCAAATGTGGAGGCATCGCGAACTCGAACACAGCATGTGAGTCGCGAACCATGGGCTCAGGTCGCAGCGCACCGACAGCAGGAAATGCAGAGACGGCAGAATATGCGTGAGACAGGTGTGAAACCCTGCCTAAAACCTGGTGTCAGTGCATGTGATTAGTGCTTCTTGGGCAATTTCAGGGGAGGCTAATCGCTTTTATCAGCGTACTACTACCAGCTAGTACCACCGTAGTTGAGTAGTTGAAGCCCTGTTCGTTTGGCTCAGGGCATGTTTGGAACGCAGGAATTTTATAGAAATTACACAGGAATTTCACAGGAATCAGTTCAATTTCACAGGGAAAACGTAGGAACAGTGGAAAAATCCCGCATTCCAAACAGGCCCTTTCAGTCAACGAACATTATTTTTATTTTTCTCTCACAACAAATCAGTTAACAGTATTTTTAGGCTTAGGTTGCCTAATTCTGCCACAAAATGCAAAAGCATGAAGACTCACGATGACTCGTCTTGTCCATGGTTTTTGTGTACGTGCCCAGCGCCTGAGTATTTGCTGGACTGTGCTCCAAGCTAAAACCGCGAATCCCCGGGCGCTGTTGGGTTCTGACTTCTGAGACCCTCAGCTGACAAGTGACAACCCTTCATATTTCACCTGATGAATCTTCACAAAAAAGAAGTTAGGAATATGTTTGTTATAGGACTCTTATAACATTGGTATTTGCTTATACCCACACCTCAACATTCTTTTTGCTAGAGAGCACTCTTCAGTTATGATAATTAACTATTATTTACACTATATGCATTAAAATAATACTGGTTTCTAGGAGTGCAGGGAGCACTATGCCGTTATCTATTCTACCCTAACCCTTAATAGTTGCCTAATGATTACAAATTTTGCATATAAAGTGAGATAAAGACGAACGCTATATCAGAATTGTAGAGATCTACAACATTATAGTTGACATGTTTTTTTTAAATATTTATTGTCAAAAAATAAGTTCTTATATTTTGGAAATTCAAAATTTAGGATTTTCAAATGACCTTGGATGTTGATATGGTATCTAAATAAGTTATACTTCCTCTATTCCAACTGTAAATCATTCTGTTTTCTCTAGATATATAGTTTTTTTTCTAGATCGAAGGAGTGTACATTCTGCCCTATAAATTGAATACCGTGCTAAAGAGCACATGACAGACAGGTTAGGTTCCACCCTAATAATTTTCTGGTCTATCCTATGCGCATTACGCCGTTTTTTCAGACTCAGTTTAACTGACAGCATCAGTTGCATGCAAGGTGGTACTGACCGGTGACAGCTGAATTTGGAAAAGGAAAAGAAAACAACTATCATCCATTGTTATAATTAACTGATTGCTACAAAGGACAAAGCGTTTACCGGCATCTCTTATCTCTTATATATACATGAATGCTCGAGTCCGTCACCAACTCAGAGACCAGAAATGTACCGCGGTAAACTATAGATCATAGATGGAAAACCGTCGGTACCGTGCGTGGCTAATAATGAAGCCAATCGATCCTTTTGCCCCCATCCTAACTGATTAAGCCATTTGCTCCAGAATAGTTTTTGCTGTGAAAACCAATACAAAAAAAATTGGCTGTCAGGATAGTAACAGCATGGGAGGAAAGGTCGATGAGCCACTGTAATCTCTTGTTTCAACTGTCGTCAGTCGTCGACGCTCACTATTAACAATGCTCCAAGGTGGGAAGGCAGCGAAACAGGAATAGACTTTTTTTTTGCGAATTATAAGAACAGGAGGGGGAAATTTTGCACATAGTTTTCGGTAACGCAAAGGAGGGAGGTCGTGAGTCGTGACCTCCCCAGTCAGCAGTCAGTGTCAGTCTGTGACTTGTATCTGACGCCGTTCTGTATCCATCTCGCGCGTTGCTTTCTGCTGCCAACCTTTGTTTCTTTTCAGTTCCCCAAAGGTGTTGTGTCCCGTGTCAATCGAGCAAGCCCCGCATCCGTCTCCAAACATCTTTCTTGGTTTTGCTGGTCGGGTTGTTGAAGAAAGCAGTGGGAGATCATCAGAGATGGCCGAGGAGGCCAAGAACACAGGGGCGGAAGCGGTACCGACCAACGACATCGCCGAGGAGAAGACGGCCGCGCCGGCGCCGGAGGTGACCCTCGTCATGGTGGAGAGTAAGACTAGTTTTTAATTTTGATTGTGGCCACACCGGCTTCCGCAGATCGTATGAACATGATACATGAACTGCACGAGTAGATATGGCCTCGATTGTGTTTCCATGATGAGTTAATTCGCAAGTTTTGCTTCGGAAACAGAGGGTTAGCATTTCTCGTTGAGCTTGAGGAGGGTGCAGTTAGACACTGATGGACCTCTGAATATAGTAGCCATATAAAATTTATGGTTTGGCACTTCATGGCAAGATTACAATTTTTTAAACCGTAAGAATCTGAATTATGACAGTCTAGAAATAAACACTTAAGAATCTTAGAGGATAGCATGAATGCAATGCAGCACAATTTACCTGTCAGCAATACCAAAATATTTCGTACGTTCGTTATATTAGCACAATTTATCAGTAGCAATACCACAATTTACCCCTTGATGATAAACGTGCCAACCTCTTCTCTTGCCTTTTGGGACGACAGATGCGGAGACGCCTGCAGCTACAGCCACAGGTGGCTCACGCGACAGAGGTAGTGTGTGCTCTCTACTCTGAATCCACCGAGGAATCGCACGGCGTTGTCCTCACTCTTGTCTCGTTTATATTCAGACGCGTTTCTCACCCGGGTCGTGACCGCGAAGAGGACGTCGTTCATCAGGGCCTGGGAGGAGAGCGAGAAGGCCAAAGCCGAGAACAGGCGAAGTCCTCTCCCTCCCTCTCGTACGGGCCATTAAATGCCTTTTGCAGTCTCCAATCCTTGGGTCTGAAATCTCCGTGTGGCGCAGGGCGGCCAGGAGGCTGGCGAGCGTCACCTCCTGGGAGAACTCCAAGGTCGCGGAGATGGAGGCCGAGCTCAAGAAGATCCACGTGAGTCGCATGCACCAAAAACCACCGTCATGCTTTTTTTTTACCGAACCGCCGATGTAAATGTAATGCCTGCGTTGTTCAACGGAAGGAATGGTGTGTGCGTACGTGCAGGAGCAGCTGGAGATGAAGAAGGCGGCGCAAGCGGAGAAGCTGAAGAACAGCGCGGCGGCGTTTCACAGGGCCGCCGAGGAGAAGCGCGCGGCTGCCGTGGCGCGGCGCGGCGAGGAGGTCATCGCCGCGGAGGAGGCGGCCGCCAGGTACCGCGCCAGGGGGCAGGCGCCCACCAGGCTCTTCGGCCTCGGGCTCTTCGGCAGGGGGTAGCCGGACCACACGCCGCTGCTGATTGCGTTGCCTCCTCCGCCCTCGCGGTTGCTTGTCCTGTGTCCTTGCCTCCTTTTGGTGTTGTGGTGCTGGTTCTGGTTCTGGCGCTGGCAGCCTGGCACACAGAAGGTTTGCTTGGGCTTTTGGCCTCCTTGTTCAAACATCTCGTGTACATATATACGTTGCTGCACCTATGATGGCTATGAAGCTGGTACTTTTTTTTTAGGTGTGTTTGGTTACTTTCGTGACACTGCGTCCTATATCCTATATGAGTGGATGTATTAGTCTGAAAAAATATTATTTGGTTGGTTGCATGGTAAATGTAGTAATCTGCTATGAAGATATTTGGTTGTCTGTGTGGACAGATATGAGGATGACATATGTCAAGCACAAGCTGCATTGTATCCACTAGCTAGGATGGTTAGTGAAGCTCATTTTGAGCATATTTGCCGGGCCGGAACAAAGGACGTATTTTTTGCATTCACTCATGAAGGTGGCATCCACTCAATATGTAAAAAGACATACTTTTTACTTAGATTATATGAATCCACCTGCCAGAATGAAGAGGATACAATCAACCAAACACATCTTTGTGTACCATTAGATATGGATGACGTATGTAGTCGCTAATGCAAGTTGTAGTTACAAGTTACATTATTATAATGCTTTGTAATGAATCTGTCAGGAATGTAGGAGAATTTGAGCGTCTTCTACTTTTGGGGGGCTTGAGTATAGGCTCTATTGTATCTATGTATTTGACCTACATGCATGCACAGTTACTCAGGCGACTTGTGATGGGATACGATGTCAAAACGACACAAAAAAACCATTTGTGGGTTATTTGAACACTATTAGGTGCTTTAAGAGCCACAATATCAGGGGACTATATATGTGGACCTTTTCCTACTATTTGCAGACTTACCATTGTGTCAACACCCATGTAATGTGCCACATGAGTGAAATTGCCTTCAAAACCATCTTATGGAATTATTTATACAACTTTCAATAGTTTAAGGGGTCCAATAGTTATGGGGTTAAGTAGACTTTTTCGTTTACTAACGAGAGAGAAGGGAGAAAACAAGAATAAAAAGGAGTCCTCCCACCCGAGGACACACCCAAAATACGAAAACTATAAAAATACTAGAAACAACTGGCTACCCCGAAACTAGAACATACGCCTCTATAATAGCCCTAATTAGGAGCTCTTGGAGATCTTTAGCTCCAGATGAGCACCATAGGACAAACTCACCATCCTCCTACTACCTACAGGATTGTTATGGCATTTGGCCTCATGCCATTAAAAACATAGTCATGCGGTGCTTCCACATTTTCCATACCACTAGGATGATGAGAGAATTGAGGCCTTTCGTGAGTTCATTTGGCAATGTTTTTATTGCTTGGCACCACCAACATAGAAACCTACCGGTGTTGGCATGAGGCGCTTGAAGTACTAGACCTAACTTCTAAAGAACCACCGTCCAAGTTTGACGGGCGAAACGCATGAGTCAAGAACGTGTTTGATGGATTCTTCAATTTGATCATAAAGAGGATATACAACCATGCAACAAAGATCACACTTGGCAAGATGATAAAGAATGAAGAACACGGTCCAAGTTTGACAGGCGAAACACATGAGTCAAGAAGGTGTTTGATGGATTCTTCAATTTGATCATAAAGAGGATAGACGACCATGTGACAAAGATCACTCTTGGCAAGATAATGAGGAATCCAACATGGATTTTTCACTGCAAGCCAAATGAAAATTTTGAAGTGTCCAAAATTTTCAAACGCTATTCTAAGGTGTGAAGCGAACCCTTCTCAAGAAGAAGGCACTATATGCAGACATTCATTCCTCTTAATTAGAGCCACACAAGCAAGCTTAATTTCACTCAAGGAAACATACAAATCCTATAACAATCAATGTGAGTCGAGCGGGTGAGTCCAGTGGTGGACCCAGAAATTTAACCGAGCCCGGGCGAAGTCTAAGACAACTGTCGGATATCTATACCCGGGTATCCGAGCCAAAGGATTAAAAAGCATCACGTCGCCTCATCCGATGGTTAAAGACGCAACTACGGCCTCGTCCGACTCCAAGGACGAGGTTTCCGCCTCGTCCAACCCCCGGGGGCCAGGTACTGGCTGACTTTGTGGCCAAATGGACCAAGACCCAGATGCCACCGGTGGTCGTCGATCAGGATTACTGGACGATGTACTTCGAGGGATCACTGATGAAGAAGGGCGCCGGCATCGGGCTAGTTTTCGTTTCCCCCTCGAGGTGCTCATGAGGTATGCAATTCGCATCCACTTCCCGGTTTCAAATAATGTGGCTAAGTACGAGGCACTAGTCAATGGCTTGCGCATCGACATTGAGTTAGGCATCCGATGGCTCGACGTCCGAGGTGACTCGCAACTGGTCATCGACTAGGTCATGAAGGAGTTGAGCTGTCACAATGCCAAGATGGCCGTGTATTGTCATGAAGTCCGGCAGTTGGAGGACAAGTTCAACGGACTCGAACTCAACCATATCCCGAGGTGGCTCAACGAAGCAGCCGACACGTTAGCGAAGATGGCATCAAGCCGAGAGCCAGTCCCCACCGGCATCTTCACTAGCGACCTGCACAAACCCTCGGTCTGATACGAGGAACCAAAACAGACCGGCAACGAGCCGCCAGTTCTGGGCTCGGGGGCTGACCGACCTTCAGTTCCATCCGACCTAGAGGTCATGGAACTCGTCGAAGACCTAGTGGCGGAGCTCGACCCTCCGACCGACTGGAGAACGCCTTATCTCGATTGCCTCCTCCACGAGGTGCTCCCTGCTGACAAGACGGAGGCCCGATGGCTCTCGCGTCACGCCAAGTCCTTCGTCGTCATCGAAGGGGAGCTCCACAAGCGCAGCCTCACCGGAATCCTACAGCGCTGCATCCCCGCCAAACAGGGAAAGGACCTGCTGGGAAGACATCCATGGAGGGGTCTACGGACATCACACCGCACCTAGAACCTTGGTCGGAAACACATTCTGGCAAGGTTTCTACTGGCCAACCACGGTGGCCGACGTCAAGCGCTCTAGATGATCCTCATCACGTGGCCATTCGCGGTCTGGGGGCTCAACCTGGTAAGGCCCCTCAAGAGGGCGCCCGGGGGCTTTACGCACTTACTTGTCACCGTGGACAAGTTCACGAAGTGGATAAAGGCTCGGCCGATCACCGTGATCAAATCCGAGCAGGCCATGTTGTTCTTCACGGACATCATCCACCAATTCAGAGTCTCGAACTCCATCATAACCTACAACGGCACACAGTTCACGGGGAAGAGATTCCTTCAATTCTACGATGACCATCACATCCGCTTTGATTGGGCTACCGTGGCGCACCCCCGCACGAACGGACAGGTCAAGCGCACAAACGGCATGGTCCTATAAGGCCTCAAGCCTAGGATCTTCAACCATTTGAATAAGTTTGGCGGACGGTGGGTTGCCGAGCTTCCTGCGGTACTCTAGAGCCTAAGGACGTCCAGCAGCTGGGCAATCGGTTACACGCCGTTTTTCATGGTCTACGGCTCCGAAGCCATCCTTCCAACTAACCTCGACTACGGAGCACCGAGGGTCAAGGCCTACAATGAGCAGGGAAACGAAGCATATTTGGAAGACGCCATGGACCCGCTTGATGAAGCGCGTGACATCACCCTGCTCCGTTCGGCCAAATATCAGCAGACACTACGACGGTACCATAGCCGACGCGTTCGGCGTAGGCAATTTAGTTCGGCGTAGGCAATTTAGTCCTTCGCTGCATCTAGAGCAAAAAAATCGCCACAAGCTTTCAGCGTCGTGGGAAGGACCATACATCATCGCAGAGGTACTCTGACTCGGCACCTACAAGCTCAAGACTGAGGACGGCAAAGCCATCACCAACGCCTGGAACATCAAACAGCTACATCGTTTCTACCCTTAGTCTTCCAAGTTCCAATCAAACTAAGTGATGTTTCTGCAAAAACCGAAAAATGTTACCTCCTATCGGGTTCGCTTCCGATCTGATCGAACTACAGTAATACCCAACCCCAACAACTACTCGGGTCGTGTTTTACTCGGGGGCTGATAGGAGTACATATACTCAGTAACATTTCCTCATCCGACCCTTCTTTTTTATGACGAGACCTAGAAATAAGAATTGCCAAAAACTAACGATGAGTAAAACTGGTTGGAATGCAAAAAGCCTACACCTCGACGGCTACAATATCGCTTGCTCACCAGCGTGATCATTACTTAGTCGCTCGCAACCTAAGTTTCTAATGTCTTAACATAAAACAAGGGTCGGATCGCAATGAACTTTATATATATATATATATAGAGAGAGAGGGGCCCAATAACATTTCCGGCCATAATAAAAGTCTTTATAGAAAGACCGACGCTAGACTCACCTATCTAATTAAACATTCTTGGGCAGGATGTCTTCTTCGAACTTCTCCGCCAGGCCCCACGCCAGGAGCTCCGCTTCCGCCTCAATTTCGTCCAGCTCGGCGTCAGTGTAGCCAGGCGCGAAGCCCTCACTGATCACTGGCAAGTCGATGTCGATTTAGAGGGAGCGAGCGACGGCGAACACGCGATGGATGCCGGTGTGCAGGGCCTCCCTTGCGAGCGTGCTCGCCCGATCCGAGATCTGGGTAACCCGGACTGCGAGCAAGCTCATCTCCACGACCGGGGTGACCCTGAGGTCGTCGAAGACCAACCCGACGGTAGCACGCAGGGCCTCGTAGTTGTTGCTCTCTGACTGGAGTTGACCCCGCACCTCGGAGAGTTGCCTATAAAGGGCTGCTCAAGACAAACACCAAAGGGTGTCAGAAAATCAACTTTGAACGACAACCAAAAAGGTAACCTGAGCCTCACCATTAACTTGCTCCTCGAGGACCATCTTCTCCCTCTAGAGCGCGCCAACCTCCCTGGCCAAGGCGGCGGCCAGGCCCTTGGCATCTTTCTTTGACTTTCGCTCGTTTTCGAGCGCGCGCCGAGCAGAGTCAAGGACCGAGCGGAGTCGTCCAAGCTCCATGGCATCCTCCCCGGCCTTGGTGACCGTAGCCTTCAGCTTGTCCTCGGCCTCGTCGGCGTGTTGACGGGCTTCCCGTTCCTTGGTCTGGAGGCTCACCACTTCCTCCTGCAGCTACGGTACTTCGGCAGCAAGCCCCCAGACCTCCCTCTTGCGATGGAGGAATAGGGACTTCTCCCGGCTGCGCATCGCAAGGGACTATGAAAAAGTTAGGTTATAATCATATAAACAAGGCTCGAAAGTAGAAAACGTGAAGACACGGCAAACCTGGCCGACTAGGGTGATGTCATCCTTCAGCACCCCCAATGCGTCGGTCAGGGAGCGGACTACGGACTCAAGTCCCGAGCGCACGCTTGTCCAGTCCTTCTCCTCCGTCGGGTCGTCAAGGGTGAACACCGAGTCGCTCGGGTCCAGCCGCCTGGCCCATCGGAGCCGGCCTCCTCCCCGTGCGAGCGGATCGTCGCTCAGACAAACAAGGGACCGGGAGGACTTAGCCCCAACCGAGGGGTCGGCCGTGGCAACCGTCGGCGTCGGCCCGATGGGGGCCGACGACACCCCTCCGTCATCGGCGCTCCCTTAGGAGTGGACCCTCCGTTGACTGAGGAGGCTGGTAGCTTAGGCTCTAAAGTTCGAGCCGTCACTGCTCCCATAGGGGATGCCTCGGTCGTGCCTCCACCCGTCTGCCCCACCTCGGGCGCATCGACCGGTGCGGGCTCCGATTCCACGAGCGCCTCCCCCAGCACAATTGGCGCCTCCGCCTCCCCCGCTTCCTCAGGCCGTGCCGTATCCGCCTCGGCGCCATCACGGTGCGCCCCCAGCACCACGCCAGCCGGCTCTTAGGGGGTTGGCCGACACACCAGGATCTTCTATGGCGCCAACGTCAGGGGTCTACGAGGGCCGGTCCTACGGAAAGCACCAACGTCACACAACGAAGCCCGAGAACACAGCGAAAGGACGAAGAAGTCGTTAACTCACCTCGACGCCATTACTCGAGATCATTTCAGGGGCTGGTCACTCAACTCCGACTCCGCCACGTCGGCGATTGGCCGCTTCGATCCCCCGGTAGGGTCGGTCGGAGTAGGGCGAGATAGCTCTACCAACCTTAGGGGCGCCTCCTCCCCCGCCGATCTGGGAGGCACATCAGGGTCGGTCGGAGCGGGGCGGACTTGCTTCGCCAACCTCAGGGGCATGTCCTCCCCCACCGATCTTGGAGGCGCGCCCTCCTCGGTTCGTGCCGGGGCATGCTGTGGAATCAGGGTCAAGTTGACCTGCCCTACATCGACCTGCTTGTCCTCGAGCACCAGCACGCCCGATGAAATGTTGAGGTCCTCCTCCTCTTCCTCCTTGTTGTTGTCGCTCTCCTCCAAGCCTTGCCGACACCCTCCACGCTGGAGCCTCCCTCACTCCTTCCTCGCCTTCTTCCGATCCTTCTTCGCCTTCACTGCCTCAGCTGCGGCATGGTTCGCCACCCTCCGCGTCGCGTCCTCTAGGTGATGAGGCCGAGCTACAAATCCCAGTGGTTAGAATTTAAGAACAGAGGAGGGTCGACCAACAAAAGAAACTCAAAGAAGGCTTACTAGTTTGACGAAACCTGCATCCGATCACATCGTAGGATGCCCCAGGACTGGGTACACCAGGGCAAGATCCATCAACGGATCCGTCGAGAACTCCATCGCCTCCTTGAGGTGTTGTGCATATTTCGCCGACGCTGAGGGCCTCGCCGACGACCATCAACATCCCTTCAGGCACGGAATCCGGCGTCATCTTATACATCGAAAGGGCACGCGCCATCAGTGGCGCCAGCCTCCTAACATGGTATGCTCCGATGACACCGGTCCCACGAAGGCCACGACGCTTCGGAGTCGCGATGGCCTTGAGCTAGCCGCTGAGCCTCTTCTGCTCCTTCTCGATGGGCCCGTATCTCCACGCCCCCGACACCTCCTCGATCAGGCGGCCGGTGAAGATCGGTAGGGGGCATCATCGGCATTCTTCAGGTAGAACCAGAGCTTATGCCACCCCTTGTTGGACTTCGACAAGGGGATGAACATATACTCCGACGCCCGGCTACCCCGCAGATGGATGCTTGCGTACCCCATCGGCACTGCTAGGTTTGCTTCTTCTTCTCCTTCTGCAGCTCGACGGCGAAGAAGTACTTCCATAGCTCGAAGTGGGGCTCGATCCCCAGATACCCCTCGCATAGCGCGACGAAGGCCGAGATGTGCTGAATCCCATTGGGATTCAGATGCTGCAGCTCCAGCCCATAGTGGTGCAGTAGCCCTTGGAGGAATCGGTGGGGAGGAGTCGCGAACCCCCGCACGTGGAAGGGGATGAAGGAGACGACGTAGCCGTCGGGCGGAGACGGCACTTCCTCTAATCCAGGTACTATCCACTCATTCACCATGGTCCTTGCGCAGAGAAGGCCCTTCTTGACTAGACCCTCCATGCGCACATGGAGAACGTTGGAGCGAGGCCACGGCTCCATCGAGGAACAAGGATGGCAATGCAGAAGATCCAGTGGCAATGTAAGGCTGGAGAGCGAGAACTTCGCTGGCGACGGAGTAGAAACAGGGAAACAAAAGGCTAGGACAAGGGAGCAAAAGGCAGAGAGATTGGAAGGGCAAAGGATGTGGCTATGTGTACGGAGGCTGAGGAGAAACCGCTTCGTTTATAAGGTAAGGGCAGAACAGGCAAGGGTGAACCGTCCACCTAAATTAACGCCCCATACACCCCACCAGATCCGTTTCCTTCGGGGCCCGAGCCCTCATTATTTCTCACAGCATCAGTCACCTCGCTGCCTCGAGAGACGAGCACATGCCTATCCCAATCTTCCCCGTGAAGGATCCATCGAGCGACGGTTCGACTTCAAAGGCCACGGGCCACCGCAGGTAAGAGGGATACGGAGCTGAAAACGCTCCTACGGCCTGTTAACACCTTGGAGTTCAAAGGTTGGCCCACTAGTGGGTTCATGGCTGCTCTAGGACACCTTAGAGTGAGGGGAGGTTAAGGACAGGCCCGCTAGCGGCCAGTACCCAAAGCGCGCGAAGCTCCACGGGCATCCCGACCCTCGTTTCGAGTCTTGGATGATGCAAGGTCCATGGTTTTTCCCCGAAAGAAAGGCATCGAGCCGTTGGACCGGTCAAATGGATCCGAGAACTATATGAACCAGTCACCAAGAATATGGAGTCAGTCACCAGCTGACCTCGAACCGGGCCCCCGTGAAGGGGATGCCGGGGCTCCACTCGAACAAGCCCGTTAACAACTCACCGAGCACCGTGCTCCGTCCAGCGAGGAAAGCACGACTCAGCTCAGCCCCTTTGTTCTAGCGAATGAACGCATGAGGGATGACGATCACAAGATGAACCGACCCCCTGCTACGTGCGGGCGCTCGGCATCGCAAGAAGACCGAACACGCGGTCGCAGAAAAACGGCGAGCGTCATACGCAGCTTGCCATCCTGCAAAACGACAATAACAAATAGTACTCCCGTGCACCCTCAGGCAACAGACCGCAAAAAGCCTTTGTAGGAGTGTCTCACTCCTCCAAAGGCTTGGGGGCAACACCCACCAGGTGCACTCACGCGCACCCGGTGGAAAACGAATTATCAGCGTGTCTCCTCCCCAGTGGCTGAGCACCCGTGTCCACTTTTGCCAATCTCCCACGTAGAGGCTTGGTATCTAAATCCTACTCGGTTACCCTACGCGGTATAACTAACCAAGGGGAAAAACATCGAAGTTCCAATAACGACCCGCCTCCATGGCACAACGGCCACAGGAGCAACAAATCACGAAAAAGCCTTTGCAGGAGTGTCTCGCTCCTCCGAAGGCTCATGGGCTACTGTCAGATATCTATACCTAGGTATCCGAGCCAAAGGATTAAAAAGCATCACATCGCCTCATTCGATGGTTAAAGACGCAACTACGGCCTCGTCCGACTCCGAGGACGAGGTTTCCGCCTTGTCCAACCCCCGGGGGCCGGGCCACATCTCGTCCGACTCCGAGGACGAGGTTTTCGCCTCGTCTGACCCCCGGGGGCCGGGCCACATCTCGTCTAACGTCGAGGATGAGGTTTCCGCATCGCCCAACCGCAGGAGCCGGGACATGCCTCGTCCGGTCCCACAGGGAGGACCCTGCCTCGTCCGACCCCCAGGGGTCAGATTCTGTCTCGCTCGGCTCCTAGGGAGAGATTTCCGCCTCGCCCGATCCTTAGGGGATCGGATCTGCTACTGGACCAAAGCAGTGGTCCAAGGGTAGGGCTCGCACCGCTTCAACCACTACGACATGGAAGCGCACGTCCGGGAGCACGTCTCTGACGTGTCCTGATGCGACCGGTGGTCGCATTGGGCCATGCTGGGAAAGTCGTGTCGCCCATCACGTCAACAGGCCGGCACTATGCTGCCAACTCTCTGCCTGACCACCGTCCAACTTCAGTCAACCAACGTCAGTTGACTGACACTGTACCGCTAACCCCCCGCATGGCTTCTGTCAGGGGACCCTTTGACCATTCTATCCGCTCGGATGGAACGGAAGACAAGAAAGGCGCGCGCGACGCCCACACGTAAGCTGCAGCGGCCAACAGGACCCCGGTACGACGTCGCTGCCACCACGATCTATAGGGTCAGCGGGACCCATGCAAAGAGGAGGACGGTGCACCTCCAGGAGCCTTATTTCTCTTTCTTATTCTCCTCTTCCCTTCGGTTGTAACCCCTGCTTTTCCTTGACCTATAAAAGGAAAAGCAGGGCGTCCCACTAGGGGATCGACTGATCACCCGATGATTCATCAGACAAACATACCGCATCACACCAGAGACTTGGGAGCTACCTCCCTCTCTCGCCAGTTTGTAACCCCTACTACAAACTCAGTGCTAGTAACATGAGCAGCTCGAAACTGGACGTAGGGACATTCAGCCCAAACTAGTATAATTCTTGTGTCCTCCTAGCACACCATCCGGGTTAGACGCGCAATATAAAAATTTACTAGCCGGTGCTTACTCGAAACACCGACAACAACTTTCTCTTTTCATCTCCAACAAAGAAAAGTTGCGACCATTGGACAACGATTTAAATGGTTAACATGATACATATCTAGTGCCGGCCCTAGGGGTAGGGCACGAGGTGCGACGACCGAAGGCCCAAGCGGAGGAGGGGCCCAAGCCCAGGTATACAAATCTCCAGGTCCTATAGTCTATTAGGCTTTAGTAAACTAATGAGAAGAGAGACATAAAACTGGCCAGGCGGTCCCAAAAGACAACATCGACATTTCTTTCCTAGTTAATTTCCCCACGACCCTCGGATAGAGAGGAGGTGAGGAGTCACGCTGCACACAACACACTCTGATCGTGAGTTCGCGACGTGCGCCTTACACACGCGGAGCTGGCGAGCCATGCCACCGCGAAGAGCTAGACTACCGGAGACACGGACATGGCGCACGAGGACGGCAACCAGGCAGGGTTCCACGACGACGACGACATCTTGATTCTTGGCTTCTTATGAATTACGATCACCGATCAATTGTTTAGGTCCAAGGTATTTTTTCTCTTTTTATTTTTAATCCAAATTAATTATTTGTATAGTATTTCAGACTTCTAGTACTTTGTACCCATATAGTCATATTTTTCTTCTAATTTACGTATTAGAATTTTAGAATGTTACCGAAAAACATTTGTCATGTGTGAGAAAAGAAAACGAATATATTGTTTTTTTAATCTACATTGTTTCTCGATAATTATCATACATCTACAAATATATTGTTTAATCTACATTGTTCATCGATAATTATCAGACATGTTAAATTAAAAATATGTTATTGAATTTGCTTTCGTTTTGTAAGTAAAATTAGCGACTATATATTATAAGATTTTATACATGGTCAAGAGGGGCCGTTCCGACGAGATCGTCAGAGGACCCTTGAAATCCTAAGACTGGAACTGTACATATCAAGCCATTTTGGTGGCGCTCAATCCGCGGCAGCGCCCATGCATATTGCTTCATGGTCCCGTGAATTCCCCCGTTCCAAATAACATGATCGTGTACTATATTTTACGTGCACTACATCACACTAGTCCATCGATTCATTAGCTACCTGCTAGACTCTTCTCGTTGAATAAGTGTGTACTAGGCATGTAACAGTCTAGATACCTTTTGCTAATTAACATTGCGTGCAACCACAACAAACAAACGCATGAAAGATCACTGGTAGTTTGGTAGTACTGTTGTCTAATTCTAGTGAGCGAGTACCCTACATCTCTTCTCAGCTCGCGTTCTTTTAGGACGTCAGAGCAAGCTTACCTCATATGCTGTGTAGGACTCCATTTAGCTCCAACCTGGAGCCCGCAGCCGGGCAGGTGCCCAGGGTCGCCGAGCCCCGGGTCCTCCCCTAGATGAGTCGCTGAGAACCATTGCTCCAACGGGTGTTTGATGCGGGACTAAAATTTAGGAAGTGTTATGTAAGAATGTCGTATGAGATGTTTAGATACTAATAAAAAAATAAATTACAGAATCCGTCGGTACACCATGAGATGAATTTATTAAGCCTGATTAACCCGTCATTAGCACATATTTACTGTAGCACTACATTATCAAATCATAGGCTAATTAGGCTTAAAAGATTCGTCTCGTAAATTAGTCGCAAGCTGTGAAATTAGTTTCGTAATTAATCTATATTTAATACTCTATGCATATGTCAAACATCCGAAATTTAGGAGGAGAAACCAAACACCCCCAAAGTCCGGAGCATAGCCTATATATATGCATGAGTAATATGCATCGTAGGTCCTTGAACTTGTCTTGGGATGCCACTTAGGTCCATAAACTCTCAAATCGTACTTCTGGCACCCTAATGTTGTTTAAGTATGCCACTTAAGTCTATAACTTATTGAAATAAGGTTTTGGCCGACGTGGCGTGGACAGCGTGGCGCAAGCGCACGTGAGCCACGCGTTTTCTTATTAAAGAAATATACCTTTCCTTCTCTCTCATCTCTTATGGCCACCATGCGCATCAGCTCCAGGCGGCGAGCGGTGGCCAGAGAGCAGGCCGAGGCCTCGGCGCACCTGGGAGGGCCCGCGGCTTGCGTCACGGTGGCGGCAGGATGTGGGGAACGCGGCGGTAGACTTAGCAGGTCGGAGGACGACGGGAAGAGGGAGCTCGACTCACGCCTCCGCTCAGCAGTCAATGGCGAGCAAGGAGTCGGCGATGATTGGTTGCACTGTGCTTTGAGTTGCTCGGTTGGGGAACTTGGGAGGTAGAGTAGGTACATATGGAGCCTTGGTGGTGAGGAATTGGAGAGTGGCACGCTGCAGAGGCGCTCGCGCGACGCCGATGTCGAGTAGCACGACGCCGGTGAAGCCATGCACGACGATGACGGCCCTAGGCGTAGATGCGGCGAGGTCGAGCGTGCTCAAGCATGGTGTAACCGCCTAGGCAGGAGCATGGCACGCGCACGCGCAAGGGCACCAGTAGCAGCACCACCTGCCCACCGCTAGGGCCGAGCTCGCCCGGCCGTGTAGTCGCTAGGGGCCCCGAGATCGAACGCGGACAGTGAGGGCGTGGCTGGTGAGGGCCACGACCGCAAGCAGTGGGAGGTGCGCATGTCGCTGCCCCGCGTACAAGTGCAGGCCACCGGCGACATGCCAGAGCTTTCCGGCCTTGTCCGTGCCCGCATCCTCGCGTTCCAAGAGAAGATCGAACGGAGACGAAGCAAGGGCCGGCCCGCGACGCCAAGGTGTCGCCCCTGTGGCCACCGGGAGGCGAGCGGACGGCGAAGAACTCGTATCCGGCCTCCACCACCTGGTGCGCCCTACACACGAGGTCCAGATCGTGCCTGCGGAGGAAGTCTGCCACGACATCGGCGCCGAAGGTCCACCAGATCGCAGAGCAGGCCCTCGTCGGGCACGCGCGCAGGCTGGCGGTAGCGCCGGATCTGGTCCAAAGCTGCTGCAGTGCGAGGACAGCCCGATGCGCACGCAGACAGACGCGGTCGTCCACCAGCGCCGCCATGGGCGGCGGTTGAAGCGGTCGGAGAAGAGGCGCCAGAGGCGACGTCAGAAGCGCGCTTGCACTCGTCGTAAAGCCGTAGATGCGGTTGATGGAGGCGCACTCGTGGTTGCCGGAGGAGGAACAAGTGCTCCGGTACCGGACCTTGTAGGTGAGCGGCAGTGATGGTCTTCCGGCTCTGGTCGCCATGCGGTCCACGTAATCGCCGAGAATGTGTACTTGCTCCGTGGCGGGAACCCACCCGTGGCGTGGAAGATGAGGAGCGAGTCACGCAGTCTTTGCCCGTGCACGCCGCCGCAGATCTTGATGGGCGCGTCCATGTCCACCGAGTTGGGCTACCGCATGAACACGTCCTTGGCGGCGGCGCCGCGACAAAGTTGCGGATCACACCGCCACCCGGTGCGCTTGCGCTGTTTGTTCCCAGCGGCGGTCAAGCTGCGCCACGTGTCTCCGGAGCAGAGGCGGCGGATGATGTCGCCCACGATGCGCGGCTCATCTCCATCCCGATCGCCGTCGTGGTGGGGCGGGCGATCCTGCTTCTCGCCTCCTCCTTCACTCTCCTACTCCTAGCTCCATCACGTCGCAAGACGTTGCGGGCGCCTTTCTGTCGGCGCAAAGATCCTCTGCAAGCTTACGGCGTGCGCCCTAGACGAGCGCGACGTCTCCATGCACGCCGTCTTCAAGGTCGAGCTCGCGGAGCTCCTCGGGCCGGCCATAGCGCGCGCGCCGCTCTCCAGCAGCGTGTTCATCGACGACCGATACCTCGGCGGCGCCGAGGACGTGCACTTCCTCCACGAGGCGTCTGCGAGCTTCGGCGCGCCCGCGGAGGGGTGTGAGTCACGCCCTCGCGGAAGCTCGGGTACATGGAGGCGTGCGCCGCCTGCGGCGACGTCCAGTTCGTGCCGTGAGAGAGAAGGGAAGGTCTATTTCTTTAATAAGTAAACGCGTGGCTCACGTGCGCTTGCGCCACGCTGTCCACGCCACGTCGACCAAAACATTTTTCCGATGAGTTATGAACCTAAGTGGCATACTTAAACAATATTAGGGTATCAAAAATACGATTTGAGAGTTTGTGGACATAAGTGGCACCCCAAATCAAATTGCATATTACTCTATATGCATTAAGCAGTTAGCAACTTTATTACATGCTCCTGGACGCACTAACTGTGGAACAGTGTACAAATTGTGATACCATAAACTCACGGAATTTTATAAACAAACGACCAGATCCTAAATTTGCAAAACTAGTACGAAAGTCTGGGCGGAAAGCTTCAAAAGATACCCCTCTTGACGATTTCTCCACGACACCTGGCAAGTGGCAACCTTACCCATTCGAAAGCGAGCGCTCACGGATCCATCCACCTCCAAAGTCCAAAAGCGAACCCCACGCCCGCCGCAACGGCGAAACCGTCGGAACCCTAGATCTCTCTCGCCCGTGCTCCAAAACCCCAGATCCGCCATGCACCAGCCCAGAGCCCGCTACCCACCCGGCTATGGCTCCAGCGGGGGAGGCGGTGCCGGACGTGGCGGTGGAGGCGGCAATGGAGGAGGAGGAGGAGGCGGCGGCGGCGGAAACCACAACTACTACGGCCGGAACCCGCAGCCACAGCAGCAACACCACTACCAGCAGCAGCAGCAGCACGCGCATAGGAACTCCTTGCACCAGCAGCAGTGGCTGCGGCGAGACCAGGCCCCCGCCGTTGCGGGGGCAGCGTCCGGAAACGCTGCGGCTAAAACGGCGCCTCAGCTTGACGCCGTAGACTCGAGGTACTGCTTTTGCTTATCTGCACATCTCCTCTGGTGAGAACCATATTTGTAGACTCTGCTTGGTGCTCTGGCGGTCTCTAGGGTTTGTGCTTTGTTTTTTAGATGTTGAGGCGACGGCATGCGGGGTGTCGGAGTGATTTTGGTCGCTTCATTGGTTACATTAGTTCTACTGTTATATCATGCTGACGTGAGTTAATGAGCTTGATGATGCTGACTATCCTTTGATTATCTCATGTTTCTGGAAAAAAAAAGAAATACAACCATTGCTGTAAAAATGACTATTGCCGTTGTGAATTTAATCTGCATTTGTATTTGTTTGTCTTATTACAATAGCCTGCCTTCATCTTGTGTTTTTCTATGTATAAGCGTGTGATTTTGACATTTTTGTTTATCAGTTGCTGCTATTCTCTACTTACCCATTATATAAATGATTCACTTGGCACTGTATTGGATTCAGCACTGGCATGTCATGATGCTAATTAAACTTTATCTATTACTAGCATCATTAATGAGCCCTTCATTTGTTTGTTTCAGTTCTCAAGATTGGAAGGCTCAACTAAATATACCAGCTCCAGATACACGCTACATGACAGAGGTGAATTTTCTTTCTAATACTTATTATCTTTCTGTGTTCAAGTATATATGCACAGTGCATCCTGGTTCCTTTGAATGGTTTCAGAGTAGTTTTAAATGGCTCCCATTTGCATACATCTACAAGCTATTGATATTTTGCCTCTGATATTTGTGTCGTCGTACACAGGATGTCACTGCAACAAAAGGCAATGAGTTTGAAGATTATTTCTTGAAACGTGAACTGCTTATGGGAATCTATGAAAAGGGATTTGAAAGGCCATCTCCTATTCAAGAAGAAAGCATTCCTATTGCGCTGACTGGAAGTGATATTCTTGCAAGGGCAAAAAATGGTACTGGGAAGACTGCTGCATTTTGCATTCCGGCACTTGAAAAAATTGATCCTGAAAAAAATGCTATTCAAGGTGAATTATTCTTTCATACATTCAAATTGGAATTGAGCATATGGAGTCATTTTTTTAATTACTGCTAGCTTGCTACCATAACATGAACAACTTAACTGGCCACAAAATACAAGTTACTGTTTCACCAGTTCCTCTATGTATCCATTTGTTCTCTATTAATATTATAAGCCCACTGAATTATTGTTATTACTTATTACTGTTGGTCACGTTGATGATTCTGATATGGTGAATGAACCAGTCCTTTAATCTGCCTTCCGTATGTACTTCCTCCATCCCCCAAAAAAGTGTAGCTATGGGTTCCGTGCAGGTCAAACATTCTTAAGGTTTACTGGATTTATAGATAATATTATTAACATTTATATCTCCAAATAAGTTTATTGTGAAAATATATTCAGCAATTAATCTAATGACATTTATTATGTACTATAAATATTGAAAATTCCTTATATGTATTGGGTCATAGTTAAAAATGTTTACTCCTCGGGAAGTGAGAATGACACTCTTTGTGGGACGGAGGGAGTATTAGGCAAATCCACATTCTTGAAATTTTGGTGTGTTGTTTTTATTGACGTGAGAAATAATCACAAAAAAAAATTTGGTACTGATACTAGGTATGAAATGTAGATTTTTTTGTGGAAAATCAGATCATTTGCACTTTTAGCATTCTACTATGGCTGTTTGACAGACTGAATCTGTAATAGACTAATAGTGCAACAACATTCTACTTTGTTGATCACTGGCGCCTTTTCAAAAATATGTGTTATGGATGATGTTTATGTAGTGCCAGTTTTACTTCCACTAGTGAATTAGTTCATAGTTGGGTTTCATATAGTCTCTCTTATTTTTGTTTTCTGGTTCTGTTGGTCTTTTCTTCAGTTGTTATACTAGTACCAACAAGGGAACTGGCTCTGCAAACTTCACAAGTTTGTAAAGAGCTCGGGAAATACCTGAACATTCAAGTTATGGCTAGCACTGGAGGAACCAGCTTGAAGGATGACATCATGCGTTTATACCAACCTGTTCATTTACTCGTTGGTACTCCTGGCAGGATACTTGATCTTACCAGGAAGGGCATTTGCGTGCTGAAAGATTGTTCAATGCTTGTCATGGATGAGGTATAATTAGAAACAATTACACTTTTTTTCTTGTGCTGTATATATTTTATCATAGCTACACTGGTGTTCTTTTCACAAAGTCTCTCTCCCCCATTTGATTTACGCTAAATCATGTCACTTTGCTATATGATGTTGTGTTCCCTCACTGAAAGAAAAGAATCTGAAATTGCTTTTGTATCTCGTTTCATCAATTTTACTGTGATGTTGACCGCCCTTCCGATTATGCTCCTGATGCTAACATTGGTCTTGATAATGCACACTTGTTGTTACATTGCTCAAATAACATTTCAGAACAATGTTGTTCTTGGAGTACTTATATGTCTTAATTTCTACAATTCGATGATTTGCGGTTTTGTGGGTGCATTTGTGCCTTTAAAGTGTGTTCATGGTTTGTTTTTGATAATCCATAGTGTTACAAGCTCATGTGGGGTTTGTCCCAATTTGGTTGGGACTAAAAGGCTTTGTTGTTGATAGTGTTAGTAACTTTTCGAGGTCTATTATTGTTGCTTCTGCAACGATCTGATGCAAATATAGCATCCATTTCGTATGTTAATATGTTTACTATCTGTCGAAAGTTACAAGTTGAACAAACACATTATTTGGGATATCATGCAGGCAGACAAGCTATTAGCTCCAGAGTTTCAGCCTTCTTTGGAGGCACTTATTCATTTCCTTCCACCTAGTCGGCAACTGTTGATGTTTTCAGCAACCTTTCCTGTAACTGTCAAGGAATTCAAAGAGAAATATCTGCCTAGACCTTATGTGATTAATCTAATGGATGAACTGACCCTGAAAGGAATAACACAATATTATGCTTTTGTTGAAGAAAGGCAGAAAGTTCATTGCCTGAATACACTTTTCTCAAAGGTACAGCAAACATTAACTCTATATTTTCTGTTTCATCCACAGTTGAGTATAAACTGACACATTTCTTTTTTTGTGTGTTTTTGCTAGCTTCAAATTAATCAATCCATTATATTCTGCAACTCTGTTAATAGAGTTGAGCTACTGGCTAAGAAAATAACTGAACTCGGTTATTCATGCTTCTATATCCATGCTAAGATGTTGCAAGACCACAGGAACCGAGTGTTTCATGATTTTCGTAATGGTGCTTGCAGAAACCTTGTGTGCACAGGTCTGTACTGATATTTTCCTATCTTATTAGTCTTTCTCGAATTTAGTAATTACTTTTCAGCATAGTTTCAATTGTGATTTATGAAGGTTTCCTTATAAGAGTGTCACGGCTCTCTTTGTTGCAGATCTGTTTACCAGAGGAATTGATATCCAGGCTGTTAATGTGGTCATTAATTTTGACTTCCCTAAGACATCTGAGACATATTTACACAGGGTACTTTTTTATCTTTTATTCTGTAGAAGCTGTTTGTTTCAGAATTTAAAATTTATGTGTGTTGTCATGTTCCTAGGTTGGCCGTTCTGGGAGATATGGACACCTTGGTTTGGCAGTGAACTTGATCACTTATGAGGACCGTTTCAACTTGTAAGCCTGCATTAATAAAGTGGTCTGTTTCTCTAGTCTTGCATCAAGATTCCTGATCCTTTTTTCCCCTTTGTTTTGCAGGTATAGGATTGAGCAAGAACTTGGAACAGAAATCAAGACAATACCCCCACAGATTGACCTGGCCGTATACTGCCAATGATGAACGTAACAGTTCCAGTAGCATGAAACACTTTTTTTTTGAGAAACTTATCAGGCAAATACATCTGTACATAGCAACCCATCAAGTGAGTTCTCCAACTAAGGCGCCACTATTTCCGAAGCTACCTAAATGGCTACATTCCTATATCGTCACAGATACCAAATTCGCTCCCATTCTTGTAGGGTTTTGTTTTGGCGCCTTGATGACGTTTGTAAGTTTACTTGGATTAGTAGAGGAAGTGTTTCCTGTAGGCACTGATACTAACCCGTTTAGCTGAGGACATGCACACTGGGCTGCTTGGAGGCCCAGAACTATGATGAGACGAGACATTATCTTACCTCACTTGACATTTTCATTCTACTTGTTTGCCAGTCTCAGCTCTAATTGAGTTGCTTGTTATCATTTGATCCATCTTCCGTTTTCGTCTTCTTTCCAAATATTATGTTGCATATGGATGTCTTTCTGTAGCCGTATTCTTTGTTGATTTTGATTTTTGCATGGTGTATGTATACAGTTTGGCTTGAAATTATTTCTGTATCAACTTCTTTGCGAGAATACCCGTCTTTTAGTAGTAGAATCCATACCCATTAGCGGCACTTATACTAGAACTTTGCGTTTAGAAGTATCGCAAGACGACGCCGCGGCCTGCTGGCGTGGCGTCCGGCTGATCCCCCATCAGTCAGTCGCGTAGCTTCTGCAGTTCAGTCGTCCGACGTTGGGGTGTTTGAGCAACTCCAATCAGCCCTTAAATTTTGCTTCCCTGTTCTCTCGAATGAGAGCTCTTTATCCATGTTTCAGCTCAGGAGTATGGTGGAGGATGAGCCATATCAGGAATTTAGCTCAGGTAGGCAGGAGGATGAGCCCTGAGCCCTCCATCCATCGGGAATAGAGAGCTTTTTCATGTGCTCGAATACTCAAGGGCTCAAATAGAGTGTTGGGTGGAGTTGCTCTTACTTCCCATGGAGGGGACCATACGTAGTAGTAGCTCGGACGCTCGGTGTTGTGGCATGCCCGTGCGCCCGCGGTGGAGCCACATAGGGCGTAGCTGTGCTGGCGACAGATGGAAGATGTTTAGCAGTACCCCGGAACCCCGGTACCGGCCGTACCGTACGGCCCGGTACGCAAGCACCACGCGGACCATGCGAGCGTGCCGGTCTGCCGGAGCTGCTGCTACTGCTAGGGCAGCCGATGGAAGGAGCATTTTATCCACGAACCAGCGGTCCTGATACCGAGAACTCTACTGCCGGGAACGGTTTTAAACCTCCGCTCCACTGGGTGGTGTGGCTCTCGCAGCTCCTCTCTAGCAAACGGCAACAAACAAAACCGTTGGCCGATTCGTGAACCGACCTCCGACCACGCTCGTGAACGAATGGTGGTGGTTCAAAGCACGCGGGCCGGGCGCAGCGCACGGAGAAAGGCACGACGCGACCGCGCCTACCACGTTCAAACGGACGCCTTTTTGTCCCTTTTCTCTCGGCCCCCGCCCCGGCCCGCCGGCCGGACCATCCACCACCACGCGCTCACCGCTGCCAGCTTCTGCAGCTCGCACCGGCACCGCTCCCGTGTCCCAACACAGCAGGTGCAGCCGACGCCACCCCGGGCGGTCGCCCTCCCTCCCCCCACCGACACCGCGGGCCCGCACGCGAGGCCCCGCATGTCAGCGTCTTCACTCGGTGTCCACCGCGACGGAGCGAGCAGGTGGCCAACCCGCTGCTGAACTGCGCCTGTGCCTGGCTTTAGCTTAAGCTGCGACCGTTGCCTTTAAGCTCGCACGCGAACCGACCCACACTCTGCGCGAGCCACTGCCACTGCCGCCGCCGCCTTCGGTCTCCGTCTCCACCGGTGCCCTCGTCGTCTCCCCGGCCGCCCTCTCAGCGGCCGCTGCCTCGCCAGATCCCGTCCGGAGAATCCCGTGGCAATCCGGTTGCTTGGGGACGCAGCGACGGAGGGAGGATGGGCAGCGCCAGCGCGTTCGTCATCAGGTGGATCAACTTCTTCACCATGGTCAGTCAGTCGCCTCGGCCCAGCTCCATCCTTCCTTTCTCCAATCAGAGGAGGCGTTTTTCCTTCCGCTCGGCCTTGCTTCAGGCTGATTCTCGATTCCTGGTGTACCGCATTTGCTCGCCATTTTTTTTAGCTGGTCCGTTTTGTTCACAGAAAAAAAAATTAGCTGTCTGGTTACTTCTTCATGCTCGGAGTGAACTGGCAAGCGTTCAGAATTCATTCCTTGTTCAGCAGCAGTTTCAGGTTTCATTATCTCTATCGCGAATTGAGGTTTTTAGCTTCATTTACCCCCGCTCAGCGGCTGATTGCGGAAGTACACTTTCCCCACCATTTTACTTTACCCTCTCTCTGTTTTTTTTTCCCGGAACTTGCACTTTGTCTGAAATTTTTGGGTTGTTCATTTCGTCGTTCTCTATCTGATACTACGTTATATCTTGCATCGCCTCCCAATTCCTCGCGCATTGATGTGGTAATGGTCTTGGCAATTGTTTAACTTCATAGCTCCTAGTTCAAATTAGCATGTGAACATAGGCAAAGAGAGATTGCTTACTAATTTCGTGACAAATAACTTCTCGGTGTAACTTTCTTGCACTGCTGTTCCTCGGACAGATACTGGCACTACTGGTGGTGGGTTTCGGGTTCTGGATGAGCACCCACAACGACGAGTGCAGGCGGTCCTTGACCGTCCCTGTCATTGCTCTCGGTGGAGTCATCTTTCTCATGTGCGCATCTAATCACATCCGCGTCACCAAGCCGTGGTGAATTATGATGCTCTCCATTTAACCGGCTCACTGACAATTTACACTGCAGATCGCTCGTCGGATTCCTTGGTGCTTGGAAGAACGTTTCCTGCTTGCTCTGGACAGTATCCTTCCTTCCCCGTGAACCGGATTAGTAAAGTCACAGTCACATGAGTGGCTACTAATAGTTTTGGTTCCTTATTTTTGGGGTACTTTTGGAGATATCTGTTACCTTGACATGTGGGCGCCTAGTACCTAATCATGCTGTTCGTGGTCTTGGTGGCAATCATGGTGTTCACGGTGCTTGCGTAAGCCCCTCTACTTAATTTGTGTTGCGATGGCATTGACACGGCCTTTATAGCTGATGACTTGGTGGCAATGATGGTGTACTTTTTGTTTGAAAATTTGTTGTCGAGCGCATTCATTATGTGATGGTATTATGTTGTACTCCACCATTTGGACTTTGGAGTTACTCCGAACCAAAGTCCTAATTCTCAATTGACTGTTTGACTTTTTTTTAGCAGTTTGTTTGTAGCTATGAGGAACTCATTCTTGGTTTGTACTGCTGCAGGTTTATCATAACAAACTCTGGAAGTGGTCATATTGTTCCTGGGGCTAGGTATGTGACTATTCGTATTTCATAGAAAGATCATGTCCCTGCGAGTTCCAGCTTTAGAGTGTGGAAACTTACAGATAGTAACCTAAACCCTGCTACATCATAGAAGAAACAAAGAGAATTTTGAGACTTTTCCATAACTTCGAAGTTTTAAAATGCCATCGAAGCGCTAATAGAATAGCCCCTGGATTAGGACAGTATGGTAGGAGAGAGTTTTCCTCTTGTTTCTTGTCTGAAGGTGTCCTGGCCTGCGGCAGCAGCTTTAGACCTTGATTGTAAACATGATCTGTTAGCTTAATTTAAGCTCCCCCTTTCAAAAAGAAAAAGAAATATACTCAAGCATTTCTTATGTTCTATGTAGGTATAAAGAGTATCGTCTTCAGGATTACAGCTCCTGGTTTGTCAAACAGGCATGCTACGTTTCTTTGTTGGAAAACTTATGTTTTCCGCCATGCAATACAACAGATTTGAATATTCCACTGCGCTACCATAACTCTCTTCATTTATTTTTGTTCAAATATACAGCTCGATGACACAGAGAAATGGGCTCGCCTGAAAAGCTGCCTAGTGAAGACAGATGACTGCAACAACTTGTCGAAAAGATACAAGGTGACTACCTGTTCTTCACATCTTTCACTTGATTTACTCTGTTGGAGTTGCTCCCTTTGCAGTCGTTCCTTTCGTTGAGATCTTATTTATAGTCCCCAACTTTATGCAGACTGCAAGAGAATACAAGCTTGCAGACCTTACTCCCATGGAGTCGGGTTGCTGCCGCCCACCAGCAGAGTACGCACCTGAATGTCCACCTCAACCATTCCCTGTGGTCACCGTAATCTCAGACATTGTCATCATCAGTTCATCACATCGCTCTGATTTTCAGGTGCGGGTACCCAGCTCTAAATGCATCCTATTTCGATCTGAGCTATCATCCGGTGAGCACAAACGTCGACTGCAAACTGTACAAGAACGCCCGTTCTGTCAGGTGCTACGACTGCAATTCTTGCAAGTAAGCCACTCAGACATCTCACCCCCTAACTCCGAAGCATCAAAACCATTTCGGGATGCTAATGCGGCGATACTGTCTTCTAGAGCTGGGGTCGCGCAGTACATGAAGACAGAGTGGCGAGTGGTGGCTATCTTCAACGTGATATTGTTCATCATCCTGGTAAGTCCCAGGCGTCGAATTGGACACAAATGCTTATCTACTACCTGTTTTTTTCTCCGTTGTACTACTGATCTGCTCACTGTTTTTTCTCTATATGTGCATTATATTGTGGTTAGTCGTTCGTGTACTTCGTTGGCTGCTGTGCGCGGAGAAACACTGGAGGAAGCGATGCGAAAGGTCGTGGCAGGTGACACAAACACTTCGAGGTGAAGCGCTTGGCCATCCGATGTGGAGTTAGCTTAGTATACCCCTGTAAAATTGTTCCATCAAATTCCTATTCCTTTGATGAAGTACCTGGACCTATCGCTGCCTAGTAATACTGTGTTGCAAATGGGCTGTGAACACGTTTCTTGGTGGTAAAAATCGCTTCTGATCTCATGCCTATTTTCTGGACAGAGTGAAACTCCGGTGTCTGACACTTATTACAATAATCATGAAAAGTACGGTTCCTGTGGCAGTATGAAGCAAGCTCAACGGACCTCAAAATTGAGCGTTCCCTGGTGACGAAATCATGTCTAAGGAAATGAATGTGGCCATACAATAGCCATATGCGTGGGCATCAATCTCCGCCGAATTGCTTTCTAAATGAGCTAATTTATAAATGGTTAACAAAAATTTGTCAAAATAAATGTCTTAAGTCTGATATATTCCTTCAATGGAACATCGGGAACATCTGCTTCTGTGCAGGTCGTGAGATTTTCGGGTTTATTTGTCGCTCACAAGGGGGCTGTAAATAGGGTACCACATTTTCCGAGCGACGTAGTCCACTGCTTCGGACTGCAACACACGAGGAACATATTTTAGACACTGCAGTAGGTTTTATAAGTTTTAGCAATAGGAATATGACATTTTTTTCCCTATGTAGCGCTGTACCTCTGACATGCTCCCAAGCTCCCTAGGACCCACATCGCAACACCCCTCAGCCAGGTCTTCAGCAACAGCAGCACGGACGACTGCAGCGCCGACTTGTGCGGTGATGTGCCTAATACTGCAGGGTTTGGCGGGTGTTATTGGACCATCAGTTGAAATGAAAATGGAAGATAGCGCTTGCATGTGGTGTGGTAAGTGGTAACAGCATTCGGTGGATGTTGAATCCAGCGCAGAGCAGAGCTCACCTGGAGACTGAAGGAAAGAGGATTCCTTTCCGAATTTCATCATCTGTGATGTATGATGCCAGGCTGCATTGCAAAATAAATAGATGCTTATCTAATTTTTGTGATCCTCTCCGGAAGAACAGCAAACAGAATGACTCAAGTGGAGACAACTTTAGTGTAGTTGATATCTTATGCCAATGGAAATTCAGCAAAGCAAGATACAGGGGCACCTAATCAGGTGGGCCAACCATATAATTTTATCAAGCAAAGGCTTACCACTCAGCTGCTGCTTGAAGCATGCCGTCTGAAATATGCCTGGCACCTGAAAGAAGGGCACCTAAACCAATCCTGATTTTTTGAAAAAACTTCTATCAGTAAAACACAAAAGCCAAATACTAGGAAAGGTGAAAGGTTGTCATACCCAGGAAATAGATACATGTTGTTTGCTTGATTAGCATAACCGGTTTTACCATTTCCTAAGAAATCAAGACCCCAGCATTAGCCATCATCTACTAGAAAGTATTGCTAGCAAACAATGTAAAAGATAGCAAGGAAGGAATTACCTAAAGAAACATCACTAAAAGGGCTTCCACTAGCAAATATCGCATTCTCACCAACATGTTTGAATACATCATCAGGAGTGCATTCAGCTGTAATGTAATAAAAAGAGAAGATCAAATTAGTGTTTCATCTTTGGGTTCCCCTCTCTCTCTAAAAAAAAAATAGCATTTCACCATAGGGTGTCCTCAAACTATCTGTAGGTGTCTGTGCACAAACCTTTAGTAGTAGGGTTGGACATTGCAAAAACTGCAGGACGAGGGGAATCGGATTCTTTCATAGCTTTGAGAACCTGGAGATGTATGGATTACCACTCAATTGTAAAAGCATGACCACTTGGAGTATGATTTGACATTTCCAATACGGTCTTATTTACAAAGACAAGGAATGCAGCTTTGATGCTCAACATTCATCAGTATGTACAATTAAGCAATTTAATTAGGACTCTGCTGCATAAGGAAATTTCATAGGAAAAAAAAAATTCCAGTACTTCTCTTAAGTGGTGATGGTGCCCAACAGGCCAACAAGCAACATTACTAAACAAGGCTAGACTAGATTAGGCAAGTACACAACTAGCAACAGCCAACCCACTATTTCAGTTCTGCAGCTCTGGACTGTCAACCAAAGTCCTTGATTGGCCACAATGATTGATAGTGTCCTCACTACTGAGGCCTGAGAAATCTGTCTATACGAGAAAGGTAATACTGACTGTCGTCATCCATGAGATCATTCATGAATCATGTACATGTTCAATCATTCTTATCTATAAGATTAACCAGATCATTTTTAGGATCATATGTTCACCCATAAGGCAGCACTTGATCCAGTCATCCACTGGCATCATAAGAATGCATTCATATGTACCAAAGTTTTTGGTGGTGGGAATATTTTCGAAATTCAGAAAAAAAGAAACTATGATCCCAGTCCTCGACGAAACTTAAATGGATAAATTAGTGCTAACAACGAGCACCGACTGAGGACTACTAAATCAGGACTGGTAAGATAGGAGAAAAAGCATTCAAACTTATTGCAAATCCTGAAATGAGTAATTCTTGGATTCTTATGTTTACCTCCTCGTTAAATATGCCCCCAACTCCAGATAGTCCTAAAAGCACATGAGGCTTAACTTTCTTGACCTGACGATTAGTATCAAACTGAATTAGCCCAAACACAGAAGCATTGAAAGTACTATAGTACTATATAATAGTACTGTCTAAGCTGCAACAGCTGAAAATGTGATTGTAGAAATCATATTATCATACCACTTCAACAAGACTAGCCCCCTCAGGGAGATCTGGTACCTCATCAGGACCAAAACCTCTGGCAAAACGTGCCACTGCAGAATCCAGATCCTTCCTAGCTTTCGTAATAAGGCCCTACAAGTACGGCACAACAAGAGCGCATAATTTATCAGCCTTTGCCATTTAGTTTGAACGCGTATAAAGGACATTTGTTTAGTGTAAAAAGCAGGTAAAAATATATTTGAAAGTTGACTTACATCTTTGTCCAGAACCCAGAATTGATTATGCCCTTCCCCGGTTCTGTGGATCCCAGGCATCCTTAACATTGCCTGTTTAGCCATGCTAAGCACACCTATCCCAGCACTGGATTCTAAAGAGGAATTAGAATGTACGAACCACATTTTTGACAATGAACATGCCATATAAAAAAGACTGAGGAAATTCTACAAAAATGTCAAACATATCAGATACCTTCCAGCTCCCACAACAACTATCTTTTGATTCGTAAAATCCTGGAGAGGACGGCCCTGTGCTCTAACAGCACCGAGTAGGCCAGCTAGAGCAACTCCAGCTGTCCCCTATTTTAAATAGGATAAGCCCATCAAACAATAATATATAAAACTGGACGAAAAGAACTTTGCAGAATAAATTACATAATAATAGTTTGAGAATCAAAATACCTGTACATCATCATTGAACATGCAAAATCGGTTCCGATACCTCTGAAGAGTCCCAAAGGCCCATTTCATTTGGAAGTCTTCGAACTGTGATTTTATCACTTCAGAAAGGGAGCAGTATTTTGAGCGAAAATAGTAGGGGAAGCCCCTAGTGTGGTAAATATTTATTTATACAAGAAAAGCAAAGAAGCAAACAGGTCTCTCTTGAGATAATAAAAGAAGAGCTAAAGGGAAGGCCAAGAAGACCCAGTTCTCTCCAGGAGAGATGAAAGCGGAAAAAGCAGACAGGAAGAACAACTAACAAGTGATCGGAGCCAAGAGGAAAAGAACAATTCTAACTCAGTGAAACGGAGCAATCTTCAACAAGCACGTAGAGGATGGCCTTAAAGCACACATACCTGAACAACTGCTTTAGGCCAACGTGCATGGACAGCCTCCATGAATTCATCTACAACAGCTAAGTATTCTTCTCCTTCCAGCCGAGGTTGCCTCAGTCCTAAATCTAAGTAAAATTAACTGGATAAGGTATGCAGCCATGGATTTATTTACAAGCAAATACCTCTTATTTTTTTCCTAAACAAACAGCATTCAGACTTTTCATTTAATCAAAGAAATGGTTATAAAAACGTTTTAAAAATAATGTCACAACAAAAACATTTCAGGAATTCGGTTTAATGTATCTCACGCACATAGCTTGTCCTCCAGAAGCTTTTGATTATTTGTTCCCACATCAAGCATTATTGGAAGAACCTGCAAGTATAAACGTATTCTCAGAGATCAGGAAAATATGAAAAAGGTATGCCATAAAGGGCAGGCTATTGAATATAACTGGTGCCTAGTTCGCCGTGTTCTATAAAGTAAACATAAGTAATTTATATGTAACTGATGTCATGCCAGACAGGTATCAGGATGTTCTATACCTTTTGTGGGTTAATACCAGCAGCTGCAACATAAACATCCAGTTTACCAATAGGTATGCCTATGCCCTGAACACCAAGGTCACCTAAGCCTAGAATGCGACTCCCATCAGTCACAACTATCATGTCAACCTGAAAAAAGTGTTCAACCACTTACACGAAGGCACAGCCAGAATTGGAAGAACTCATGCTGCATATTGACATGTCATTTCCATGGTCTCTAAACATAAACACATTAAGCATAACAAAGTTTAACATGAAAATTAATAGTATGTTTAAATGCAAATTACTGTGTGATTGCCATTATGCATTGGCTGATGACATATTGAAATATATTAGCATGCAGTACAGCTCTAGGAAACCACTAGCATCAATCAAATGTTATGATTCGGTTTCAGATATTATTAGTTGAATCGATACTCAAATAATGTCAACCTTAATCTCTTTACTAGAGGCACTACTTTATGAGGTGCATTCAGACAGCAGTTTCAGATATACCTTCTCTGCTGGCCAGTTGTAAATCATCGACATCATCTCCCCCTTATCCTTTGCACTGAAATACATCCCACGGGGTCGTCTGAACAGACCACTGTAATTTTCACAGACCAAGCCGACAGTGGGGGTGTATATTATCGGTGCAAAATCCTTGATATTGTCAATTAGCACCTGGCAAAAAGAGCACATATTACCATATAAACACTCAAAATACAGGTCAATCGCCAATTAGCCATTGTATCATTTTTTTTTCCAAACACGATACTGCAACACTAAGGGCTCACCCTGTAGTACAACGTCTCGTTCCGGTCGTGCAGCCTATTGAGGATCCTCCATTTGGCCAGCGCGACGATGGAGTCTGGCTCGCCCCGCGTGTTGTGCTCCAGCGACCGGAAAGAGTTTACTGCAACGAAGCAAGCACGCGCATATAAGTCATAACGCGTCGCATGAGCAACGACAGATTCCGTGATCCCGCAACCCATTCGGCGCGCCGCAAACGCGACGAATAAGGAAACACAGACGCAAAAGGGAAGGGCGACTCACTGAATCGCTCGTACTGCTGCTCGGAGGACATGACCCGCGGCGGGAGCAGGCCGCGGAGGCCGAGGCGGTCGCGCTCCGTCATGGGGAACGCCGTGTCCTGCGCCCAAACGGAATGGAAGCCCCGGTAAGCTGAAACCGCATCGAGTCCGCGCGCAACCGCGAGATCGGGGGTTGGGGGGACTCCGCGTGTGGCTGGCTACCTACCTTGTTGTACCACGGATCGTGGAGGATGTCGTTGCCGCGCTTGTGCACGATGCAGGGCCCCGGCACGGCGGCGCCGGCGGGCGCCGGGGGAGCGGACGACGACAGGAGGCGCCGGACCTGCGCCGACCGCCGCGCCGTCGAACGCCACATCGCGGGCGAGATCATCTGACACGACGCTCGGTCAGTTGGTCCAAATCCAATGCTCGGCACTGCAGGTCTGCAGCCGCGTCCGACACGGTGCGGTGCGGTGCGATGGTGGTGGCCGAGGCCCCTAGCTCCTGGGAGATTTGAAGGGGAGGCGTCGCCGCGCGGTGCGGGCACCCGCGGTGAGAGCAGGAGGAAAGGAGGCCCCGGTCGGGGCGGGAGGGTATGGGTGGGGTGGGTGGTGGAGGCCTGGAGCCTGGACCCAGGAGGGCGGACTGCGGAGTAAGGATGAAAACGGTCGGTCGAAAAACTCATAAATTGTTTTCTACTTTTATATTTAAAATACGAAAACAAAAGCGAAAACGGTAAAATCGGACACGAAAACGAATGTGAACTTACGAATTATCGAGAATTTTGAAAACGAACCAATTCGAGCGGATTTATGTCGAACACGGTCGATATACGAAAACTCAATACGAAATACTGACCCGTAGACCAAGTGCATGACTAAGTGCATACATGATCAAGTTCAAGTGCATATAATAATTAACAAGTGCATATTATAGAAACATGAACTCCAACCGAGTCGTAATAATTTTATTAATCTTTTAGAATAGATGTAGTATTTTATTTTAAAGATTTATTCGATTTTTCTTTTGAGTAACAAAGATTTATTCGGCCGATGCAAAAACTATCAAATGATTGACTTTGCGGTGGGGTTAAACCGATGAGCTTGATGGGCTATGGCCCGGATGGGCTTTCGTGTGATGTCTTCTTTGGTTTCTGACATTTAGCATCATCTCGTGAGGTGAAGAGAGATGAGGTCAAGGCGCCGCCTATAAGAGAGGGCAAATGGCCACCAATAGAAAAAACAACGCAATGCGTGGTGAACAACATGTAATTGGGTTTGTATGACCTGCATGCGGTTGGCCAAATTCGTTTAAACCGAATTTTCAATTCGAATATTTTAAATTAAATGTAGAAAAGTAGAAAAGCGGTCGAAAAATGTCTAAACTGCTTTTCTACTTTTACATTTGAAATCTGAAAACATCCGAAATGCTGAAAGCCAAAACAGTAAAGTCGGACAAGAAAATGCGGATTCGATCGGATTAAATATATAGAAAGCGATGCGGTTCGGCTCGGGATATTTCCGTTCCGTTTTCATCCTTCTTTATGGAGGGGTGATGCCGGTGGTGAATCGTGATGCGAAATGCGAACGCGATGCGGCGCATAAGCGTGGCTCGTGGAGTCGTGGAAGTGGAACACGCGGGGAGGAGAGGGGCCAGTCGCCGGGGTCGGAAAAGGGGTGAGAGGTGGCGGTGGAGGAGTGGGCGCGGGCCGGGCTGCGGCTCTACTAGTGAAGGCGTTGTCGGCGACGAGTTCCGCACTTTGCGACTATGGGCCTACTTGGGAGCGTGGCTGAGGCCGGCTTGGCCCGCCCGTCTGGCCAGGCCAGTCTAGGTTTGCCTCGAGTGGGGCAACAGCTCTGGTTTAGCATCCAGTGTTAAACGGATCAGGCCTACTTGAGATTACGTTTGTTTGCACACATGCAGCAGGCTGAGCAGCCAACTAACTCCAACTAACAAACCGAGATTGTGTTCCTATAGTCAGGATGCACAAATACAGTTATAGCAATGGAATGAACCAGAGTTAGAGATCCATTACAACAGTTTTGATAAATAAGCCATACAATTAGTGCTGTTAACAACACTAGGCCTCAGACAAATTAACAGTTGATTAGTCCATAACATAGCTGGCTACATGGTACAATTAAAGAAGTAAGCAAGGAAGAACATGTCCATTTACAGCATAGTCAGCCACCAAAGACAAGTCTGTGAAGCCCAACACAGGTAGAAGATCAAAGAAATGGATTACACAAACAAAAAGCACATGTAGGCAGCTAATGCATCCATCCATTTTATCATTATCGGCCTAATTCCTATAGTTACAAAAGTACCAATGAAGCAAAGCAAAATAACAACATCAACAGCTTAATCAGTAAGCAGCAGGCCTTGAACAACACATAGGAGATAGGAAACAGAAATGGATGACTGAAATTAGTAAGACACAACAACAGCTCATCCATCATGCACCCATCATAGGCCTAAGTGGGGCAGTTGTTGCAGCCAGTACTGTCCCCTTCATCCATATACCAAACACCAAAACAAGTGAGGTGATTAACACCTTCTTCCACCAACCAGCCCTACCATTACCATCAGAAGGAGGAATGATTGGAGCAAAAGCATCATGAGGGACAGGATCATAGGGGAGGGGAGGTGCTGCTCCAAGAGATGGATAGACATCTCTCATGGCTGTCTAAAAATCTCTAACAGCCTGGTCATAATTTCTATACTTTTTGTATATAGCATTTCTCACCCCAAGAACATGCTTACTGCACTCATGCCAACTCTGGTAAATCCCAGGAGCCTTCCCATTGAAAACAACGTAGTACCCTGCCATTTCTGTGAAATAAAACAGTGGTTTAGCCTCAGTCAAATGTAAAGCATGAAACTAGCCATGAGTGTGGAACTTGAAGATCTACGGTTTGCAGTGAACTAAATCGTTGATCTTAAGTCCCCTACTGATGACCAGTATCATCAAGTTAATATGTAAGAGAATTGACATCACAGACATTATAATAAAAGGTTGGCCTCAGCTTTAGAACGTGGTGGTGTTCTTTCAGTTCAAATCATTGGTGGCTACCATAGAAAATAAAAACCAGTAGTTCAGCAAATCCAAGCTCATGGCTGCCATGGAATCCATGTGCACCTCCATACACTGCCATCAGCATAAGGAAGAAGGGGCTGTTGCAAGGGTATGTGTCGGGTTCATAAACCCAGGGTCCCTCGGGGACCGGCTTCTACGCCAGGGCTCGGCCCAGGAAAACAACATGTAGTTCGTGGGCCGGGCCAAAAGCCTAAAACACAACGGGTCGGAGGGACAGTCCGGTCACCGATCGGAAGGTCTACCCAAAAACAAGCGCTCGCTCATAAACTTCTCCGTCCCACCTCTCCGACCGGAGCATTAGCTTTGGGCACCAGCCGCCTCCGGGCGGTCTCTCCGATCGAAAAGGCCAGGCCCAAAACACCGCTTCCTACTCCGACCCCGTGTCTCCGACCGGGGACCCCATAGGAAGTCTGCTTACCACTCTTCTCCGACTAGCGCGGCTAGGGCCGACTGGGCCATCCGACTGGGGACGCCCGCTCGGAAGGGACCAGGGGCAAACGGAGAAGGCATAGCACAAAGTCAAACCATGATACCGGGACTATACCCTGTATGCATGCGGGAACAGTGCTCCTCAACCGCCCTAACACAAACAGTATTGTAGGCGCCGACATTTGTGTCTACAGTATTGTAGGCGCCATTGGGCTCCCATACGGCAAAAAGGCCCCCACATACCTCTGGGCATCGATAGTGGGCGCCAGGGTTCACCATACCTGGTACACAAGGTAGGGCTCCTCACATACCAATAGTATTTTGCAGGTACCGACATCCACCCTTCCCAAAGAAACCAACGCAACCTCCCATGTGCACCTGACATTCTACAGTGACATCAACAGTATTGTGGGCGCCTACCATCATCGCTACCCTCGTCGGCATGGGCAACAAGGCTTAGAAACATCCGTACTCTCTCCCTCTCACCTGTAAAGCCATCCCCTTTATCTATAAAAGGGGATGCGCTCCCTCCAACGAAAGAGGCCCACTTCTTCAAGTTCAGACTCACTAGATCGATAGCTCACAAACCCCTCAAGCACACGCTTGAACACCTAGCTCATAGCGGAGTTCCGGTCGCCCTCGGCCCTTTCGGTCAGACCCGACCAGGCCTCTCGTACACCCCTCCTTTCTCCTTCTCATTTGTAACCCCACTACAGACTTTGAGCACCTGGGCTCAGGAATAAAGTCACCGACCGACCCACACTGGACATAGGGCACGTTGCCTGAACCAGTATATATCCTGTGTCATTGAGTGCTAGGCCACCTCCGATCACAACGTATAGCAAAACTACAAATATTCACTAGTTGATCACTTTCTGTACCGATAGTTGGCGTCGTCCATGGGGAAGACGCTGTATGTTCAACACCTTTTGGTCATCGGATGACCCATTTTTTCACCACCCTTGCCGTGGCGGGCTCAGGCGATACGATTCGCTCCGGCTCGCTAGTGTATCCCGCACCCTCGCATGCGGGGATGCAGGTTCCACCCGTTTTTGAGCCATCCTAGGCCTTCCTCTTCGGAAGCCTGGACTTCGTCGCCGACCGGCTCGGCGTACTCCACCTCCGCGAGGAGACTCGCGACCCGGCACCCGTCGGAGAGATGTCCTCCATCGACTCCGGGACACGCGACCTCAACGGCGCGGCATCTGCGCTTCATTCCGAGCAAACTCTATGCTCAAACCCCGCTGTGAGTAATATACATGTCGTTCTTTACTTACTATATTCTATCTTCCGCCAAACACTCGGAGGGCTGCCGTTGTCCCCGTCGCGGCCACCGTACGGCCAGTTCCCCTATGGCCTCGTGTCTCCCATGGACGCGTACGCCCGGGGGCTCCAAAATATTATGGCGCCACCTCCTCTCCCGTCTGAGTTCATAGGGATGGTGAGCTATGGTCCCACCTGTTTTCTCGACATCATGGACGACGACGTCGGGAGTGACAGCTCCAGCATCGGCGACATGGCACCCAGCCACCGTCCATCCCGGGAGTGCACCATGACGGACGCTCCGGAACAGCCGCCAGGGGCAACGGAGTCCTCACGGACTCACGCCCTTCGGGCCCTCATACGGAGGCCCCCGAGCTCACACGAGAGCACGGGGAGGATCTACGACGACAGTGGCCGCATCAGCCACCAACCGCGCCGACGCGCTCGGCGCACCACACTGCGCCCCGTATGCATGGACTGGCGAATGGCGCTCGAAGCCGCACCCGTTAGGACCAGCGCAACACCCCGGATAGGGGGACCGATCCCCCACAATTCGCTTGGGTCAGTCAGAACATTGCCGCCGCAGCAATGCTCCTGCGTGGCCTGTCTGAGCCAAACGACACTCGCGAATGGGCAATCCACCGGAACCTCCGGGCACTGGTGGAGACCGCCACCATTTAGCAAGCGGAGTGCTCCGTATCGCGATGCCGACTCACGACCTCGCCCCCTATCTGGGGAGCAGATGGGGCACTACACCCTGTCACCGCAACAACCGCTAAGCGCGGCACGTGAGGCTGCAACGGCACCTCATCTTGACCTAACGACCGCTCCACGCCAACCGCCTATCTACGCACGGCTCGGACCAAACTGAGGCACATGCAGTGGCGACCAAAGTCCCAGCACTGACGGCCCGAGACCACCGACCTTTGCCCAACTCCCCCAGCAAGCGTTGTTCTTACCGCGCTTAAACGGAGGCCACGCCGGCCAAACGCCAGGATCAAGACGAAGGCCCCTCCACGCCATGGCCAATCAGCTGGGCACGCAGCCCCAGCAGGACCGATTGGGACACTTTCACGAGCTCATGGAGAGCCCGTGCACCAACCACAACTATCTCATCAACCATTTCTACAAGGACTGCCAGCTCCTCAAGCGCTTGCTAAGGTAGTCTAGCAGGCCAAGGAAAGAAAAAGGCGAAGAAGCAGCAGCAGAAGAAGGGGGCACAACGGGCGAGGATCCAGACGACTGAAGACTAAAGTGATCCGTCCGGATGCCCACCGACGGAAACACAACGACAATGACGTTCTCTCCAAACGCTTGGAACAGCTATGTCGTTTTTCCTTTCCCTAAGTTTCAGTTTTACCATTGTTTACTTAGCGAGCGCTCCTATAAGAGCACCCCAACCCGAACACTTTTTGGCTCGGGGCGCTCGGGGGCTCCACTAGGGGGTTCCACTACCCCTCTGTTTTGTTTTTACCTTGAATACTCTTTTTCATATGGAGAAAACTCCTTACCCGAACAGAAGGGTTGTTCGTTCTTTTTGATTTGCCTTACGTAGCTTTGCTTTAAAACATTCCGACTGATCGCACCCCGCCTTTTCCTACGGTTACGAGCAGCCGAGCCTCGCGGGCCATGCCCCGGGCTCACATGGTTGCAGCCTACAGGACAAACGGGCAGGTACGAGAAAGAAAGAAACAAAAAACAAAATTATGCTAAGGGAAAACCAAGAAACAAAAGGGAACAACCTTCCTCGAATGGAGCAACTACATCACAAAAACAAAAACCAATTGTAGTCATTAAAACACACATGAATGTTTTACACAGGGGCTCCCCCACGAACTTAAACTTTCTATGTTTACTAACTACTTATATTCTGCAAGCTATTAAACCAGCCCGGTGGCATCTACCAGCGGCGCGACCGACGAAGGCGCAGGCTGCTCACTCCCCGGCGGCACGACGTTCGGCTCGATCGAGGCCGAGGCAACATCCCTCCCCAAACCAGGCTTTGGGCTATCCGTAGGCTCGGAAGCATCCTCTCCACGCATGCTTCGGGCCATGTCTTCACAACGAACGTCCATCACCCACTCGGCGGAGACTCGCTCTGACACCGACCGCGGGTGCGGCAGCAAGCTCTCCCCGTTTGATTGGATGTCCTCCATGCTTAGACCTTTAGCATACCCACTGCAGATAGAGTCGAAGTCTAGGTTTGGGTGGTGCGTCGCCACCGAGGTCAGCACCCCCGACGCTCCATAGAACAACCCGCTCCTGACAAGGTCCTGGACCACATCCGAAACCTTCGCCAGCTGGACCGTGGGCGCGCTGGTACTTGGCGCCGACCCGAATATTTCTGTGACGATGAGCCGGGCAACGTTGCGGATCCGGTTGAGATCCCCTTCGAGAGCATGTTGCTCTTCACTGGTCTTGGCTAGCTCCTCGGCATTCTGGCTGAAGCTCACCTTGGACATCTCCAAGTCTCGCTCCAGCGCCTTCACCTTTTCACCTAGCTCTGAAGGAAGGGCGACAAGCTTAGAAACAGGCTGAGGGAAAAATAAACACCACGAGAAAATAAAAAGGTACGCACCGATGCGAGAGGCCTCAAGGGTGGAGAGATCCTCTGCCTCCCGAGCCACCTGCTCAGGCAGCCAGGCACTCGCATCCTCCGTCCCCATCACCCGGCCCCGGAGTGTGAGCACCTCCTGATCCGCCTCCGACCGGGCCCTCTGCTCCACCTCCAGGGCCTTCTGTGCCAACTCCAGGGCCTTCTGCTCCGCTCCAGCTCAAGGGCCGCCAAGGCCTCTTGGAGCGCCACCTCGGTGTTTGCCAAGGATGTCCGGAGCCCCACCTCAATCTCCTCCTGGCAGACCTTTGCCGCCTCGAGCCCTTGCTCGGTAGCAGTCGCCCGCTCCGCCGCACGCTGCCCCTCCGCCCGCGCTGTGGCCGCCTTGGCTGCCCGGACCTGGGACTCGTGGCAAGCGGACTCCACCCGACGCTCAAGCTCGGCCATCCGGGCGTGTTCCGCTCAGAGGAAGTAAGACTTGCGGGACGACACCTTCCTTATTTCCTATGAAAAACAAGCACACTAAAAACAACCGACAAAATTTAGAGGGCAAGGACAAATACCAGGAACTCACCTCCGCAGCGAGCTGTAGGTCGACCTCAACCAGCTACCGAGCAAACTGAGCTTGCTTCTGGGCATTCTCGAGCTTTGCGGACAACTTGGTAAGCTCGGACACCGCGGCATGCCCTTGCCCCCCAAAAATGTCCCAGAGCTAACACTCCCGGGAACCCCGGAGGATGAACCGTGCCTTCGATGGGTCCTCAGGGCAGGGCCACTCCAGGTCGCTCTCCGACAAACCAGCAGAGGGCCCAGCCTCCAACTGGACCACCGCCAGCTCTCGCGGCGCACCGGCGGCCCCACCGCGATATCCGCCTCATCGTCAGACGGGATCTCCACCACCTCATTCACATGGGACGCCGCCGGGCATCCCAACTCCGTCCCGACTGCACCTCCCTCCGGCGTCTTCGGCTTCGGCGGCAAGGATAGGTCGTGTAGCCCTCCACTCGGCGAGGTAGGGAGCTCGCCCTCCCTCGTCTCCTGCACCGCGACCGGTGGAGGAGGGGTCGCGAGAGTTACCTCCGACACAACCCTTGCCATCGGCACCGGGATCGCCACCAACACCGCCGCCGCCGCTGCCGCCTTATCAGTAGCCGTCCCAGGGGCCACCGCCCCCGGGAGGGAAGGCTTCATCGCCGCCACCCTGCTACCCCCTTTGCTCGCCGCAACACGCTGCAGAGTGGGCCTCCAATCCTCCCGCAAGGGGGTCGAGGCGATGCTCAAATCCAGCATCCCCCGGGCGCTGACAAAAACCGTGGGTGAGCCGCACTCCAAAACGACTCGACTAGCAAAAATCGAAGAAGCAACAAAAGGAACCATACCGGGTGGCGAGCGGCACGACTCAGAAGGCAAACTCCGACGACCATAGACCTGTGGGATGAGGACCGCTCCCAGGCTGCGACCCGTGCCCCTCACTTTAGACGGGGTCGGAGCCGTTCCGACCGGCCCTTGTCCGGCCTACGGGTCGATGCGACCTCCGGCTCAGGACTCCCCGACCGGAGCAGCGGGCGGGGCGTCCTCCGACTGCAAGTGACGGGTCGACCGGGCACCAGTCTACCCCTCAGACTGCCTGGACTGCTCGACCACACCCATGGTGGGCGGGGCCTCCTCCGGCTGCAAGTCCGACGTTGGCACCGGTCCCGTCGCCGCACGAGCGTCGCTCCGCTCCTCGGACCACCCGACTCGCTTAGCCGCGTCCGCCGTAGGCGATGACAGGACTGGCGACACCACCGAGGGGCGTGGTGACCGTGTCCGCTTCGCCGCGCGCTCGCCAACGGCGTTCGCGCTCGCTGCACGCTTCCTCAATGTAGGAACCACCGCACGCCGTGCGGCCTCCAGCTCCTCACCAGCGGACGTCGCCGCATGGTCGCGATGCACCGCCGAGGTCACAACGACCTCCTGACTCTCCTCCTCATCGGAGAAGACCATGTCGTCCAAGTCCGTAGGATCATCCGACGTGAGTTCCGACTCGACGTTGCTCCTACGTTCCCCGGCCCTCACGCGCCGGGCGACCTTGTTCTTCTTCTCTTCCTTCCGTTGAACCTCCTTGGTTCTTTTCTTCTTCCGGGCGTCTGCCGCCTCCTTCTAGGCGGCCTGCCGGGCCTGGCCCTCCGGTCCCTTAGGGAGGTGCGGCCGGGACTTGTACCTCCCGAGCCCCTATGGAACAAATGAACCAAAATCAAAGAAATGGGGAAAAAGCAGAGAAAGAGCACGAACAAAGTAAGGAGCGTACCAGTGTGGGCACGATCGAGGCATTGAACGGTATGTGTTTTCCCACGACCATCTCTCTGGGCCTCAGTTGCAGCACTCGGCCGATTCGGCTCTAGATCTCGTCGTCCGGCAGATCCTCCGGCGACGCATGGTCCGGGTCCGACCGACCACCGTACGTCCACATCGGGTGCGTCCTCTCCGCCAATGGTGCAACCTAGCGGTGGTAAAGGGTGTGGAACACCCGCACCCCATCAAAGCCGCCCCTTACGAGCTTCTTGAGCTCCTCCTCGATGGGCTTCGCCTTGTGCCTCTCCGTGTGAGCGCAACCCCACGACCAACTCTTTTGCTTCACGCTGGAAACGGCGCCTGCGCCGGATTCCTAATATAGAACCACTCCCCATGCCATCCCCGGTTGGAGTCACATGGGGAGTACGTGGGATACGAGCCTCCCACGCTCAGCTTCCTCTGCAGGGCAAAGCCTCCCACCAGTGCGACCTCAGCCATACTCCAGTCTACCATAGCTCTCTCGGAGAAGAAAAGACGGAAGAGATCCACGTGCGGCTCCGTCCCAAGGAAGGCCTCGCAGACGATGACAAAACCAGCGATGTGCAGCACCCCTGTCGGGTTGAGATGCTGCAGCTCTAGACGCCACTCGTTGAGGAGCCCGCGCAGGAACTAGTGCGCGGGGTACCCTAGTCCACGCTCATGGAAAGTGATGAAAGAAACCACCTTGTCGGGATGAGGTTGCGGGAACTCCTCCTTCCCGGGGACCCTCTAGTGTGCCACCTCCTGCAGCGGCAGAAACCCCTTCGCGATGAAAACCTCCAGCACCGACTTCTTCAGGGTGGACGACCGCCAGTCAGACATTTTGCCCCAGATCACGAAGGATCGGTGAGTCCCTCTCTTCTCCCTCGCTCTCTCCCCCTTCTTTCCTACAAACCTCTGTGGCCCTCAGGAATGCTCACGACGAAAAAGGAAGA
The DNA here is from genome assembly GCA_904845875.1 of Miscanthus lutarioriparius. NCBI lineage: Eukaryota > Viridiplantae > Streptophyta > Magnoliopsida > Poales > Poaceae > Miscanthus > Miscanthus lutarioriparius. The sequence continues at coordinate 103,441,512 of CAJGYO010000002.1, read as the reverse complement.
GAGAAGGCGGCGGCAGATGAAGAATAGGCAAAGGATCGAAATGAAAACCCTCTCCCTGGTCCTACTTAAAGGAAAAGGAACAGTGGCTAAGGATGGACGCGTTGATCAGGGAAGGCAGAATGGCGAAGCGAGAATCTCTCACTCTTCTCCATTTAATGCTGATGAGACGTGCCCTGAACCGATGAGACGCAGCCTGCTCGATGGAACGGCTCCTGATCAAATGGGACGTGGCCTGGCCATGGCCCACCACTACCACATGATCAACCACTACCACACGATGGGCACAGGAACCAAAGCGCCACCGCACGCGGGCGGCTCCTCGCTTCCCTAGGCCAGGCCTGGGGAGACCAAAAAACAAAAACTCCACCGAGAGACTAACCGATCCCCTGAGCCGATCGAATCGCTCAGGATAAACACCAAGACACAGGTAGGAAGTGAAGGGACGCCCCATGTAGGCCATGCCGACTCCATCATGAACGACGAGCATGGGTCCCGGTCGGACGTTTCTGACTGAAGCTCTCTGAGCCCCGTCATTCCAGTCATCAAGGTAAACATTACGAAAACCCCCTCTATTTCTTTATAAATCATTCATACATCCATATGCGCATTCATTTCATATGTCCTCGCCTCCTGGATGATTCAGGCCTAGAACCGCCCAGGGGCTCAAGAACTAAGCATCGCACGTGTAGCGAAATGCACCAGAACGCTCCGTGTTGTGTCACGAAGCGGCGGTTGCCTCATTCGACATAGGGCAACCAACAGAGCTAGGGGAGAAAACCGTAGATGAGCACCATGCGGCCCTAGCCTGGTCTGGTAGACCGGGTCATCTCAACCTTCTTCTTCGATCTTGAACCTCTCGCCAGGCCCACATAATCTCCATCGAAGGGGAGGCCGTTAGACCACCTGGGTCAGTCTCTGGAATGACCTAGGCATCTGTCGGATTGTAGGTAAAGGAGTAGTGGAATGTCACAAGAGGGCTATGCCGACCCCATCACGAACGACGGACCCGGATTCCACTCAATCACACCCATTAGCGAACTCACCGAGCTAGTCTTCGAGCCTGAGCGATCAGGACAGGCGACGAAACTCAGCCCCTCCGGTTGTGAGGAACCGAGGATGGGGTAACGCACAATACTCACATCGACCCCCATGAAGGCCCGATAGGGCTCGAGGGCTAAAGAAAAACGCCAAGCACAGCGACCTCAAACTCGCCAGATCCACGACTCCGACTCGCCCGATCCCACGGCACGCACCGACGCCAAGATCCGCGAGCATTGCCTCGTCCGATCTTTAACCAACTAACTATGCTTCGGCTTCAAAACGGCTTCAGACGGCTTCACTGTGCTCCAATAACCCTAGGACCGTGACTCCTAAACTCGCGTAACCGCTTCATACGGCTTCACTGCGCTCTAATAAAACCTGGGACCACGACTCCTAAACTCGCGTAACGGCTTCAGACGGCTTCACTGCACTCCAATAAACCCTGGGACCGCGACTCCTAAACTTGCGTAACGGCTTCACTTCCGACTGCGCTCCCAAGATCCACAAGCTCCGGCTCATTCGATTCCTGAACTAACTAAACTAACTCCCTCGATCCACGGTGCGCACCGACGCTTGGGTCCGTTCGCGGCTCCACCTCGCTCGATCCCACGACACGCATCAATGCCAAAGATCAGTGAGCTCTGACTCGTCTAAACCGAGCTATCACCGTCCGTGGCGCGCACTGACGCCAGTGTTTTCTCTGAACTAAACCTTCTCACCCGATCCTCGGTGCGCACCGACGCTGGGATCAGTAAGTTCTGTCTCATCCCCACGCCTAAAAATCCCCTCGGCTGCACAACGACTCCGCGGTTAAATGAAAATCCATCTCAAACTAAATGCCCGCTGAAACAACACCCCCCCCTGGCGGTTCTGTCCGAACCTCCCGGGGGCTCGGGGGCTACACCCGCCGACACAACAGAAAAACCTCCCCCGCTGACAACATAGAAAACCCCCCAGCCAGTTTTGCCCGAACCGCTCGGGGGCTCGGAGGCTATACTCGCGGGTGCGCTCGCGAGCACCCGCCGTAGGACAAAAATCCCCCGGACAATTCTGCTCAAATCACTCGGGGGCTCGGGGGCTCCTGTCGGGTTCATAAACCCAGGGTCCCTCGGGGACCGGCTTCTATGCCAGGGCTCGGCCTAGGAAAACAACATGTAGTACGCCAGGGCTCCGACCGGGGACCCCATAGGAAGCCTGCTTACCACTCTTCTCTGACTGACGCGGCCAGGGCCGACTGGGCCATCCGACTGGGGACGCCCGCTCGGAAGGGACCAGGGGCAAACCGAGAAGGCAGTGCACAAAGTCAAACCATGATACCGGGACCATACCCTGTACGCATGCGGGAACAGTGCTCCTCAACCGCCCTGACACAAACAGTATTGTAGGCGTCGATATTTGTGTCTACAGTATTGTAGGCACCATTGGGCTCCCATACGGCAAAAAGCCCCCCACATACCTCTGGGCATCGATAGTGGGCGTCAGGGTTCACCATACCTGGTACACAGGGTAGGGCTCCTCACAAACCAATAGTATTTTGTAGGTACCGACATCCACCCTTCCCGAAGAAACCAACGCAACCTCCCATGTGCATCTGACATTCTACAGTGACATCAACAGTATTGTGGGCGCCTACCATCAGCGCTACCCTCATCGGCGTGGGCAACAAGGCTTAGAAACATCCGTACTCTCTCCCTCTCACCTGTAAAGCCATCCCCTTTATCTATAAAAGGGGATGCGTTCCCTCCAACGAAAGAGGCCCACTTCTTCAAGTTCATACTCACTAGATTGATAGCTCACAAACCCCTCAAGCACACGCTTGAACACCTAGCTCATAGCGGAGTTCCGGTCGCCCTCGGCCCTTTCGGTCGAACCCGACCGGGCCTCTCGTACACCCCTCCTTTCTCCTTCTCGTTTGTAACCCCACTACAGACTTCGAGCACCTGGGCTCAGGAATAAATTCACCGACCGACCCACACTGGACGTAGGGCACGTTGCCTGAACCAGTATATATCATGTGTCATTGAGTGTTAGGCCACCTTCGATCACAACGTACAGCAAAACTACAAATATTCACTAGTTGGTCACTTTCTGTACCGACAGTATGGTTGTGTCGCATGGATTTGATGACTACATGACAAATCACAATAATCAAGTAAACAGGGTAGACACCAAACAAGTGCAAATCCAGGTTCATGATTGCCATTGAACCCTATTGTGCACATCCATTCACTGCCATCAGCACAAGTGAATGGATGGGCACACATAGGGTTCCATGGCAGTGATGAAAAACATAAAGGACCAATTAAACAAGGCAGACACCTTATTGTGGCAGAACCGCCCAAAATAACATGCTTTCAGAGACGCTCGTCTTTCACCAGACACTAAGCACTCCGAAAGTTAGCTACATTGGACAGTTCTGTCGAGCACACCCCACGGGAGAACTCGAATCAATCCATGTTTTACCTCTAGAATCCAATAATGAGTACGAGCTTACAATACTTAGTCCATTTCATAAAACAAGAGTTCTTAGAAATTATTTATTACAATACCAGAGTTCAGAGTGCGATAATTAAACAGCGGAAAGAAAATAAACATCTAGCGAAAACAATACAAGGATCCATCTATGCCCACCAGAAGAATGCTCCACACAAGAGATACTCCTCAAGCTACACCTACAACAGGGTAAAATAAACTTTGAGTACATAATGTACTCGAAAGACTTACCCGACTAGTGGGAATAGTTTTCTGACTCCAAAAGCTATGATAGGCAATATGGGTTTGATGTTTTCTTTTTGTTTGCGAAAATCATTACTAGAAGTACGTCCTTAAGATCAAGTTTAATTAGCAGTCATGATTACTTCATTAGCTAACCATTCTAGGTAAGCACCTGTTCTACTTTAAAGCAAGGGTTGAGCAATCAGAACCAATTTACCATCTTTCATATTCCAGTTCTTACTATGGTGCTAGACCATAGCCAAGTTGTACTGTCTCACGGAAACGACGATTCATGAACCAATGTATCCCAGCTAGTTACCTCGAAACACATGCCCCGGTTTGTACCCCAGGCACAAACAAGATCAACCCATTCCACTCCTGTTATGGGGTTCACGTTCCCGTCCAAACTTGGACTCTAAGCCCCCACACTTGATACCCGGTCTCAATATGGTGCTTAGACCTCCACCTTTCCTCGCCTCCAATCAGTCGGTCCGGAAAGAATCGAAACCCACGACAAGAGCATAACGAGCCTTCTCACTCCTATAAGCAAGTATGTGCTCAGGATAATATGTCTATGTCCACAGCAACAAACGGTCCTCAATCGACACGGACAGGGAAAACAGTGTAACCAAGCTAAGCCTCGTGGCCACGGGAGACAACTCATCACACCCACCATAACCCACACCATATCCCTGCTCGGTCTCCATTTTTCTTTCATCATTTTTATCATGAGAGTAATTATAATAATCATCTATTGTGAGTTACGGCAGGTTACTTACGCTACCAAAAACCTAAGCATAGCAGCTACTCGAACATGTACTAGTAGGACTCATAGTACAGTTATATCTATGTAGGTGGTTTTCATAAGATTCCTGTAACGAAAATGCATATAACATATATATACAGTGATTATAAAAAATAAAGGGTTATGCACCGGGGCTTGTCTTGGGTAGGCGCGGTGTTAGCTGAGTCAGTCATCGGTGGCTCCGGGACCTCTTCCTGCATGAGAATCTTGTAACACCCCTGGTGTTACGAGCTCGTTTAGCACCGCAATTTAGGCATGAGAAAATTTTCCGAAATGAGTTTTTCGGGTTTTTAATTTAAAACGTACTTGAGGCGATAAGCGAATCCTGTATGACTTAGTTTCGTGGACTCAAATAAATGCTCAGGTTAAATTACGCAGTGCGTAGAAATATTTAGGAATGTCCGATAACGATTCTAGCAAGTAAATGGCGAATAGCTTGTTTTGTTGGATTGAACATGAAAACATTTTTTATAAACAAAAATACGATATGACTGGTATATAGTACTTAAGTAAAATTCGGAGCATGATTTTGGTTGCAGTTAAAATATCGAGTAACAAACTTTAGTGCTTTAGCCGTGTTTGAAAATATAAATAGTCGGCTTGGTAAATGAATATTTGAGAGCTGAAATAATAACGAAAGTGCCGCTGACCACTCGCCCCCTGCCTCGCCGGTGCGACGCGCACGTTGATGGATGAGTTGGTCGAGCTACTGCTGTTGTGTACTGTTTTGCTTGTTTTCCCTTCCTCGCTGCCAGTTCCATCGCTTCACCCTGTGGCTTTGGCGTGCTCTCTGCTCTATGCTGCCTGCCTCGGTCTGTCTCTGTCTGTCTCGACTTTATCTCTGCGCTACACTGCGTTCATGTACAAGTGGAGGCCTTGTCTCGCGCTATCCCTTCTCTCTTGCATCCTTTTCTCTGTGAGTGCCTTAATAAGAGTTGACCGGACTGCTACAGCTGCTGATTTTCACGTTGCGGTACACGGCTCTGCTCTGTTCCACCTTTGCTCCTCGTATTCACAACCCAGCGCATTAAACCACGAGTGAGCCCCACAGCTTCTCTCATAACCCCGATCTCATTTTCTGCCCACCACCACCAATCTCCGTCGCTCTCCTCCTTTTATTACCGTTCTTCCTGCTAGTGCTAACGGTGCCACCCGTCGTCGCTGTAGCTGTTTTTGGCACCAACGGCGGCCAAGAACATCACCCTTGACTCTACCATGCTGTCCTTCGCGGACCTCACGCTGCTGGGGGACTCCTTCCTCCACAACGGCTCCATCGGGCTAACGCGGGTGACCGGTGTGCCTTCCACCAGCGCCAGCACCGTCCTCTATACCAAGCCCGTCGCATTCCGGGGCCACACCGCAACAACCATCGATGCCGCTACCTGGCCATCGCGTGCGCAGGCGCACCTGTGCCACCGGCGCCCTCCTCTTCCTCCCTGCGACGCATCTCCATTGCGTCTCACGCCTACCGTCGCCTGTGCCTATGTCATTGAGAAGCCGCGCCTCGCCAGCCGTTGTCCGCGCCCGCCACCGTCAGTCTCCCTACGAGCGTGAGCCCCTTGGCCATGCTAGACCTGCTGCTCCACGGCGCCGTTATTCTCCGATGCCTCCTTCGCTCCCAACCTGCTCCCAGCGTCGTTGCCGCCGCGCGCCTGGCCGAAGCCGCCGCAACCGCAGCGCCGCCCCCTTCCACACTCCTTCGCCGCTACTCGGTCGCCCTGCCTCCCCGCGAGCGCACCTGGGCTCGGGTTGCCACGCACAGCTCTGCCTCGCCGCACCGCCACGCGGAGAACCTTGCCGGGGGTCGACTCTTGGTCGCGCCCTCCTCTCCGGCCACGCATGCTCACTGCGCCTCACTTCCGACACCGTCCGTGTCGGGAGCCACCGATGCTGCCGAGCCACATTGCCGTAGTGCGCCCGCCGGTGCCGCTCTTCCTTCTCCGCCAGGGACCGCAGTCCTAGAGCGCGCTGCTCCTCCGCTCCGCGCCACCGTGCCTTCCCCGGCCCCGTCACGCCATTCCCGCCGTCGGCCGGTGCTCCCCGTCTGCCCTCTGCTTTTGAGGATGAAGAGAGGGGTATGAATCCAAGTAGGAATTTTGTACAGGGTCCTTACTACAAAATACGTGACTCATACGAATAGTATGTGTTGGACTGCAGGTTAGTTTCGAGAAAACGCAGCGGCATTTTTGCAAAATGGGCCGCCGCCGCTAGCTTTTCCGTCGTGGGCCGGCTACCTCACACTAGGCCGCCTGGTCGGTAGGTGGGCAGCCCCTTCTTCTTGGCCGCCGCTCACCCGCCTGGGCAAGCATGCTCCTGGCTTTGCTTGGGCTGCCTGTGCCGCCACGCCTGGGCAGCGTGTGCTGTGCTTTTCTCTTTGGGCAATAGGTGGCCTCTGGCCCTTAAAGTTTTCTAAGCAATTGTTAATTTAGTTTCATAAATAAACTTGTACAATCAATATAAATTTGTATAGTTGTCCAAAAATTGTAAAACCGGTTTTGTTAAGTTTCTAAAATCATGATCTACCTGATAGGGTATTTTGTTCGCATAGGTTCGGTATGTTTTTAGGATTTCTCTAATTATTTTAACATGCTTAATAGTGTTAAAAGGTGAACTTGTAGGAATTTCCGTGATAAATCGGAGATAATATTAACTCTAAAAATTTTACAGTAAAGTAGTAATACTATTAGCTGCTCACTGTAATTTTTGTAGCTCCAGAATAATTAGTTTGCTAGATAGGTAATGATGCCCTATTTCAAATAATGATTAAATCGATAGAATAAAATAAAGAAACAACTTGGGTTTATGTAGCCTAAGTACGATCGTCGTTAGAACTAGCTCGTTAACTTGAGAGGTGTAAATCGTATTTTACGAATCACGATTGCAGTTGATTAATGATGTCTTTGCATTGCATCGCATTGCTTATCATAATAGGGACGTCAATGGATCGCGGAGTCATCGGGAGTTGCTGAAGAAATGGTGCTTTTGGAGATCGAGTCGCTAGGATGAAAAGCTAACTTCTGATTATATTTTTACCCAGGCAAGCCCCGGTGCATAACCCCTACTTTTCAGCACTTCAAATTATATTTGTGCATTAAGTTTTCAGGAGCTGAATGAAATCCACTTGCATATATATATATATATATATATATATATATATATATATATATATATATATATATATATATATGAGTCTTACTAGTATTACTTGATCGTATAGATTGCTATGCTACAAGACTCCGGTAGAAGTCGAGTGATTGCCTGTCACTCGCGAGAGATAGAAAATATATTATTGTATTATTATCAATTGAAAAATATAAATGGTGGAAAGAAAAATGGTGACCGGACAGAGATATGGTTTGGTTATTGGTGGGTGTAAGAGGTTGTGTCGCCGCGGACGTGGGGCATAGCTTGGTTACACTGTTGTCCCTGTCCGTGTCGGTTGAGGACCGACCGTTGCATAAGACTCTAAGGCAAGTCATAGACTTATTATCCCGAGCACATACTTGGGTATAGGCGCTTGGAAGACTTATTGCTCTCTTGTCGTGGATCCGGCTCTTTCCGGACTGACTGTCTTGGTGGTTTTTGGGTTAGGAGGTCCTTGCACCGCACTGAGTCTGGGACTCAGGGGCGAGGGCTTGGAGTCTCAGTTTGGACGGGGACCTGGACACCTAGGACAGGAGGGTGATAGGTTGGTCCTGCTTGTGCTCGGGGTACAAGCGGGGCGTGTGTTTTTGGGGTACCTAGCTGGAGGCATTGATTCACGAATCGCTGTAATTATTTCCGCTGTAATTCTGATCATATATCAATGTTTCATCATGCCATGAATAGATAATTATTTCCACTGTAATTCTGATCACATGTTTATATTCCACTGTTCAATTAAATTATTCATAACTCTGATAATAGGATTACATTTCGCTATTATAATCAGTAAATATCATACTCTGATGTTGTATTAAAAGTGATGTAAGAAATGGTTAATAATGATGTAAGCTTTATTCTCTCATTTGTGATCCTGATGAAAAAATGTGGATTTTTGGGTTCTCCCCTGGGGTGTGCCCGAAGGAACTACGTAATTTGGTGTTCTCCCATAAGTGCTTAGTGTCTAATGGAAGACAAGCACTCCTGTGAAGCATTAGATTAGGAGGTTCTGCCACAAATGTCCTCCTCGTACTCCTCGATGATCTCCTCAAACTCATGCTCGCTGGTGGTCACAATCTCCGTCGACTCGTTCTATAGATGCATGCGATGACTAGGATGCAGCTATTTAGTATTTAGGCAACAACAATTCTTAAAATAAGAACACATATGTCATACTAATAAGCTAGCTCTAATGACTAAGATATTAAGCTAACCATAAGCTCTTTCAAATCAAGTGTCAAGCTCATCCTAACAAGTGCTTAATTTCATAAGTCAATATTAGTCTCTTATTCATATTAAGGTTTAATGGATATTTAACTACCCTAATAAATAGTCTATCTTAGAGCTACAAAAATTACAGTAAGCACATAATAATACAATGAAGCTACTGTGAAAATTTCAGGGTTAACGCAATCACCAATTTACCACAAAAGTTTCTACAATAATTACACTTTCAAATGATTTAATAGCCCTTAGTACCATCACAGATATGTATGACTAACTATACCAACAGATAGACAATAATTTTAGAAAACTAACAAAATTAGTTTCACAATTTTTGGACACCTATATGATTTTATATTAATTATACAAATCTAGCTCTGAAATTGAAATCGAAAGCTATTACTAATTCCTTAAGAAAAAGAAAAACGAATCCGACCGGGCGGCCCACAAAGGCGCAACCCGTGCGGGCGCGGCCCACGCGCGAGGCGGCCCATGATGGGAGAGCCCACGCGTGATGGCGCTTTTGCAGAAATGTCCCCGCGTTATCCGATATTAACACGACCGCTTTGCGCACTATTCCTACAGACAACGCTTATGCTAGGAAGCCCTAGCATTAACCCATCTTCGCAACGGAATGGTCCCCGACATCCCTGCACTCGCTGGGGCGGCATTGACCGGCACTGAGCAGCTACGCCGGCCAACTGGGGACCCCTACGACGCATCTAAAGGGCCGTGCTCACCTACGGGCCAAAGCGCAATGATGGACAACGATTAGGAGACCAGAGATGAACTACAGTGGCTCCTCCACATTGGCGAACAAACCGCGGCGATGGCAATAGTGTTCTAGTGAACTAGGACAGCTACCGGCTTCACCAGCTAGTGTACGAGCAACAAGGGCTCACCGTGGACCTAGCCAAAGTGACAGTTGGAGTAGAGGATGGCGGAGGAGGGCTGGCCGCGTGCGACCAAGTGGCACGGCGGCAAACCGTGGCGGACACGACCTCGTCAGCAGCGCCAGGGTAGGGCTAAGGAGCGCAAGGCGACGTAGAGGTGGAAGCGAAGCTAGCGGTGCACTTGGATTGGGTCGGGGTGGACAGATAGAGGACTGCCCACAACAATGGCCGAGCTCGACCTTATCGGCACGGCGGTAGGGAAAAACTCTAAATTGGAGCTTGGTCGTGCTCGCAAGGCTAGGTGGGTTCAGGTGGCTAAGGGGGTTAATGGCAGAGCTAGGGGCATGATGAATTGGGCGATGGTGACCTTTCCCTAATGGGTTTATTGAATGGCATCGCATCGGGTAAAAACAATAAGGAGGGGAGGGAGGTCAGCCTGCGCTCGGCGTGACATAGTTAAAGACGATGGCTGTTGGGGGGTACGGCTATCGCAACGGCTTGGCGCATGTGGGAACACCGTGGCTACGAGCACGGGCACTGGCTGGGCAACGAGTGTTCCATGTGCGCACGCGCGACCATGGCAACGCCAATGGACAGGGCCAGGCAGCGGCGCAGAGCTACAAGGGCGCGGACACGATGGCAAGGCGATGGCGATGGTAGCCGTGACAAGCCCACACGCGTGCATGCAAGGAGGACAACAATAGAACCACAGCGCAAGGCGGGAAGGGCGGCAGTGGTGGCAGCAGCGCAGCAGTGAGGTGCGGCAGCAGCGCGACAACCAGCAGCTGAAAGGCGATGACAGTGGCCCGCTGGGGCCAGCCACGGCCAACCCATGGCTAGACAGGCCGACCGGGCTTGGCACCGCGATGTGCTAGACGTGCGCAGCTGTGTGACGCCGAGCAGCCGCGCGAGGTGACCGTGCGCACAGGGCAAGCATATAACGTGCATGAATTTTAAAGCGCGTCTAAAAACTAACCTAACACAGTTGAAGCTAAACTACCTCGACCATGCTAAAGAGGGTAAATCAGTCTACCATAAGGAGCAAAAACACATCATTGACATTTAGCTAGATTTTCCAGAATTAATTCACCAACATTGCATTGTCACACTATTTTCAGACAAGAATTTGCTGTCTTGGGCTAAATTTGATTTCAAGTTCCATTTCTAAGCTATTAGAAATACTAGCTAGCAATATTATTTTTCTAAGACAAGAGTTGCATTGTCCTCTACAAAGTTTATACTTCAAACTTTATTTAGGGTCACATACATGTTCTATAATATTTTTGCTCAATAAAAATTGGTTTTCAACCCTACTTGATATACATGAGCTATTGAATCAACTTTCATTTAACATTTTTATTAGTCATTTTAGGTTAAAAAATTGATCTACACACTTTATCACATGCTTTATCACCTAAACATGATGCTCATGACATGGTTTAGTGGTTTGTTTAGGGTGTAACACCGAGGGTGTCACACTCATGAATATGTTGTTTGCATCATAGGTCTTATAGATTTCCCATAGTTACCACCAATCAAAAGAAACAAAACCAATAGTTCATAAGTAAGAGAATAAGGAACAACTGATCTCAAATAAAGTAGCCAACATAGGCTACAAATGGTGCCTTACAACATGATTGTTCTGCCCAACAATTCTAGTCTTAAATGCCTACATGGTGCCCTCTAGCACATATAGTTAGCCACCCTCCCAAGAAAGAACCCAAAAGGATAGGTGTGCGTCAACCAAGTAACCTATACAAAATAACTATAGCTCAACTATAGTCAAAATTAGAGAGAGTGGGTGAAGGAGGTGGAGGAACTATGCATCTCCATAGTCAACCCCCTCAATGCATGTGGTTGCCAACATGTGCAGGAACTACATGTAGTAGTTCTTAGCTAGGTAGTTCTTGAGCCAAATGTCCCTTTGGGTGTCACTCATGCCAACAAAGCCTCTACCTTGGGCCTTGTTGTCCAGCAGGTAGGTGTAGGCCACTATCAGTGCCTCCTCAATAAAACCAGGCATCTCCATCACATCAAGGTAGAGGCAGCATCAACATGGGCTGGTCCAGTCTCCCTAAGAGCATTGGCAACATTGTTCATGGCATCAGACATGTTGGTCAACATAATTATCTCATCCTCACTAAAGGTGCCTTTCTTCCTCTTTGCACCCACAGCTGAGGAGAGGAGCTATGTGGCCTTGCTGCTGCATCCTACATTAGTGTGGGTCTTCTTAGCAGGAACATGGGTAGAGGAAGGACCCTCTACCTTAGCAGCAACACTCTTAGCCTGGTTGGACCCTAGGGCTTCACCAGAAACAAGTGCAAACCTACCATTGGCCATAGTATGGCCAAAGATGGACTCCATCTCAATGTAAAACCTTATAGGGCAATTTAGAAACTCTGCATCTTTAGGATGGTCCTATAGTAAGGGGGAGGGAGGGGAAGGGTATAGTTTTAGACAAGTAATGGAAAGATAGGTATAAGGACATAGAGGAAAGAAAACAAAGTTCTACCTTGCAGTGGCCAAGGTAGTGCTCCTGCTCAAGCATGATAGCATTGGTGTCACTATCCTAAAGTGCCCCACTCAGGTCCTTGAGCTTACATACCCTAGATCACTTCTGCCTCCACTTGCTTAGGTGGTTGTACACCTAAGTTGGGCTCACTGCCTCCCCACTGTACTCCTTAAGGGCTTTGGCAAAATGGTTAACATCTTTATCCTTGAAGACTTTGTCAGGTCTACTATCATCACTAACAAGCTGTGTCATCCTCCAAAGGACAAAGCCAGAGGTGTTGTTGTTCCACCTCATGGCCCTAGGACCCCCAGCAGCAGCACCACCACCAGCTGGTGCAGCTGGTGCACCACCACCAGCTCCAATACCAGCTGCAACTGCTGCACCAGCACCAGCTACAATAGTAGCAGCAACAACACCCCTAGCAGCCCATTTACTACATCAGAAGCATCCACAAACCCACCCTGGGCACCAAGCAGATGAACTAGGGGTGGAGCCATCCTATTTGATATTGCAATTTCAAAGTAGTAGGAGAATAACATAACAATCATGAATACACATAAGCTTTGGTCATGGGACACAGCCATACAACAGGAACATCATAATTGATCTATGTTGCTACCACTGTATGGCTGAGTTTCATGGCTAAAGAACAAGTGAACCAGTGATAGATTATTACATATTTGGTCTCAGCCTTGTCCAACAAATTATTACATAAACATCATACAAACATGAGTTCCATAGCAGGGTATACAAACTAAATTTAATAACGAAGTTACTGCATGATCAGATCCTAGAGGTACCCCTCCCTTCCCACATAGCATTACAGATGGCATCCCACCTAAGTGCCATGGCATTAGAGTCTTGGAACTAGCTGTCATTATTGGGCAGGTTCTCAAGTGGGTCAGGTTGGTTGCCAGTGAAACCCTCCTCGGGTGGCACAACTTGGTCAATACCAAAACCTAGGATCCAATTGTGCAGAATACAGCAGGCCAATACAAGCTTGACCTGAGTTTTGTATGGGTGAAAGGGCTTGTTATCTAGGATACGAAACCTATTCTTTAGTGCACCAAAAGCCCTCTCCATAGTGACCCTTAGTGATGAGTGTCTTAGGTTAAAAAGCTCCCTTGCATTGGTTGGGTGGTTTCTGCTCCCAAACTTAGTCAAGTGGTACCTGACCCCCCTAGGGGGTAGGAAGCCATTGCGGCATGCATAGCCAGCATCTACCAGGTAGAATTTACCTATAATTGGACATCTAATGTGAGTGTGTGTGCCATTGTTAAGAACATAAGTGCATTGACTAGGTAGTGCAGTTACCTTCAGGTACAGTTAACCCATCATTCGTCTCTATGGCATCAGGCAGGATAAGTGCATCATGGGCAGAGCCCTCCCAGCCAGCAAGGACATATGTGAACTTGAGATCAAAGTCCACAGTAGCCATGACATTTTGTGTGGGGTTGTGTTTCCTACCCCTGAAAGCAGCCTGCATGTGTCTAGGCACCCTTGCCAACACATGGGTGCCATCAATGGCACCAATACAGTCATAAAAACCATGGAAGTGAGATAACAGTACATGTGAATATGCACATCTACCAAATGAAGAAACATGTGCTTCACAATTATCTTCAAGAATGGATTCCATTTATGGCTCCCAAGTACCTTTGGGTGAATGGCAGTGCTAGGAGACTCGATCATCTCATTCCTAAGCTCACCAACAGCATACAAAACCTGGTGGAAGTGTTTGTGCACTGTCTCAATGGACCTCCTAAAAGACCGGTGGATAACTCTAAATCTTTGGTTGTGATCAACCACATGGAGGAACATGCAACCTGCTCCTCTACTGTGACCCCCTCTCTATCAGAAACTAGGCTCCTAGCTCTAAACAGATTGCATAAAGCAAAAAAATGTGCTCTGGACATCCTAAGCATGGATAGACACTCTCCATCATTAGAGTTATAGATCAAGTTAAGGGTCGGTTGCCTATGCTGGTCAGCTTCATCCCTAAGTGCATACAACAAAGGGCCAGGTTCACTATCAACCCTTTTCCTTTTAAACCTGACTGGTAACAAAGAACACCATGACTACAACCAGGGCAGCTACTTGCCTACACATCATCTCACGGCTCACAGAGGGATCCATCTACATGCATATAACAATGTAACACAAACTCAGATCATCATACCCTGCCTAGCCTCAACATGATTGTACAATGATTCAGTAAGCAAATAAAGCACGGCTGCATTTAGGTACATGCCTCTAGATGCTCAGGACAACATCATTGACCATATCATAAAAATACAGAAACAAACCATATGAACAGCAAGAAACGCATCAGGTATACAGAGCTCATCAAGGAACAAGCAAATCATAGTAGCAAGCAAGAAAGACTGTAAGAACGACCATCACTGAACTATGATAGTCAACCCTAATCCATCGAGGAACACCAAGTAGTACTCAAATCAGATGAACCAATCATGAACAACAACTAGGATATGAAACCCTAACATCATCGCCGTGAAGGAGGGAGGATTGGGGGTCGATTTCACCTCGGGGTCGGCGTCGGCACAAAGAAGCGGCGTACTAGGAGGAAGAACAAGACCTGGTGAGGCAGAAGAAGCAGATCGGGCCAGAGAGGAAGTAGATCGGGCCGGAAGAAGAGCTTTACCACCACCGCACCCATAGAAGAAGAGGGAAGAAGACGGCCGCCTCCACGGAGTCCCTGCGGTCGACGGAGTGGTGCGAACCTTTCCCTCTTCCCGTGCGAGCCAGCCGCCACCGCCGAAATCGCCCGCCCTCGCGCCGCTCACAGCCGCGCCCAGGAGAAACTAACCCTAGTTTCATTTCCTCGGAGCCAGGCAGAGGGGGCTGTTTTACACCCCGGCGGCCTAGCTGCTGAGCGGGCCAAGGCTCCCAAACACGGGAGTTGTAGCCCACCAGCACAGTCGGGCTCTTGGGCCACGCTCCCAAACGCGCCCTATGAGCCTGTTTGGGAGATTCGAAACAATAAAGGAGGATTTGCTTGGCGCACCCGGTGTACGTACCGTGATACGATACTATTTCAACTATAGGAGTTTTTGCCCACGGAGTAGCTTCTGATTGTGTTAATATTGCCAAATCATTTCGTTTGCATTAGCTAATAAATCACCTGGACAAATTGTTTGTCCAGGTAAAACTTATGTAAAAGTTTAGGTCACTAAAATTTGGTCCTACATTGTTTAATACATAGAGAAACTAACAGCTAGTTGAATCAGACTAAAGTTTAGTCCACATGTTTGGATGGTCTAAAACTTACCATCACCTAAAGTTTAATTGAGTGATCCAGACTGACCTTAAAAAACTACTAACTATTAGTAGTGGAGCTATTTGGATCTACATGATAATAATTGGTTGAATAGTTGATGGGGTGTATATGAACTATTAGAATCCCTTATAACCAACTAATTAGCTAATTGTTAATACCTCTCCTTGCTAATAGTTAGTCTATTAGCATATATGTTTGATTACCACCCACTAATTTTAGGGAGTGTCTACTTGTAATGAAAAGTCGGCTGCTGCTGCAGCCGTGGCTAAAGCTGCACACACATATGACACTGTGTGCAGCCGCATCTACAACGTTGTGGGTTATTCGAACACCCCTTAGCTGCTAACTAGTATTAGCACTAATGGATCCACCACATGCTCTAAGTAACATCTGGAGTTGTTGATTACCAAGTTAAAAGATCTTAGCGTAGCTTGCTGAGAGAAATCGGATGAGTTTTTTTTTTTTGCCAAATAAACATGGTGGCTAGGTGCCGGTGGGCTCGGCGACTCCGTATATATTTCTCTTCCTCTTCCACGGAGTAGAGGACGACGACAAAGTCGATTCCGACTAGCACAGGCCCTTGCCAACAGCGAGAGGTGGCGCTAGGGCAAGCTCGGGCCCATGCGCACCCACAGAGGGGCGCAGCTTGGGCGGAGTCGGCTTGACGATACCGGACCACGAGCAGCAGCGACTCCAAGCCGCGCAGTCCGGCGACCGTGGGGAAGAACGGCGGCAGTGGCAGCTGAGGATGCGCCTGCGATGGAGGAGATCGAGGCGGATACTAAGGCGGCGCTCGGCTTGGGGGTGAGTGGTGGCGCGGAGGCAGGGAACAGCGGTAGCAGGAGCTCTGCTTGGCCGGCAATGGTTAGCACGAGCGAGAGAGAGCGAGAGCAAGAGCGAGAGAGAATGAGAGAGCGAGAGAGATGGGAGGGCGTTCGGGCGTCCAAGACGAGCGAACGGGGCACCGTGGCACGCATGCGAGCGAGCACGAGGCCACGCGCGCGTACGTGGCCTGAGCCCGGTCAGCCACGATGAGCCTCTGAAGGCGTCCCAGCAGTCATCCGATTGACTGAAACTCTCATTCTCCTTCCTTTTTCTCCCAAACTAAACAGCTAAAGATCACACCAACAAACCAGGGATGTAGAGTTGCATGAGGTTAACAACTTTGCTTAAAGGATCTTGGACTGGTTTGGCCTGGTTAGGAAGATACAAGCCTCCAAACAACTTAGGATTAAAAATAAGCTAGGGTTTGATCTATTAGCCTAAAAATGCTTAGTGTTAATGATCATGAAATCATCTTTTTCGTGATACTAGTTTGACCTTAGTTGATTTATGACTTAGAGTGCTCTAATAATGTTTGACCTTAAATAAGAGTTGTAGTTTAGCTTGAGTGCAGCAACCTTTGTTTAAGGACCAAGACCTAGTTCGGCCTCTAATCTAGCTAAATAGAGACCCCAAGAACGAACCCTGTCCTCTGGTTCGTCTTATCTAAGCTGATGTGATTGAATTTGATTGCAACATGGCCAGAGTGGCAAACTGAGCCGATGCGCTTGCGCTTGCTGAATTTGATTGCTTAGGGGTGAAGACCAAGATGCTTCGCCCACGACCAAACAATTGTCCAACTTGGTTGAATTGGCTTTTGCTTAATTCAAAGTTAATTACTGATTTACTGTGCGTCAACGATGATGACTCAAATGTCCGTCACTTTCTCTTGTGACTTGTGAGGCACATAAACCCCTGGGTCTATCTAACGCCGACCATGGTCCGTGCAACTCGGCGGTCCGTATAACCTGTACTGTTCAGTGGATGGAAGGCGGTGTTCGTGGCATCTAGGCATCGGTGCTCGGCTAGTACAAATCGCGAAGCAGATTTATCGCCGTAGCAAGGAGTATATATCATCTTTCGTCACGTACGCTCACGGCCACGTTTCGTCGATGCAGAATTTCTAGACACGTGCTTGCCAGTGCCACCACACGAATGGGCGCCGCGGAGAATCGGAGCTGGATGGCCGGGCGGGAAGGTGCTTGCCGCCGTCCTGCGGCGACCGCTGAAGTGCACTCGCTCGTGCACGGTGCAGTGCACCAGATAACCGAGAACGAGCTGACAGGAACCAGATGCCTCTGTGCTCTGGCTAGTACACTTTTGGTGAGGCACGCCTAGCAGGGACCGTTCGTGCAACGATTCGACCCAGAATCCGACCAAATCTGTGCTAGTGGTGTGCTTTCCTCGCGCCATGCTACTTTCTCTGGAATCTCTCTGCCCAGCTTTTGGTTCCTCGGTTCGATCCTGAAAGCGGAAAGCAGAAGATGCCGGCCGATCTCGACAACTCCATGGAACGACGGAATCGGTGTTGGCTCCCCTTGGCCTGGGCCGCCTGGCAGCTGGAGTTTTGTGGGCTGCTCTGGTCTTTATCTCGTATATACAACCACGGGCCACGGCCCGATGCTCAAGACTAGGTCCGCGCATGATTGCTGGGCCCAGCAAATAAGTTTCGGTCGTACACACTATACAGTAGAAACGGCAACGCGGGCGACAAAAATGTGCAACTCTTTACCCCTCAGATAACAGCGTGTCAGTTTCAAAAATAAAATAAAAAGGATAACAGCGTGTCCTCGTATTCCTCTCACACAAAAAAAAACAGCGTGAGCTCACATCCCCGCAAGAAGAAAAAGAAAAACAGCGTGAGGTGAGGACACATGACCTCTATAGCGGAACAGTTTTTTTTTTAGCTGCACAAGCAGTTCCACTGATGGAACAAAAACTGTTTTGCAAAAAATATTTAGTAAAATAGTTTTTTATAGTAAACTTGAGAGAGGGAGCTAAGTGAAACTAGTATTTTGTAGCTCCATCAAGCTTCCATCCGAGCAGGTTTTAAAGAGCACTAACTATCAGAGTTCCTGTTCCATTTTAATCCATTCGATAAAAAACAGCTTTCAGAAGCTGTTGGGAAAGGTATGACGATCGGAATCTAAAGTCTTACAAACGCACTCTCTCTAGAAATATAAGGGCCATTTTTGTAGAGCTTCATTTATGTATTCTCCGGAGGAGTGATTCCGGTGGGGAGCAGCTGAGCAGGTGAGAATTGAAGTGATTTCTGTGGCAAATGAATGGGGAGCGGCGGGAAGCGGTGAAGAGCGGATTTTTTTTATCTCCCAGTTCGTAGTGTAAATAGAGAAGTGATTCTCATTAGCGCACCACCAGAATCCAGTTTCATTTTAGTGTTTGGCAGGGCTCCGCGGAAGTTGAGAGTGAAGAGTGAAGCTGGGGCTGGGAGTGGTCCAAAGAGGCCCTAAGGATTAAGGATACGCAGAGAACTTGTTCTAAAAGAAGTACTGATTTAGTTTTTTCTTAAAGAAGAAGTACGAATTTGGCTTACAAAGTGAAGAAGTATATGATTTATTGGATGAAAAGGTACCAAAATATACGTATACAAATCTACAAGCTACATACAACATCACAACAACCCATAGCCGCCGGCCTCAGTAGCGCACTGCACAAATGCTCAAGACTAGGTCCGCGCATGATTGCTGGGCCCAACAAATAAGTTTCGGTCGTACTATACAGTAGAAGGCCTGTGGTTTCAATTTTTTGTACCAAAACGGCAACGCGGGCGACAAAAATGTGCAACTCTTTACCCCTCAGATAACAGCGTGTCAGTTTCAAAAATAAAATAAAAAGGATAACAGCGTGTCCTCGTATTCCTCTCACACAAAAAAAAACAGCGTGAGCTCACATCCCCGCAAGAAGAAAAAGAAAAACAGCGTGAGGTGAGGACACATGACCTCTATAGCGGAACAGTTTTTTTTTTTTTTTTTGCTGCACAAGCAGTTCCACTGATGGAACAAAAACTGTTTTGCAAAAAATATTTAGTAAAATAGTTTTTTATAGTAAACTTGAGAGAGGGAGCTAAGTGAAACTAGTATTTTGTAGCTCCATCAAGCTTCCATCCGAGCAGGTTTTAAAGAGCACTAACTATCAGAGTTCCTGTTCCATTTTAATCCATTCGGTAAAAAACAGCTTTCAGAAAGCTGTTGGGAAAGGTGTGACGATCGGAATCTAAAGTCTTACGAACACACTCTCTCTAGAAATATAAGGGCCATTTTTGTAGAGCTTCATTTATGTATTCTTGATTCCGGTGGGGAGCAGCTGAGCAGGTGAGAATTGAAGTGATTTATGTGGCAAATGAATGGGGAGCGGCGGGAAGCAGTGGAGAGCGGATTGTTTTTTCTCCCAGCTTGTAGTGTAAATAGAGAAGTGATTCTCGTTAGCTCACCACCAGAATCCAGTTTCATTTTAGTGTTTGGCAAAGCTCCGCGGAAGTTGAGAGTGAAGCTGGGGCTGGGAGTGGTCCCAAAGAGGCCCTAAGGATTAAGGATACGCAGAGAACTTGTTCCAAAAGAAGTACTGATTTAGTTTTTTCTTAAAGAAGAAGTACGAATTTGGCTTAAAAAGTGAAGAAGTATATGATTTATTGGATGAAAAGGTACCAAAATATACGTATACAAATGTACAAGCTACATACAACGTCACAACAACCCATAGCCGCCGGCCTCAGTAGCGCACTGCACAAATGCGCGCATTTCAGCCGATGAGCCTACAGTACAGATACATCGACGTAACTCCACGCACACATCAACTTCGTTCACCCACTACGCATCACGCAAGCTCTTGGTCCGCCGATTACCTATATGCCATAGCACGAAGCGAAAACGATGGTTTGATCGGCGCCGCGCACGCCTGCCTCAGCTGTCAGCTCACCTCAGAGCGCGGACCTGATGACGGGGAACGCGTCCTGCTGCTGCTCTCCGTCCGCGGGCGGGCTCAGTAGCTTGCCCATCTCCTTCACGAACGTCTCCATGGCGGGGCCGGGCAGGCACATGGGCACGACGATGCCGTCCTCGCCCTTGGCGTTCTTGAACGGGATGAAGAAGCTGGCCACCCCGGGGATGGCGCCCACGCCGCCCTTCGCGGGGCCTCCGTACACCGGCTTGCCCCAGCCGAAGTCCAGGTCGCCGAACCCGGCCTTGGTCACGTCGGACGCCAGGTACGCGCGCACCGCCGTGAAGTGCGGCCGCCCGCGCAGCACCATCAGGTCGGCCACCGACCGCATGTACTCCACGTTCACCTCGCCCTTGGCGCGCTTCACCAGCTCCACGGCGTAACCCAGCGGGTTCGCGGCGAGGTCACCGGCCGTCGCGACGGCCACCGGGAACGCGAACGCGTTGCCGTAGTATCCCTCCGGGATGGCGATCCCGGACTTGCCGCCGCGGGCGTTGACGATGCAGATCATCCGCATCACCTCGTCAGCGTCTGGCGCCAGCGCCGCGGTGCGGCACTTCCACAGGAGCCCCGTGAGGAGGTCGAACGTGGAGGCGCGCGCGCGGAGCGCCGGCGGGAGGTTGGCGCGGATGGCGGCCACCTCCTGGCGCCCGAAGAAGAAGGACCGGTGCACCATGTCGTCCAGCGGGATGATGGTGCCCTTGGTGTCCGGCACCTCGTCGTACTCGCGGTGCGCGAACGCCGGCCGCGGCGGGTCGCGCGCCTCCAGCAGCTCCCGGCCCCACACGGGCCGCACCGTCGGCGCCGCCGCGCCCCGCGCCAGCTCCGCCACGGCGCCCAGGAACTGCACCAGCCCCTGCGCGTCCGCCATCGTGTGGTGGAGCCGCACCCCCAGGATGAAGCCCCCGCACGCCAGCCGCGTCACCTGCGCGTCACACACTCGTCGCATAAGGCCTGGTTCACTTTGCAAAAATTTTTTTACCCGATCAATAGTACCATTTTCGTCTTATTTGGCAAATATTGTCCAATCGTGGATCAACTAGGCTCAAAAATTCATCTCGTGATTTTCAACTAAACTGTGTAATTAGTTATTTTTTTACCTATATTTAATAGTCCATACAAACGGCTAAAAATTGATGTGATGGAGAGAGTGAAAAATTTTGAAATTAGGATGGCATCTAAGGCCTAAGTTTTGTTTACCCATGCACGTATGCACGTGCACGTGTGCCGCACACACGTGAAACGAAAGTGCCGTCGGCATCAAGTAGTACCTGGAAGAGGAGGAGCGGCGAGCCGAGGACCTCGGACGAGCCGGGGACGTCGAAGATGAGCTCGTCGAGGCATGGGAACGGCGGCTGCAGCGCGTCCCCGAAGTGGTCGAGCCGGACGTCGGCGTCGGCCTCGATGAACAGCACGCCCTCGCCCGTGCACTCCACGGCGAGCTTGCGCCCTTCCAGCTCCCTGAGCCGCCCGGCGAACGGGTAGTAGTGCACGAGCGCCCTGGCCACGGCGTCCCGGATGACCGGCGCGGGGTCCCGCCCGCCCATGAGCGCGTTCCGGCGGTAGAACTGGATGACGGGGATGTGGAACCGCAGCCCGTCCTGGTCGTCGATGTCGGAGAGCCGCTTCAGCTCCCGCGGCGTCGCGGACGCCGGCGCCACCAGCACTGCCGGACGCCTCCGCACCGTGAACTTGAGCGACGACGCCATTATTCCTAGCTTGCTCTGGTAACGCACAGGGACTCACTGGTGGGTCTGGAGGAGGTGGCAAATTGTGCCTGCTGCTGCCGCTGGGTCTGGTGTGCCGAGAGGGAGGGGCACTGGGCGCAAATATATAATGTCAGAGATGGTTTTGCAGTGGAAACGAGGGAGGAGTTGCGAAACAATTTACACGCCCAGACGCTCTCGTCGTGGTGATTTTTTTAACACTTTTTGTAAACTAATTTTAAATCTAACATTATTTTTTTTTTCAAAACTAACACTTTTGACCGCGTCTATTGTCATGGCGCGGCGAAACGCCTGTGCCGCGTCATGCACGGTGGCACGCGGGAGTATGACGTGGCGAAGACTGGGGACGCTGACCTTTGACGTGGTAAGGTCTGCTAAAACGCCCTGATCGGTGACGTGGCAGACCCGGCTAAAACGCCGCATGCCCGATCCTACTTACTGCCGCCAAGGCTCCACGCCCGCTTCGCCCGCCCGCCGCCTTCGCTCTCTCGCCTCACCACGCGTCCACCGCTTTGCCCGCCAGTGCGCGCCCTCCCACCACTCCAAAGTGCTGTCGGCGCCCGGCCCTCCATTGCCGCCTCCCTCCCTCCCTTCCCTTCCATTCCCCAGCCGTCTCTCTTCCTCCTCGGCCTCGTTCAAGGTAATGACACACTTTTTATTTTTGTTTGAACGGTGGATTGAAATATTATGAATGAGAGTTAATGTTTGGAGGAAAATTATGTTTAGGAACTATGGGCTATGTTTGATTTTGTCGATGTTAAGGTTAATTATTTAGTTAGAAGTATGTTTACCACGTATATTTTTTTGTTGCTATAAATGTTGGTTATATTATTTGAGTTGCAATGCAAATGATTATATTTTACATTAATTTGCGTTGTTTTGATTGATGTTTAATTTGAACCGTTTTATTAGATGGAAGACATGTTTCGGGAGCAGTTGTGGCGAAAACGGGGTCGTCCTAGAGAATTGTACCCCGACGAGTCTATCAAAGATGTCCACGTCCCTCCTGACCTCCCTGTCCCTAACTGTGATTGTGGTCGTCCGGCCGACGTGTTTCAATCGAGACATCCGGACACAGCGGCTCGTTGCTTCTACACATGCAATCGTTTTAATGTAAGTAATTGTTTCCGCATGTTTTTTTCTTCATTTGTATTACTAGGTTACTAATATTATGTTGGAATTTTGTTGTGTAGGGTCATGAGAGGTGTTTTTTTTTTCAGTGGATCAACGATGCAGACAAGTTTGACCCCAGGTACCTCCTTTTCGACGATTGGTGGAGAGGGTGACATCCAGAGAGCACTTCGAGCGGTGGGTTCCACCTCCCCCTAACCCGCCTCCAATGACGGCTAAGGAGAAGCACTTAGCCGCAGTTAGACGACTCGAGGAACCTCGTTCGTGCGATTGCGGAGATCCAGCTATGATAAACCCTGAGAATACGTTGGGGTTTGTGTGTCCAAACAAACATGAAGTAAGTGCAAAGTGTATGTGTTCAAATATTGAGCTATATGTGTTCGTGTACTAATGTCATCTTATTTAGGTGTTTTCAATGGCGAAGTGTCGTTTTAAGGAGTGGTTGTATGGTCCTAAGAACCAATAGCCGGAAGAACCATCAAAGGTTAAGGAAAAGAAGAAAGAAAGGGTAATTTACAAAGCACCTCCTCTCATGTGCGAATGTGGTGTTAAATCCAACTATGGCCTAGTCTCTTCGGATCTTGGAATAGGCCATTATTGCGGTCATTTGATTGACTATGATGAGGTTGGTTATTTTTGTGGTAAACATGAAATCGTATTTTGTTGCGGCGGGTGGACACGAGATAGAGAGAAGGGCGTGCGGCAATTGGGAGCGGTGTACAACGTGGCAGTGAGGGCGGTGGGCGTCCGTGGCGCGTGGGCGCCGCGTGTGTAACCGCCGCGGCGGGCGGCGAGGGCGCGGCGAAAAAGAGGGGGTGGCGCTTGACGCGGGCGGCGGGGCGTGCGGGCGGCGGTGGCGAGCGGCGGGCGGCGGCGGCGTGGGTGGCGCGGCGGGAGCGGCGGATGGCGTGTGGCCGCTGCGCGCAGCGGGCAGCGCGGCGGACGAGCGGGCGACGTGTTGGCGGGATGCGGTCATGGGCCCGGCCTTTAGCCAGGTTTGGCAATACTGCGCCACCGATCAGAATGTGTCACTTCTTGCTAGCGCCAAGATCGGTGGGCGCGATAGACCTCGCCACGCCACCGGTCGGCGCCCGGTCTTATCCGGACACGTCATCCTTCCGCCGCCCGTTTAGCTTAGCGCGATAAAAAAATGTTAGTTTTGGGAAAAAAAAAGTGTTAGGTTTAAAATTAGTTTAAAAAAATCGTCATGGTCAAGTCAACAGAAAAATGCGATGGACCTCGCTTTCCAAAGGAAGACGAAGCCTGACGAATAAATAAGTGGAGTATTGTAGGACTCATCATGATACTGAATTACTGGTACGGGGACTTGCGGCCTCTGCTGGATGGCTCAGAACCTCCGGATCGACGCAGACGTGTGAATACCTCTTCTACAAGTTCAGAACGGAGGGTCCGTAGGTCCGTAGCAATGAGCGTGTGCACATGACATTTTGCTGTTGGTGCTGAGTGCTGACAGTCCGTGTCGTCCTCGCAGCGCTACTGCACCAGCACGTACATACATGAGCCTGCTGCCCCCGGCAAATAGCACGGAAACGGGGGGCGAAAGTGATGGTGTTCCGATCCCTCATCCCTGCATTATTGCAACCGAGAAAACTTACTTAAGCACTACCATCCCATTCGTGTGGTAGTGACCGGGCGGTGTTGGTGTTGCTTTCCTTGCGGCGCGCATGTGAAAGGATCGTGTGGCGGCCGTTCCCGCAGGCATCGTTTTTGCAAAAAGGATGATATTTTCCCTCGAAGTCACACCTCCTCCTTCTTCTTCTTTTTCTTATTGACCTGGATCTAGAGATAGAGTGGTCGCTACTGGTACATGCATCCTAGTCGTCCGTCCTGTTCAAAGTAACTACGTACGAATTACTGCTGAATTATCCGCCTCACTCGAGGGATCTTCAGACACAGCCTCCAGCTCCTTTCTCTGGAATTTCATTTCACTAGAGGTTCTGCACGCTGCCGGGCTCCAAACTAATGCAGGAATTGAAGCTGAATTTCCAATGCGGGTGGCTCTGTCTCTGTGGCGGCTCGCCATGCTCCTTGGCTGCAGCTGCAAGTGCGCGGCGAGGGCGGCGGAGGACCATGGATTGACGAAGTGGGAGGCGACAGAGATGGAGTGGATCGGATGACACGAGAGTGGTATGGTATGCTTGCCTGCACTAAAGCGAAGTGGGTGGCCGTTTAGCGTCAACTGATCGCTACTCGCCACTAGTAACAAAAGCACTGGGCACTGGGCAATGGGCATCGACACGACCCGACCTCGTGCGTGCAATTTCCTTCGATCGGTCCATTTCATCATCCTTCTCCTTCAGCTGGTGAATTCACAATTCTAGTTCTAGCTACAATCTTTCAAAAAGTTCTAGCTACAACGAACCAGATAGTAGTTATTAGATGGATAATGGAGTAGTACATAATTAAGCCGGGGGCAGGTCGGTCTGAACAATTAGCGCGTCATTGGCAGGTGGTTCGATGGAAATTAAGATAGGAGGAGGCCGTGTCTGGCTGCAGTGCTGCACAAGCGAACAACAAGCAGCCTGCCTGGCAGCGCATGCGGCATGTCTGAGACTGATGAGAGTGAGAGCATCTCTTGCCCTTGTGAAAGCACACAGCACAGGTCTGGCTCTGCCTGACTGACCAGTAGCAGTGTAGAACTGAGACTGACCAACGCCTCCCTCGGTCGGTCAGTCCCAGTCAGCTCGTCTGATCGTCTTTTCCTCGCCCG
The DNA here is from genome assembly GCA_904845875.1 of Miscanthus lutarioriparius. Classification (NCBI taxonomy): domain Eukaryota; kingdom Viridiplantae; phylum Streptophyta; class Magnoliopsida; order Poales; family Poaceae; genus Miscanthus; species Miscanthus lutarioriparius. The sequence continues at coordinate 103,415,515 of CAJGYO010000002.1, read as the reverse complement.
GAACACGCTGGCCAGTCGTGTTCAACGTTTAAACCAGACATCGCCCCAAATTAATTAAGTATCGCTCTCAAGGACTCAACTGCTCCTTGGAAGTATCTAGGAAACGTGGTTTACGAATCCTTTGTAGGTAAGCATCTCACCTAAAATAAATTAGGGGGGGTCCTATATATGTAAGCATGATATATATATATATATATATATATATATATATATATATATATATATATATATATATATATATATATATAGGACACAATAATGTCTGAACTCATCTATTAATATTTGGTAATGGTACTATATAGGGGTAGTACTAGTTTTTTTCATGTGAAACATGATTAATTTGTTCATGACAATAGACTCTTCTCCGCTGAACTGTTCTCGAGCACTGAAAAAAAAACATAGAGAACTTTCCCCGCAGAAATTTCGTCTTGGGTAGCACTGACTGAAGCACTCGTCTAGCTTCAGAAAAGGAAAGGAGTTCCTTGGCAACTACCTAGTCGTTACGCATTTAGGTTTAGGTCTTGGGAGTCCAAGTCGTCCTCTAGTCCAAAGAAGTAAAAAGTTCTCGATGCATGCAATGTAATGTTTGCTATGTATTTATGCATATTGATGCTAGTATAAAAGTACAAACAGAGCCCTGCATGGCTGCATCTATTAGTATGCTCTTATGTTGGATCGCATAATATACGTAACGACTTGGGCTGGTCAGACTCTCGGCTTTCCCACTTGCCGCCTGGACTGAAGTGCCGTGCCTGGATCGATGGCCATGCCTATAGTACCATGCCTGGACCGAAGGCCAGGCCTATGGCCCTAAGAGGCACGGCCCGGCGTGCCATGCCGGTCCGACCCCTATCAGGCCGTGCTTTCACGGGCCCGGGCCAGCCCGTTGGCCATCTCTGCTTGACCTGACGAGCGACGACCGATGACTGAATGAGTTTGGTCCTCTCCGTTCTCACTGTTCGTTGGCTCTTTCCGGACAAGAAATTCAAGCGCTTGTGCGCAGTGTGCTAGGCTCCTTCCGAGAAAATCTGTCCGAAACAAATCGCGTCACAACTTTTAGCATTGTCGCCATGCTTTTAACCCTTCGTTCACGGGCTCACAGTCACAGGCGCGTTCATTTTGTCCCAGAAGTTTCTGTAAGATGACCAGCTGACCACAATGGGCGGTCATTTCCTCGCACAATCCATGCAAGTGCCCTTCTTCGTCCAGTTTTATTGGACATCTACTATCATTAAGCCGGTTTCCTTTGGCCGCCGGCCAGGCCGTCCACGTCACCTCCATTTCCTTCGGCCGTTCGATCTTGCGATCGACGCTCTGTCTTCGCTCCACCGCTCGCTACGGTTTATCGCCCCCGCCACGAAACCACGGCCGTCTCTCCCCGACCCCGACGCCCTCCTCCTCTCCGTGCTCTCTCTCGCTCTCTCGATCCATGCGACCATGGCGACGGTACACGGAGAGCACGGCCGGGCCGGCGCAGCTGCGGCCGCCCTCCTCCCTTCTCCTCCTCCACACCCCCTCACACCGCGCCGCAGACGGTGGGCCCCCAGCGTGGCGGCGGCGGCGGCCACCTAGGGTTTCGCCTCTCCGTCACCGGCCATCCCGGTTTGCTCTCTCTCTCTATCTCTCCCGGAGCAGCCCTAGCACGGGGCTGCCGGCCCCGTCGGGCCCCTGCGCCCCCCTCCCAATCCGTCTCATCTCTATTGGTCCCATTGCAGTCTCCTCTCTGTCCCTCGTCTGATCTGCACTAGAGCTTCACAGACTGATTCCATTCGTACAAGAAAGGGCACGTCCTTGCCCTTGCTCTCCATCCCCATCTGTCTATTTATTATTACGCAAGATGAACAGATCAATACACCCCTTCGTTTTCTTCCAAGGGGAACAATGTCTACCTGTGTTATGTATATATAGCCTGAGCATATATCATTGCTGATGATGTGGTGAGGTGCATCCGGTAAATCCAACCATATTTGTATGCCATTGTTGTTTTCCCTGTTATGTTGACCATATTTCAATGCCGATGATGCTGAAAACAAAATTTTCCCCCCTGAATGATGGCATGTGAGAATAGACAGTTATAGTTATCGCTTTTTTATGGTCTTCTGATTCTCATTTCAAGTCAGCCATAACCATATGTTATGACGAAGACTTGGTCTTTTATGATATTTGTATTCCACCTTTATTCAGCTGAGGCATTTGGCGTATGGGGTGACGCTAACCATTACATATGTATATGGTCCTTTTTGGTTGTCTTAGTGAACTGAGGCAATTTGGCATATGCAATGATGAGCTATTTTTCCCAGCCAACAATCCAATCTTGTTTCGTGCGCTTCGCTGCTATCTGCAAAAAATTATGTTGTCGAAACTTTGTGCTCTTGTGCAATTGTGCTGTACTATGCTTTGCTCCGTCAGCTCTTCTTTGTGGTATCTTGTGATTTGAACTATGTTTACTGTTACTTATTTCCTGTGATGCATGCTACCCAGGATACGAAAAAGGGTGAAGCCTTTCCAGCTTATCACAGCCATGATGGTTTTCCCGTTGCTGCCTTTCCAGCTTATCACAGACGTATTTCCATCTGTGCACATTTAGGCCACTCGATTTTACCGTCAATACATCAGACTGCAATTAACTTTCATGCTTATATTTGTTTATTTTCCATTGCTTTCCTATTGCTCATGATGATTTCGTGGTTCCATCATTTTTTCAGATATGAGCTCCTCAGTAATGTTGGTCTTCCACATTGCCTTTTTTTCTTCTTGCACATTAAGTTTTGCAATGGTTCGAATTCGTGTTTTCCTTGCAACAAATTCATATTTGTGGGGTTTTGATACATCTATTGTTCTTTAGTGCTGGTAAGGTTATTCTCAGCTGCTCCTGTGTACATCTACTGGTATGCTATTTCGGTTTCTGTAGCTTCTACAGATATGTGTATCATTGAATCCATGCTTTTGTATTCTGTTACATTGGGACAGAAGCAAGACTCAGTGTCAATCTGGTTAAGGACGTAGGCTGTTCCAATGGTAAGATATTGAGTCCATGTGCTTTTGAAGCCACATATTCAATTTCAGTGTTAATCTCTTGTGGCATTAACGAAGCATCTTGTGTATTCATTCATTTCGTATCCTATTGGGTTTGCGCTCTTATTCAGCTGGATTGTGATGATTTCATTTCTTACCATTGCTTTTCGTAGCGTGTGCCTTCTCAACCTTCTTAGTTTTCAATGTCGTCCCTTTACAGGTTTTACTCGGTATCGATTATTCTCCTGCCTACCCAGTTTTTTTTTTGTGCTTCTTTGTCTGCCCAAACATGTGACCATGTATTACTAGCCTATGCAGCTTTAGATTCGTTCATAATATTTCGCAGGGACATTTGACTTTTTATATTACTGCAGCCAAATCATGTGAATTATTGGGTTGCTATGTGTTATCAGGAAACGAACCTGCAGCCTTCCAAGCTATGTGAGTGACTACCTTCCCACCTCCACATGTTCAGTTGATGAAGTATTTGTTGATTTGTTGTTGCCTATTGACATGCCATATTTACATAATATAAATGCGCTTGACGTATTGTTAGTACTGATGATTATAGTTAGGGATATTTTTAAAATTCTACACATGGATGCACCATATATTAACCCTTTCTTTTACGGAATGAAATTGCAGCATACCATCTATGTATTTCTCTTTTTCTTTTAGAGGTGTTGTGTTCAAACCTTCTGTCCACCCTGCTTCTTCAGTTATATTTTTCTCTTTAGATGCCAACCAATTATTTTTGGGAGTCCACCGCACCTTTATTTATTTATTCAACCACTGAAACCATATACCAGTTTTTCCTATCTTATTCCCAAGGCTCTCTAGACAACAAAAAGATGGCTTCTTCTTAACAATACTTGGTTCTTTTACCAACATTAGATGCTAACAGATTGAGTAATACATTTTTCTGTTGCAGTGTACCTACTAGCACAGCTCATGCGCCAATCATTTAGCATTTCCTAACATAGATACCACTGTTAGGAAGCTGTTATGCTTTACCGCTGAATTATTTGATTATTTCGCTCTCAACAATTGAGTTCTCTATGCAAGGCCCATTTGTCAGATTCTGTACTCCTTTCTAACAAGGTGCAGGTATCTGTCAAGGGCATTGTGTCTCTATAGTCTGCCTTTATGTGATTGATTCGAAAATTATCTATCGAGGTCACTGTACAGTTCCTGCTTGTTTCAGGATTTCGGCATCATGTTACCTATATGAAACATGGCAATGTCCAGATTCTGGATATATAATGGCTGTACAGTGAGCTTATATGCTTTTGTTAAAGGCTTATTTAGGTCACTGACAGTGCGCGGTCATGATTATCACTCTTTCGTGATCTTTTTATTCACATTTGGGATGAGCCATGTGCATATATTATGATGACTGCTCTGTCTTTTATGATACTTCGATTATGTTTTTATTGAACTATTTGGCGTGCTGAGTGAAATGTATCCTTACATATATATAGTTTTTTTTGGTGTTCTTAGTGAACTGAGGGCAATGGAAAATCTAGCTGACAGTTCTTGCCTTCCATTTTTCACCTTCTAATTGACAGTTCGATGCTCCATCGCGTTGGTGCTTCTATTAAGATATTTTGACATTTCTTACATATGAGTCAATTTTCAAGTTGCCTTGCAGTTGCTATTTACCTTAGAATCATGTCTCTGCTCTCTATTTGCACATTCAGTCCATACCTGCCTATTTATGTATGTAGTCTTTGGAAGTTCATGTTGCCTTTTTTCCCTGCTTTGAACCCTGCAAGACTATATATCTCAAAACAAAAAATTTGTCAGTGTCTAACTTAACAAGGGCAGTTCTTTTTCTTTGATGATATCTACCGGATCGCATATGCTGATACTGTTGACCATCTGAAACTCACTTCTGTTGATAATTTTGGCAAGTTTTAAACTAATTATTAAATATTAAACAGAGGGTACTGAAGACGATGCAACTGTGCCAGTTCATGAATGGTGAATTGGGTATATAGTACCATTTCTGCAGTTCTTGTCTTTTCATAACTTATTGTACCTACAACAATGAGATGGAACCTGCAATGTATTTTTCCCATATTAGATTATTACAGTAACATGCAGTAGGAGTTATCAGCTCTTTCAATAAATAGAATATTATCTATATGATTTCTCTCATTTTTCTAAGGTTCTCTCATTTCGTTAAAATATTTGATTGATTGCACGAAATAAATACCCATAGTCAACTCTCAATGACAGGTATCATATAAGATCTTCAATTGAATTTTGTTTACACCACACGTCTATATATGGCTCACAACTTTGTAAATTTCATATAGGATGATGGCTAATGATGTCAAAAGTTTTAAGATTATTTCAATACTATTTAAATAATATTGTCTGCTGTCATGGCATGCCTCTTATTATGCACATACTGCATGTTACACACTTCCTAGTTAACTAAACCAACTGTTACTATCAGAAATATATAGCTAGTGCCAAACTATTTTCTATTTGAAGATGTTAATTTTTTTTTCCTGGCTCCGCATTTTATTATGATATGTCGTTTACATTTTTTTTTCCTTGGCCGGATCCGTCGGCTGCATGGTTGGATTTCTCCGCTCACCATTCAATCTATGCAGTAAATCGGGTGAAAAAAAATCTTCTTTATCTTCTTTCCTACCATGCAGGCGTGCGTGATGGCGCGCGTGATGGACTAGTTCCTTTTCAGAGAAAATTTACACTTTGATTATTACAGCGTGCGACCCGTGCGTGGAGCATGGCTGCATGGAGCTTCAAAGACAGATCGATGGAAAGATGCATGCTGTCCTGTGTCCTCGGCCTAATTTATTTATAATTTTTAAACTCATCTTTGAATTCGGAGATCGGCGTCAGGACTCATGACGTCGAGCTAACACGTGTCGGCGTCACATCTTGATACCTCACCTCGGACACGCTGATGACCGGCATACTGAGTGGCCGCGTTGCCTCGGTTCCCGTGCTCGTCAAAAAAACTGGTTGGCTGGCCGAGCAGTGCTGGTGCATCTGCCTGTCTTCCTCCACTCCTCTCTCTCTCCCATACATCTCCGTGCCCGCATGCATCGCGTTAACTCCTGGCAGGGACAGTGGAGGCCATGATCGATGACGAGTGGCCTGTTCGCGTCATCGCGTGGGCTGCTCTCCTTTGCGTGCTGGGCGTGTTTAGTTTCGAAAATTTTTGGTTTTTCGCCATCGTAGCACTTTCGTTTGTATTTGGTAAAAATTGTCTAATTATAGACTATTTAGGTTTAAAAGATTCGTCTCACGTTTTCTCGGCTAACTATATAATTAGTTTTTTTTTCATCTATATTTAGTACTCCATGCATGTGCCGCAAGATTTGATGTGACGAAAAATCTTGAAAAATTTTGGATTTTAGGTTGCATCTAAACGCGGCTGACCGGCTGTACCAGTACCACCTCGAAGACCGGATTTTTAGGCAACCCCACTTCGCGTGTGCAGCAGTAGTAGCATTGTGTAGGAGACTAGAGCACTCACTCCGTCCAAAAATAATGTGTTTTCAAGGAATCAATGAATTATTACTAAATACTCCGTATATATATAAAGAATTATACCTAACCCTTGTTTAGATGCCAAAATTTTTGATAAAATGACACTGTAGTAGTTTTTGTTGTTATTTGATAATTAGTGTCTAATCATAATTTATTTAGGCTTAAAAGATTCGTCTCGTGGATTTCGTCTAAATTGTGTAATTAGTTTTATTTTTTATTTATATTTAATGCTTTATGCATGCGTTCAAAGATTCGATGTGACGGGATATCTTGAAAAATTTTGCAAAATTTTTTTGCAACTAAACTGGACCCTAATCAATCTGTTCGTTTGCTCGTAAACGATCGTAAATTTCTAACCAATAATAATATTTTTTTCTCACGCTAAATCAATCAACAGTAAATAATCCAGATACAATACGACCTCTTGTCCTGATCGGAAGAGACAGATATGCATGGCAGGCGGGGCGCCCCCGTGATCACACAGGGGCCGAGGTGAGAGGATGTGGCCGGAGCCAGCAGTCGCATACTGTGCTGTGCTGCCCTGCCTACGGCATAGGCGCCTAGCTGAGCCAGCTACTTGGTCTGCGGCCAGTGAAAGGCTCATGCTTCTGTCTGCTGCATACATGTATACTCTACAGTAGGCCGGAGAGAATACTGCAGCTAGACGATGCATGGGCTAGGCCTGAGTTGCCTGCACTCTGGCGCTGCTGTCCCATCCGTCGATGCCAGCAGCGTGCCTCTGGGCTCTGACCTCTGAGCACACCTCGCCCGAATACATGCCTCTGACCTCGGCTGTAAGATCTGTAGCGTTGAGCTCAGCGTGATGTATGCTGATGTCGAGGTACCAATCACGTTAACGTCATCTAGGATGTATTACTGTGTACGGTTATCCATCTCGACGTCAAGATATATGGCGTCGAGAAATATTAGCTCGGCATCATGAGTCTTGACGTCGACTCCTAGGGTCTAAAGATGAGTTTAAGTCTCACAGGAAGGGGTCAAATGTAAATTTTCTTTAAAAAAGAGCCAAATTGTAAAAAAATAGATGTCCTCGGTCCCTGGGGGCCGTCTGATCCATGGCAAATGTTGGTATGCCAATGAAATTTGGCTTTTGTTTGGTTTAGATCCACGATTTGGCGTGCCGGGCAAATTTTGGCCGCAGCCAACTACAACAAATAGAGATACTATATATACGGGAAGCCTTGGGCTGGGGAATTGCGCAACCCCAATTTTGGCCTCCTGCATGCTGCATGCATCTAGCTTAGTATGTGTCAATGTATAACGTTTTGATCCAGTCTTCAATTGAGAATAATCTTCTAATCCGTTCAACAGATTTTTAATTTGTTTGTACTATTATGTATTTCTTGCAATTAAGTCTACGAGTTAAGATGACAATTAGCTATGTTTTCATGCTAAGATAATTAATGGATCCACGCAACATATTAGTGATTTTGGCAAGTATTTGACATGACGCAATCCAAAAGCTATTTTTCACTTGGCTACTCATTACTCATTAGTGCTTGCCCAACACTACACCGCGGCGTATGCCTCAGGTTCCACGTCGGCACGTCCGCATACATTGTCCACGTCCATTCATGTAGTGGTTTCGCAGTGCGTCAGTGCTGCATGCAGAAGACTAGGAATGAAAACGGATCGGATACGAACGGATATCACTCATATTATATTTGTTTTCATATTTCTGTTTGGATTTGGATTCAGACACGGATAGCGTTCGGATACATATACGAATACGGATTGACTTGGTTACGGATACGAATAATGAGTATCGAATACGGTATGAATCGGATTCAGAGAAGGTCGGATACAAATATCTATTCGGATATTGAGTAAAAGCAGCATATATATATATATCATACGTGTGCAAACCATTACACCACTCTATGAGTCCATAATCCATCTAGATTAAGCCGAAAGACTAAAGAGTAAAGCAACAAATAAGATAAAGATACAGATACATCATACATCAAACATCATACAAGCACCAATCTTCGCGGCATGAGTAGAAATAGCCAAGCTCATGGCTTCATGGGTCTCATGGAGTCATGGTCATGGATTCAAGATCTACAATCCTTATATAGGCCATTTTTTTCATTTGAGAAAGTTTGAATAAAATTTAGTTTAAATTTCACAAGTGTGTGACATAGTTTTAGAAAGTCTATATGAGATTCAAGAATTTGTGACTAGTGTTTGATAAAACTTTCTCAAATGGGAAAATGGGCTATGTAACAATTGTAGATCTTGTTGAGATGATCAAACTTGGTATTCAGAGTTTTTTCATCTGAGGTCATTTAGTGTCTCATTTGAGCAAGTTTGACCAAGTCAAATTTGGTCAAATGAAAAACAACACTTTGACTCTAGTATTATGAACTCTAAATGACTTCAAATTGAAAAGTTTGGAATACCAAGTTTGTTCAACTCATCAAGATCTACAATTGTTGTTTTGGTCAACTTTCCATTTGAGATAGTTTGAATGGTTCAAATTTATGATTTTTAAATTTCGATGCTTACAAACTAGTTTTCGGAACCCTATATTGTCTCAAATTGAAAAGTTTTGAATACCAAGTTTGTTCAGCTCATCAAAATCTACAATCCTTATATAGGCTATTTTTTTATTTGAGAAAGTTTGAATAAAATATAGTTCAAATTTTACAAGTGTGTGACATAGTTTCAGAAAGTCTATATGAGATTCAAGAATTTGTGACTAGTGTTTGATAAAACTTTCTCAAATGGGAAAATGAGCTATGTAACAATTGTATATCTTGCTGAGATGATCAAACTTAGTATTCAAAGTTTTTTCATCTGAGGTCATTTAGTGTCTCATTTGAGCAAGTTTGACCAAGTCAAATTTGGTCAAATGAAAAACAACACTTTGACTCTAGTATTATGAACTCTAAATGACTTCAAATTGAAAAGTTTTGAATACCAAGTTTGTTCAACTCATCAATATCTACGATTGTTGTTTTGGTCAACGTTCCATTTGAGATAGTTTGGACGGTTTAAATTTGTGATTTTTAAATTTCGACGTTTACAAACTAGTTTTCGGAACCCTAGATTGTCTCAAATTGAAAAGTTTTGAATACCAAGTTTGTTCATCTCATCAAGATCTACAATCCTTATATAGGCTATTTTTTCATTTGAGAAAGTTTGAACAAAATATAGTTCAAATTTCACAAGTGTGTGACATAGTTTCAGAAAGTCTATATGAGATTCAAGAATTTGTGACTAGTGTTTGATAAAAATTTCTCAAATGGGAAAATGAGCTATGTAACAATTGTAGATCTTGCTGAGATGATCAAACTTGGTATTCAGAGTTTTTTCATCTGAGGTCATTTAGTGTCTCATTTGAGCAAGTTTGACCAAGTTAAATTTGGTCAAATGAAAAAACAACACTTTGACTCTAGTATTATGAACTCTAAATGACTTCAAATTGAAAAGTTTTGAATACCAAGTTTGTTCAACTCATCAAGATCTACAATTATTGTTTTGGTCAACTTTCCATTTGAGATAGTTTGGATGGTTCAAATTTGTGATTTTTAATTTTTGACGCCTATAAACTAGTTTTGCATTTGAGAAAGTTTGGACGGTTTAAATTTTGAAGCACTAAATGATTTCAAACGAAAAAGTTGTAAACAACAAAGTTTCATAACTTTTTGAGATCTACAATTTTTATTTTGATCATTTCTCCATCCAAGGTCGTTTGAATAATATCCGGATAATATCCGTTTGAAAATATCCGGATATATCCGATACTTAACCGGATTATCCGATATCCGCCGGATATCGATGATATTACATCCGTATTTGATATCCGCCTAAGATATCCATTTTATTATCCGTATCCGAAAAAAATTACGGATATCCGAGTAACTATCCAGATAAGTGTTTATATTTATTTGGTCGAACGGACGGTCGAATAAATATCCGTACCGTTTTCATCCATACAGAAGACACAATTGCTTCACCTGACAAAAGTGAGAAGCTGCTATCCTAGCGCGCGTTGGGAGCCAAATGCTGAAGCGTTGTGATACATTTTTTGTCTCGGCCCGAGTAAATACACAACCCCCGTGAATAGATGATGAAAGCAACACTTTTATTGAGTGGCAGCAGCCTGCTCGTGAGATTGGATTCCTGAACCATTTGTATCTACGTGGCACACAACTTTAAGGTAAAACCATCATCCTTTTAGGTTTGCGTTGGCCCTGCCCTTAGGCAATTCTTAGGGTCTGTTTAGTTTCTAAAAAAATTTGCGCAGTACTAGTCACGTCGAATCTTGCGGTATATGCATGGAGTATTAAATGTAGACGAAAAAAACTAATTGTATAGTTGGGTGAGAAATCGCGAGACGAAACTTTTGAACCTAATTAGTCCATAATTAGACACTAATTATCAAATACAAACGAAATGCTACAGTGAGTCAAAATCCAAAAAAATTTGGATCTAAACGGGGCCTTACTATAGAGTTTCATGGCGTTGAATGTCAACGTGGATAAAACAACTCACCCTCAATTGATACATAATTTTATTTCATTATTCCATAAAACATTTTGTTCCATGACTATCTAAAGTTGTAAACCGAACCAATAGATTTCATCTACATAAAACTCATTTCTTATTCCTCTCACTGAAAAACTTATTATATCATCAAAAAATGCTTATGTAACACACTATTAAATGAATGGAATTCAGATGATACTTACATTTAAACTAACCTTAACTACTCTCGTCTACTCCAATGCGTCCATCCAAATTTAAGAAAGGAAGCGATGTGGCGAAGGGCGCAACGATGGGAAGGGACGAGTCAAAGGAGTGGCATGGAGAGGCGTCAACGTTCTGTATGACTCCGTTTCCCACCGCGTGAAGCCACCCCCTAGAGGGTAAATGCATGATGCAACCGGCTAGGCCGTTAACATGCGCCGAGCGCTCGTTCCCCCAATAGTTGTAGAGGCTTGTGCCCGCTCCCATTTAATTCTTCATTGAGAGTTAATGACATCTTCAATGGGTCTATAAGGCTCTTTATAGATACACCACGTACAGAAGAGAAGAGATGAGCGAGAAGCCGAGAAGACAGTGCCGCTAGATATCACCAGTACCGTTAGATTATTTATTCTTTGGTTGATTTACTTGTGGAAAAAATCATTCTCGACCTTCATTTACGCGTGGTGGCGAGAGCGGATGCACACCTTTTCACGCGTGGTGTGGGGCCCACCAACATTCCTACTGTCCACTCTGCGTTTCAGCAGACGGTCGGACAGGCAGAGCCACGTGATGATGAGGCGCAACCACTGGCTCGGGTGGTCGAATCTCTGCCCGGAATTTTATTTGGTGCTGCAACTCTATGGTGGGCAACGTAGTTGAACAGGAATTATGCGGTATTTAACAATGCCAAACTAACACCTTTTACGAAGTCATTTGTAGGACGCGCTACACTACAACCTTTAAACAACGACCGATTTGGAGTTGCTAAAAGAGATATACAGTGATGGACAGTCAGTTGCAAATGAAGCCGTCGTTATATGTATACAGCGACGGACATCATCTTTAACAACGGATGATTCGACGGTCCAACTTTTAGCGACCGACAACATATTAGAGCTTTTAGCGACCGACAATATATTAGAGTTTTAGCGACCGACAGTTCATCGCAATAAGAACTTTTAGCAACTAATAGTCCATCGACCTCAATTAAATTGGTAAAAAAAATTAAACCATCTATATTTGAAACTGTGTAAATTGGACCATACATTCAGAACCAATACAATATTAAAATTATATTATACAGATTTTGAATGACATACACAAATGGGCACATTAATCATACTCATTCATTTATATCAAATGAGTACATACATAATCATGTCACTAGAATAGCTTGTTAACATCAATCAAGCTGACATACAAGCATATGTAGTTGAATACAAAAACTAGCAATTGTCATGAGGTTGTACAACAAGCAAATATTGTTTGCCTGTTGAGCAAAAACCATCATCCAAAAGTGATGTAACATAATGATCAAAAGATAGCACCCTCAGGTTCTTGAGTCCAAAAGCTAAAACTACCAGGTTGTAGTCCAAAAGCAATCAAAGCTAGCATGTAGTTCACCATAAGATAATTCAATGGCTTCCTATCAACAAGTCGCTACCAACAACCTCATGAGAAGATCCTGCAACAAATTTGCTCCCAGCAACTTCAGTGGCTTCCTGTCAACTAGCTAGCACCGCCTAGCGTCTCTGAGACGATCCTGCAGCAGCTTGAGAAGATCTCTGAGAAGATCCAGCAACACCTTGAGAAGATCTTATTGGTTTCTAATTGCGGACCTTCAGCTGTCACAAATATCATTAGTTAGAAACTGTAGATACTCACCACACATCAAAAAAGAGAATAGAATCAAGTGGACATTACTCGATTAAATGGCCAAGCAACCGGCATCTTTACAGCATCGCCTAGAGTCTTGATTTCAGCATAAGGGCGTGGCACTAATTTTTCACGTTTGAAGACAACATTCACAACAACTTCACAAAATTTCGTTCCAAGAGCCTCACCCGCTAGCTGATTGTTTGGATTCATGCAATATATGTTCACATGTATAGTTCACATGCAAAGGACAGCTCGAATATAACTTGCCAACAATGGCTGTAAAATTCATGCAATATATAGTTACGATAAAAATGTATCTTCTACACCAGTGCTTCATTTCCCTGGAGCCAACAATGGTCCAAGATAGCATTCAGCAGACTGATGCTTTCGCTGCTGTTTGTGGAGCCAACAATGGAGTCAGATTTATCCAGCTCTAGGAGTAAGCTGCTGCTCATGAGCAGCAAGGGTTGTGTGGCATCAGTACTATACGGGCATGTATCTAGTGTTGAAAAAAACAAGTCCAATAGGCAATAACTGAAAAAAAAAACAGATTCATATTAGTTAATCCTTACTTGAGACTCAGGAGACCTCCAATATTTGATAAGAGAATCCAATTCATCATCATCTATTCTATGACCATGTAAGTTCTTCAGTTGCTCATCAGTCAATGTTTCATCAAAAATTTGTCGCTTAAGTTTTGCTTTAAACTGCTTCCATTTTGCTCCAGCACTAGCCATAACCCAGTCCAAGGCTGCATCATCTATATCAAATCATTTCTGGAAAGTCAAGAAAAATAAGCCAATCAGTCCAAGGATGCATAATCTGGACATAAACAACCTATGCATAATCTGGACAGGCAAAGAATAATCTGGACAGGTAATTAATCTGGACAGTTAAAGCATAGACAGTAAAGCATCCTAGAATAATCTGGACATGTAATTAATCCGGACATAAACAGTATATAGACATGTACGGTAATTAATCTGGACATAAATAATCTGGACTTCCAAATAAAACATTTTAGTTGTTTCGAAGTCATGGCTGAAAGTTGGAGCACGTTTTCACAGTATGGCTAAATAATCATTCAGTAATAATCACCGCTTACAGCAAGCTTGTTTGTGCTCTATTTAGAATCTTACAAACAGTGAGTCTTGAAGTTTTAGCCAAATAAATATTACATCTTCAGATTAGTTGCTAAAATGGATAATATACAAAAGCATAGCTTATAACTTCCGCAAATGGATGATATACAGTTAGTGAAAGGGGAGAGAAGAAATAAGATAGCTGGACACAAGATCTGCAACCTAGAAGAACAGTAATCTATGGTGATTATTTTTTTTCGAAAGCGTGCTTAGCACGTGCTTCATTAAGGGAAGTGGGAATCAAGGTACACAACCCGAAGGCCCGGTTGGCGAGTTGCCATAGGCGCGACGGGTAGAACACATACAAAGATCACCGGTTCGAACGGTGGAGCAGCAAGGTCGTAGTGCTGGCTAGACTAATTGTGCGACAGAGAGCTAGGGGAAGCCCGCTAGGCAGCAGGCGTGAAGAGCGGCGCGAAGCTCCGGAAGCCAGCCGCTATCCAGTCGTTGGCTTCGTGACGGATAAGAGATACGAGCTCGGTCGGTGTCTTGCAGGAGGAGTCGAATGTCCTTCTATTGCGTTCCTTCCAAACCTCCCAAGAAACAAGCAGCACCAAGGAGTCGAATCCCCGCCGGAAGGACTCGGGAACCCGCATCCGTTCATGCTGCCACCAGTCGAGTAGAACGGACTCGTCGCTCGGGCAAAGATGCTGGAACCCGACATGCCACCAAGGTTCAGCGTGGCCATCGGCAGTGACAGCTTCACAAATGACGGAGAAGCGGCGAACGCAGGAGTTGGAGACACTCCGGAGGTCTCGACGCCAGAGGTTATCGCCCTCCGGCCACGCCGATCGCAGGCAAACAAGCAAAATCAAAACCGGCTCCAGTAAGATCAACGTTCATGGAGGCAGACAAGTTGGCGACTTTGGTTTCCTGACGACAAACGATGGAAGCTCGCTGTTGCTCGGCGACGTCACGCACTACGTTGCGGCGCGCGCGGTTGTTCAGGCCACGTGCATTCCAGACTAACGGTGGTTCAGTACTCATGGTAGAACGCCATGCGGCGATATACCGCGGTGCTTTCGCCAACCGCGCTATAGCTCCACCTCGCCCGGTCCGCCAGGCGCGCGGGGAAGATCTCGCGCAAGGCCGCCCTTTTCGAGGTAGAGACGGACCCACCGAAAGCTTCGTGGAATTGGGATGCAATCGAGTTGTCCGGCGTTCCCATCGCCGTGTTGTCCGGACGCCCGGCCCATTTGTTGAGCAGGACGCGGCGCGCCTGCTTCTCTGGCTGTGGGTCACGGAAGGCCAACTTGGCAGCCAATCGGTCACTGCGATGCAGAATCCAGTCATCGTCGACGTTCTTGGTTGTCCGGGCGCGCGATGGGGTGCAGACCAGGGCTCCTCCAGTGGCAGCTTCAGCGAGTCGATGAAGGAGGCAACCGAGGCTGCAGTGCGTGCGGTAGGCTGCACAACAGGCACATCTACCAGAGGCGGCAGCGGGGCGGAGGTGTCACCACCCTGGTGGTTCCCAGGTGAGGCGCATACCGTGGCAGCTGCACAGCAGGCACATCGGCCATAGGCGTAGACGGGGCGGTGGTGTCATCGCCCTGGTGGTTCCCAGGTGAGGCGCATACCACTAGCTTGGGAGTCTGGGCATGCATGGCATCGTTGAGCATGTCCGCAGCCAGTGCTCTCGTAGGAGAGTAAGCAGCACCTGTGCAAACCTAGTTCTGCTGAAGCTGCAATTCGAAGATTTCATCAACGACTGAGGGTGAAGTAGGTGGTCGAAATACAGAGGGGCTCCTGTCCGGGAGCAAGCAGAGGTCCGCTGGCGGTGAGGAAGGGGTCGTCTCAGCTAGCGTCACCAGCTGCACCGACCGTGGGGCCTCGAGAAGAGAGGTCTGAGCCCAAAATGGAGCCCAGGAAGCCGTGTTGCGGCTCAACCGTAGGTCCGCCGCCAAGGAGATGGGTGTCATCACAGAAGTCCTAAAGCAACGGGTTGGAGGAGATATTGGCCGCCAGTGTCCGAGAGTGCTCTGCGTGGTTCAGCAGGAGTGGCACGGGCTCTTGGTCGGTAGAGTATCCGGCAGTGTGTGCTGCGGATAGGGACGGTTGCGTCTGTGGTGAGGGGGGTCGGACCAGCGAGCGGGGTCCGACCACAACCCATTCGAAGGAGACAAGCGGACATCTGACGGAGCCGACGGTGATGCACTGTCGTGGCACGAAGGTGGTCTCGCGTCGCCCACCAAGACGTGGAGCATCATCATTGGCGTCAGCGAACCTACATAAACGAGGTCCGTGCGTATAGTCACTGCCTCGGTCCATGCCGGGGTGCCATCGGTTGAAGTTGCTGTCATCCGAGTCATCGTCGTCCGGGTCGCCGCCAGCGAGCCCCCCCTCCGAAGAGGGTGGCGGCGTGTTCCAGTCTTGGCATTCGACGATGCGAAGGCGTACCCGATAGCGTAGCCCCGAAAAGCCGTGGAGGACGGACTCGTCCGCGCGGAGGTCGAGCGCATCACCAGGGACGTGAGCCCTAGGCTCCGGGATGAAGATGGACTCCTTGTCTGAGATGAGCCGTGGGTGTAGGCACCAGGCAGCAACAAAGAACTCACGGTCGTCATCCACTAGGATCACCTCCGGTGGTGCGGGCACAATCTGGGCGCACCCCCGGCCCAGAATTGTCTGTGCCACCGTGGCAGAGCGAGCGTGAAGGGGAAGATGCGTCATGCCCACCAGAACTCTATAGCGGAAGGAGCTGGCGGACGCGAGTGAGGTCCGCCTCCACCGGTGCCAGATGAGGTGGAAGGGGGGGTTGGGCACCCTGGTGTACAACACCGCCTCCAAATCCTAGAGACGTGAGAATCTGACGATGAAGTCCTCCGGTTCATGAATCCGCACCGTGGCGTCAACGATTCCGAGGTAAGTTGCAAGATAGTCGCGCATCATCGTAGGGGACACTTGCGGCCTGGTGCCGGCAATGACGGCGACCAGAGCCAGGCCGAGGTCATGCTCTGTGGCCTCCAACTCCGTGGAGCGAGGCACGACGACGAGGCCGGAGTGGCGTCTTCCATCGCTTGCTGATCGTCCTAGAATACTGTCATCAGTGATGGGTTCCTAGGCAGGGGGCGGCTCTTGCACTGAAGTGTCCGGAGTTGGCGGAGCGCAGCAGTGGGGGACCGATGTCGACCTAGCGGTGGAAACCAACCGGGCAGAGATTGTGTCGTCGGAGCCCGCCGGCCGTTCTTGCCTAGTCGGCCGGCGCCTCGCCGTGCCACGGCGGGGGGCACCGTCTGAGGACCGGCGTCGCTTCCGGGCACCCAAGGGGGGGGACGGACAGTCCCGCAACCCATGGCACGCGCTGCCACAGTTGCGGTATTTGGGAGTCGTAGCCTCTTCCATGGAGCGTCTTCCAGATGATTTGGTGCCCGTCATTGGAGGGAAGGGGCAGTCACGCTGCCGGTGGCATTCGCTGCCGCAATTGAGGCACCTGGTGGGCGAAGAGCAGGCTGCTCTGAGGTGATGCCTGCTTCCATAGTTGAAGCATTTGCCGTTGAGGTGGGTTGGCACCGGTCTCGGTTGGCGTGGTGGTGTGCGCCGGCGCCATCGTCGGTGGCTCTGGACCTAGAAGTAGCCATCAGCGTCTGTAGCCCTGGAGGCGCGCGGCGGGTGGGCGGCCGTTGAGCGAGTTTGGCGGCGGGCGTCATCCACGCCACGTTGGCCTCGAGAGGTCAGCGGGGGACCTTCCATCGGGGGGTGGGCGCGGCGGGCGGCGGCCATGAACTCGCCAGCAATTCAACGCCGGCGTCGGCGGCACGGGCGACGGCGGCGCTCCCCGGTCGGCGCGGGCTCCTTTCCCTTGCCCGCCGGCGGCGACGAGTCCGGCTCAGATCCGTCAGAGGCCTCAGAGTCGGTGAAGGAGAGCCTCGGGCTGTAGCTCCCAGAGGCAGGGGAGAAGGGCTTAGTGTTGGGGTTGATGCTAGGGAAGTTGGGTCCGGACCGCGCGGTGCTACCAAAGAAGGGCGTTGCATTGGGGTTGAGGCCGGCCGCGGCGGCGGGCCCCTCTTCTTCCACCTCATCAGCCCAAGAGCGCCGTGAAGAGGACCCAGGATCCATGGCAAGCAGTGGATCTGCAGGGGGGAAGCCGAGATCCGACGGTGGCCGCCTCAGTGACGCGCGAGGCCACCGCCTCTACCACGGAGTAGATCTGGGTGGAGGAAATCAGAGGCACGAGCCAGACCGGTGGAGGGAGATGGAGGGGCGCCACACGGAGGGGAGCCACGCCATAGGGGGCCACCACCGGAGGGGAGCCGCGCTGTAGGGGGCCGCCTTGCCGCATCGCCGCTCCGACGACCGATCCCCCTGACATCTAGGGCGCCTTACAGCCGTCTGTGGTTTCTAGTTTCAATCTGGATCCCCTTTAGGGTAACCAGGCAAGTGAGCGGAGGCACCAGGCAACAAAATCCCAGGGCTCCATCCAAATGAACTCTAGGCAATTTTATCCAGGGTTGCATCCAAACAGCCCCGTAAAGCATAATCTAGACATAAACAAATTGAGACAGTACCTTTATGTCATCCTAAAGTGCCATCTTCTTGTTAGCATCCACAAGCCTCCAATCAGAGTATCCAACTAGCAACATTTTCTGTGTTTGAACTCCAATAACACTAGAAAGCTTCCTATAATTTTCTCAAATAGGCTGCCCTCTTTCATTTAGTTCTATTTTAATTTTAGTCATGCTGCCAGGTTCCTTTAATAATATATTATCCATTCTACTGAGACTCCATCCTCCTTTCCTCTTCTTTTTTGTATTACTATGCATATCTCAAGAATAAGGTTCATCGTGAATTAGCTACAAGATCACGGGTAGGGTAAGTTACAATACATGCTACTTAACATCACCTTCATTGTCACTTAAGAAGTCTCCAATTGTTTCACAATTATCAATTTCCTCATTTGCAATTGCAATCTCGAACTTGTTCTTTCGTGCCTTGGTCAGTAAATTATGATTGTTAGTCTGCTTTGCTTCCCTTGTGCCATGAGTTTTCTGCAAGAATATCATGTGATTGTGAATTAATAATCTACAAATCTGTAAGTACTACTGTACCATGATAATTCATTGCAGGAAGATTAGGCTGACCTTTACTCTTTTCCTAGGTTGAATTGGCGGCATTAGGTTCCTTGCACATTCAGCTATTCTCAGAGATTCGAACTTCTTTTGGTTCCTTGCACATTGTGCCATTTTCTGCAGCTCATATGGATTGATAAAGGCATCCTTATTGTTTCCTCTTGCGATTGACATTTTTACTCCTGAGAAGGAACAAACAAGTTAGCCAAATTTGATTATGCAGACATAAGTGCAACTATTTTGCAACTAAAGAATGACAAAAACATGGCAGCCACATTGTGGAAACAAGACTTGCTTCTTAGATTGCTTTCTAGACTTTTTTCGATCAACAATTATACCATCTATATCTGTTCTAACAGCAGGGATAATCCCATTAACAACATCCACAGTCACACCGGTATCTAAATCAGGCAATGGCACAACTAGTCCATTGCCATTTTCAATGTGCTCAATCTCCAAATTATCAATGTCATAGTAGTCTCTTGGTTTTGATTGAGAAACAGTAACCCACTCAGTGTCAATTCCATCAGGAACATAGAAGACTTGAACTGCTTGTGATGCTAGTATGAAAGGCTCATCGAAAAAAAAAATTCACCGGTATTGAATAAATGCTTAGCCTACCCCAACTTGTTTGGGACTTAAAGGCTTTGTTGTTGTTGTTGTATTGAATAAATGCTTAAAGTTGACACTGGTGACCCCGAATTGATCGGTCTTAACCCATTTATCTTCCACACGGTTGTCAACCCAATCACACTTGAAAAGAAACACATTACCTTCGTGTGCATAGTTCAGTTCAACAATATCCTTTATAACTCCATAATAGGTTTTCTTTCCCATTAGGAAGTCATTGTTATTTCCACTTTCAAAGCATGTTGTCTCTGCAACTAGAGCAACCCCACTATTTTGAACAGACCTACCTACATCATAGGAATATGTATGGAAATCAAATCCATTTATTCTATAGCTACTGTACTTTCGTGTAGCCATCATTGGCATCTTAGCTAAAATTTTTATCTCATTTGGTGCTTCCTCACACATTTCTTCCACCTGAGGTTAAACAAAATACTTTGATTAATTACTAAGTTAGATGTGAACTAGGAAATAACATGTGTCAAGTTCTTTTTCCTACTTACATGTGACCTAAACCACTCATGGAAGGATTCATGCTGCATGCGGTTGATATCTCATTGATTTAGAACTCCAATTGAGGTTAGATAATGAGCATACTTGCTGCAAATGACAATTTGTAAGTTTACCATCCATGGGAAAGTAAACATGTGATGTCAAGTGAATTAGCAACTTACTCCAAGTAAGGTTCTATATTAGCATAGTTGAATAGGACATATCTATGTGCTTGAAGCCAAGTCTTGTGGTCTAAAGTCACTGTGCTCTTCCCAGCCAGACCCCGACCAATGCTATGAAATAAAGTTGTACTTGAATGTTCTGTGTATAGCCCCTCATTAACTGTAACTTGTTGGTAAAATTGAGTCGACCCATGTAAATAGCGGGCACAAAGTGTAAGGCTGTCATAAAACAAAGAACCCTCCATAATTGATCCATCTGGATGGCTTTTTGTAATAACACTACCCTTAAGTCGCATCAGAAACCTATACACATATATAATAGCCTCATCATGTTGTAAAATTAATATGTATTTAGTTTGTTTCTTAAGTTAGAATCTGCCAAAGAAATTACCTCTCAACAGGCCACATGCTACGAAAATGTACTGGACCAGCCATTCTTGCTTGGGCAGGAAGATGAACCATCAAATGTACCATCATGTCAAAGAAAGATGGAAGGAATATGGCCTCAAGAAGGCTCAAGGTTTTAGCTATATCAGCCTCTAGATTATCCATGCCACTTTTTCAAAAAACAGGTACAAAATCTTCTTAAAAAATGACTAACACGAGCAACAACACTATCTCTGGCAATATTTTTCTTACAGCTAGCGGTAGTAAGTCTTGTAGAACAATGTGGCACTCATGACTCTTTAGCCCAAACACCTTTTTCTCATTAACATGAATGTTGTGTCGAATATCAGACGCATAACCAGCAGGGAACTTTACCCCTTTTAGTACTTCACAAAATAATTTCTTCTCATCAGGACTCAATGAATATGGAGCAGGTGGTATATAAAATTGGTCTTCAATTTCAACAGGGTGAAGGCCACTTCTAATACCAAGAGCTTGAAGGTCCAAGCGAGAATTAAGATTATCCTTAGATTTCCCATCGGTACCCAGGAATGTATTAACAAAGTTCTCATAAACAT
The DNA here is from genome assembly GCA_904845875.1 of Miscanthus lutarioriparius. Lineage (NCBI taxonomy): Eukaryota > Viridiplantae > Streptophyta > Magnoliopsida > Poales > Poaceae > Miscanthus > Miscanthus lutarioriparius. The sequence continues at coordinate 103,394,117 of CAJGYO010000002.1, read as the reverse complement.
TTTTCCCTATGTGCATGACATCAAAGTTATGGCGCATCATCAAATCTTTCCAATATGGAAGTTTGAACCAAATAGATCTCCTCTTAAAAATGACTAGCGGCTCCCCTTCCTTGCGTCTCTTGCTTCCTAGTTTCTTTCCAGATGGATCCTTGCCATAAACTGTAACAAGATCTTTAGTACACTCTAAAATTTCCTCTCCAAAAAGTGGAGTCGATGCCTGTCTAAGCTCAGTTGAACCAAATTTCTGATAATGAAACCTAAATGGGTGCTCTTCATGCAAGAACCTATAATGACCCAAATAGCAAGTCTTGGTGCCATTACCAAGTATAAATGAACATATATAAGAGTGGCAATCAGGACATGCTGCTTCACTAGATGTAACACAACCAGACACATATCCTAGACCTGGGAAATCTATAATAGTTCACAGTACTGCAGCACGCAACTGGAAATGCTCTCCCTTTGAAGGATCATAAGTTCTAACTCCTTTGACAAACATATATAACAAATCCTCAATAAGTGGTTGAAAATAAACATCCATATTATGACCAGGAGCATGCTTTCCAGGAATCAAAAAAGAAAGGATGAAGTTTGATTGCTTCATGCACATTGAAGGTGGAAAATTGTATGGTATACATATACCAGGCCAAATGCTATAACTAACATTCTGGCTCCTATATGGATTAAATCCATCCGTGGCAAATGCTAGACGGATATTGCGGCTATCCTTAGCAAATTATGGATGTTTATCATCAAAGTCTTTCCAAAGAGGAGAATCTGCAGGATGCCTAAGAAAATCATATCTTGTTCGCTCCTCATCATGCCATCTTGTAAGAGCCGCTGTTTTCGATGATAGAAACAGCCTTTGGAGACTCTTCTTTATTGGAAAGTAGCGAAGAACCTTCTTAGGAACCCTATAAACATGCTTCCCATCTAGACTGTTCCTAACTGATTTCCACCATGAAACCTTACACTTTGGACATGAATTAGAATCCTTATGGTCCTTCCAGTAGAGAATGCAATCGTTTTCACAAGCATGGATACTAATGTACCCAAGACCTATGGATTTAATCAATTTTTAGATTCATGGAAGTTTCTCGGTAGTGCTGAACCCTCTAGTAATGCATCTTTAAGAAGATCTAGTAGTAGGTCAAAACTTCTATTAGTCCATCCTCCAAGAAGCTTGATGTGAAGCAATCTAATTAAGAAACGCAGTTTCTTATATTTTTTGCAAGTAGGGTATAGCTCTTGGCTATTGGCTTCTACCAACTTTTGGAGGGCTCGTAGGTCATCACTAGGCTACAGATCAGAACTGTTATCTTCAAAATCTCCTCCATCATCTAAACCACCAGCTAGGTCCCTAAGCAATTCAGATATTTCATCATCTTCAGCCTCTTCAATAAGGACAGCACCATCACTATTCGCAGGATTCACATTGGATGAACTAGCTTCTCCATGGAAGTTCCATGTTGTATACCCCCTTACAAACCCATCACATATCAAGTGTTCACGTACATCTCACATGCCTCTCTCCAAAATGAGTTAGCACACTTTCTGCAAGGGCATAATATCTTGTTTTCTATTGCTGAATTTTTAAATGCATAAGCTATGAAACCATTCACACCTTGTATATATGCCTTGGTGTGCCTACATGGGATTCATTATGTTAAATTCCATGTTAACTACATTAAGTCTGAGCAGTTAAGAAATAGTTCATGTGTGTACCTAGGCTCATTCTCAATCCATGTTTTATACATAGACCTTTGTGGGGAGATCAAGAGGCTTTCTTTATATATATTTTTACACTAAAACATCACACAACGGAATAACCACAAGGCACATCAGAAGCTTGGAACAAGGTAATAAGGCATTCATGAACGCGAACTGGTTAAATAAATCTTACCTTTCACAAGTTCCTTCGACCAATAACTTAGTTATGAACGGCAGCTGCTATGATTGTTTTATATGTCTAGAAAACTTCAAATGCTTGTAGGCACCTCCTTTACCCTAAAAACAAGTGGTTAGTGAAAATGAAACAATTTACACCATGAATCAAAGTAGAGGACAGAAGTAAACAATTAGCTTGATGCTTACCTCTTGGATGTTTCACTCAATGATGTTTGCTCGTACGAGATGATTCGAACAAGATCTGCAGGTGGGTAATCTGCAATAGCATATATTTGTACATGAGATCCACACGTATTTTCCTGTTGTCCATGTCAAATAGAAGCTAATACTTTATTAAAAGTCTAAACGAATCTAAACCAATAGAAATTTAATATTTTGATTTTACAATCCATTACCATTTGAATCAGGAAGGCAAGCCTACAAATCTAGGTGTCATACCACGTGCGATTCAAGTCCTGTTGATCGAACTTTAGAGAGCAACAGAAGGTTTCTGTTCACTTTCAGTATGCTCGAGATATATATGGGAAATTTGCGAGACCTGCTAGTTCCAGGAAGCAAGACACAAGGTTTTAAGAAAGTACCAAGGTAATTTAGCACTTTCTCTTAAAATGTTGGAAGGACTACCTTGTTGCAAAACAAGTAATGAAATCTTGTTGACAGTCTATGGACTACGGATGGAAAAATAATGTAAATATTATTCGGTCAATGTTGATAGTGTTTACCCCAAAATTTGGGAAGAGGAATGCGGGAATTCGAAGCTCCCAAAGATCGTGTCATCAAGGAATCGATTGCATAAAAGTCGATATCAGCTGATTCAAATGCAATACAGGAATCGGCTCTCTTCGGATGATGCCAATAGATAACGACAGGAAGCTACGGTTGGCGTCGGGAGAAATTTGTCAGACTCTAAAAAAAGGGAAAGATTATGGTCCAAGTTATCTTAAATTAGGAATGTTTTATTCTATACCAAAGATTGTAATGAGTCGTACTTAAGTATGATTCATGCTTGGGATCCGAGTATAAATATTGGACCCCGGCTATTGTAAAAGATCATCCAATCAATCAAATATAATTTACCTTTTTCAGCTCTGGCCAACCCTTAGGAGTAGAAGTAGAGTAGATCTCGACGAGTTCTTTAGCAAGCAGGGTTGTATCGGTCCGGCTGACCTCCGGTTTATCTGTAAGTACCGTCATGGTTTATACTTTGGTTTGTACGGCTGCATCAATCCGGTCGACCTCCACTGTGAACTCTAGTATAAGCTAGTTATCGACTCTTGTCTAGTTTAAGTACGGCTGCATCGATCCGGTCGACCTCCACTGCTCGAACTAGATTAAGGTCAAGTTATCGGCTCTATCTAAGGGTGACGTCCTTCGGGTAAATTCATTAAGTTACCAATCTTGCTGATGTTTTCATTGTTATTAGTTTGCAGCAACATCAATCCGCCCGGTCAAGATCGAGTTAGATAAGCCTTATATCCTTTCAGTCTGTCGTTTGCTTTATTACAACACGATGTTTCTTACTTTGAGCGACGGGTTATGTTTCATCGTCCATTCTATTTCGATCCTGATCGTGCATAGTATGCGGTTAGGGCATGTATAATCTTGAAGAGGTTTGCTGGCTACTTAAATCTAGTTTATAGTTCACCATTATAGTTGTAACGATCTGGTCAATCTCCACTGATGGCACTGTAGATTGGAAGAGGCTAGTTAGTAGATTTGTTCCTGATTAGGCGTGACCTTAGCTGTTTGCTATGCCTGCATCGGCTAAATAGCTGATCGCCTGTGCGTTAATGTCTACAGTGTGTGTCCATGATTCTGTTAAGCATGAATAGATCTGTGTACTTTAAGGGTTTGATTTGTTGTCTTTATCATGACTGCATCAATCCGGTCGAACCCCATTGTTAGAGATAGTAGGTTAAGTCTGAGGAGTCCATAGGTTTGTTCATGTAAAATAGTCGATTGTTCACACGCTGTAGTCCCTTTTCACCTGAATCGGCTATTTTAGCGGATTCATCTGAGCATTCACGCATAGCATGTCTTTTAGAAAGCCTGTCGAAGTATAGATGGTTTTATGGATTCTTCGATTTTAGTTTGTTATTATCATCATAGCTACCATCGATCCGGTCGAACCTCACTGTTGATGGTAACATATTAGATCCAGAGCGTTTGTAGATCCATTGGTATTAGACAGTCGATTTGTTTGCATAATATATCTTTTCCTGATTAGATTCATCGGCTCAACAATTCATACTGGTAATATCCACCTAGCTGATGATCTCATTTACGTCTGCGGGCATTGTACCTATCAACATAAAATTAATCACGATCCATGAGCTTTACTGTCCGTAACAGTCGATTTCTGTGTGTATCGGCTATTTAGTCGATTTTCCCGTTTGGCTACTCCCTAAGCGGCACACTTGGAACTGTCTAGGCACAGACCAGCATGTTCCACCTTAAATTAGTGATAAACTTTCTCTCCTTGTCAATTGTAGGGTCAAATTGTTTGGCACGTCTCGAGAGGAATACACAGGATCGGTTATCCCTGCATTGAAGCCAAGCGGATCTCCAGCTCCATCGAGCAGATCCTTCTAGCTTGCCGTGTGTCGACGCATTTTTGTGCCGACACACATTTTGGCACGCTCGGTGGGACCCCACAACCGTCATGGCGGCTTACAACAACAATGACATCCTTATGGTGCCTTATGAAGACCTACCTGATGGAGATAAAGATGTCATCAGCAAAGCTATAGAAGAATTTCAAAAGAAGTGTTCGTTGTCCTACACCAAGACACGTAACAATATAATTGTTCAGAAATATCCACTACCGAGAGTTCTGTTGCATAGGCAAACAGATACAGATGAATCTAAAGACAGACGTTTCTTCATAGAAGCTGTAAACAAGTCTGTTCATGATGCCATGTCGAATCATAATAAAGTTTTCTTGAACACATTCCACAACACAATGAAAGAGGTGTTTCATGGGTTTCCAGTTGATCAGGTTGGACTGACTTATTACAACATTCCACATCCGTTGACTCAGGGGACTAATCAAGCCGGTACTAGCCATCAAGAAATAGCACCAGCTGGTAATGATGATGTTCAGGTGGTTTAGAGCTCATCTGAGCAAGTTCAGGGTGCTACTACTAATCAGATATAGTATAATCCTGGATCGTTAGAACAACATGTGCAACAGCCGATGGGGCAAGTTCAGAATCAAATGGTCAATTTTGGCACATCAGGCCAGATACCATCGCCGGCTTAAAAAATAGCGCCGTCAGTTCAAAGGATTCGTAGAGATATAGATCCTAACATCTATAACCAGAGACTTCAAGCAGCAAACCAGCAGAGGACCCAGCAGATAAGAGATTCCACAAGGGTATCATTATGGCATAGATTACAACACCCTTCACATGATTCCAAATCCGGGGTATCAAGGTATCCAAAATTTTAATCCACATATGGGTCAGCAATTACAGAGTAATCCAAATTCAAATGCCGATGAGTTGTTGCTTAGAGTGACCGAGATGATGAAGAATCAGTTCGGTTTGAAGCCAAAAGGGCAGACCTTCTCGTACAAATGCCCATATCCAGAATGGTATGATTTAGTCGCTCTTCCGGCGAATTACAGGCTCTCGGAGTTTGCTAAGTTCACTAACTAAGATAGTACAAGCATAATAGAACATGTCAGTCGGTATCTTACACAGTTGGGTGAAGCATCCACTAAAGAGGCACATCAAGTTTGTTTCTTCTCCTTGTCTCTATCGGGGCCAGCCTTCACTTGATTTTCATCACTGCCAGTTAACTCCATTGCCAATTGGGCTGACCTAGAGAAGAAGTTTCATATATATTTTTATATTAGGATTGGAGAAAAGAAGATTACCGATTTGACGACCATAAGGCAGAGAACTAATGAATCGGGCACCGAGTTTCTTCAGAGGTTCTGAGAGACTAGAAATTTGTGCTTCTCAATGAACTTGACCGACGATCAACTTGCTGCTTTGGTCATTCAAGGAATGTTGCCAACGTGGAGAGAGAAGCTGCTGGGACAAGAATTTGACAACTTGGGTCAGTTGGCTCAACGAGTGGCAGTGCTCAATAGCCAATTCCAGAATATGCGCAGAGACACCCGATTCCAGAAAAGTACCATAATGGCCGAAGCCTATAATCCATATTCAGTCGATGATGACTATGAGAACGATGAAGAAGAAGAGGTTGCTGCGACCGAATGGAATTGAGGTAAGAAGACAGTAATGGTGCCAAATCCTTAGGAAAGAGGGGTCAAAGAGAGCTATGACTTTGACGTCACAAAATCGAACAAGCTCTTCGATTTCTTGCTCGAGAAGGGATGGATCAAGTTGCCTGATAATCATGTTATGTTGCCTCCCGATCAGTTAAAGAACAAGAAGTTCTACAAATTCTATAATGCCACTTCTCATTCCACTAATGAGTGTAGAGTTTTTCGGCAACATATACAGAGGGCTATTCAGCAAGGAAGGCTCAAATTTGATACACCTCGGAAGATGAAAGTTGATGATAATCCTTTCCCAAGAGATCAGAACATGGTTGATGTTAGGCTGCTTAAAGGGAAGACTAAAGTCCTAACATTAACCAGATCAAATGAAACCAGAATAGTCGATCCCGAGATGCAAATATCGGCTGATGAATACAGAGAAATTAGGAGGCGTCGTGACCAACAAAAGAGCCGATTTGAGCAGGGAGAAACATCAAAAGATGGGGCAACAAGGCCACGTGTTATATCTCGAATTTTGTTGAATAAATGGCAGCGGCAGAAGGAAAAGGATTATCAGCGTTGGTTAGAAGAGCAAGAATACCAGTGTCAGCAGAAAAAAGAGAGGTATGAAAGAAAGCAAGCTGAATCACATTAGAATTGTCCTTTATTTAGGCATTGGTAGAACAAAGGTTTAAAATTGCCTACTAGAAATAACTATCTAGAATGCAGCGAGCAATATTAGGAGTTTAGGCAATCTCAAGCCAACCGCTGGTCTATTCATGCTCGAGATGGGTATCATCATAATAACATGGATCAGCGCTTAAAAAATAAGAGTGTTCATGATCGGCTTGGGAAGCGAGTTGTCAATCAAAACTAGGCTGATTATGAAGAAGAGAGTAATGAAAAAGAATATCTTTGGCAGGAAGGCCAATGGTGTCCAGGAGGTCTGACAAGAAGCCAGAAAAGAAGAATGCAACGGCTAAGGAACAGAGAACTAGAATAGGCTCAAGCATTTGGTAGACCTCAAGTGTGGCGTGCTAAGCAAACAGCCGATAGAAAACGACCATCGGTTAATATTCAAATGGCTTTTCTGTTGCCATCAGAATTCAGAGCTCTATCAGATCAAGAAGTTTACTCAGATTTTGATGAATCAGAGTATAAGGAGATAGTTGCCAAGTTGACAGTTATACAACAGGCTATATTCAATAAACCAGTCAAGCATCGGCACTTAAAGGCTTTATATGTAAAAGGTTTTGTTGATGGAAAGCCGATGAACAAGATGTTGGTGGATGGAGGTGCTTCTGTCAATCTTATGCCTTATACCACTTTCCGTAAACTTGGCAAGGGATCAGGAGATTTGATTGAGACCAACATGATGCTTAAGGATTTTTGGGGTAATGCATCTAAGACCCGGGGGGCAATGAACGTCGAACTGACAATCGGGAGTAAGACTCTGTTCATCACATTCTTCGTCATCGATGGAAAAGGTTCATACAATTTACTCCTTGGTTGTGATTGGATTCATGCAAACTATTGTGTGCCATCAACCATGCATCAATGTTTGATTCGATGGCATGGAGATGATGTTGAGCTAGTTCGTGCTAATGAATCTGTGAGTATCGCAACAGCTGATCTAGTATTTTGGGAGCTAGAAGACTTTGAGTGCTTTTCTAGCAAGTTATGGGAAGGAGGCTTCATTAGAATCAATAATGAAAGCCAACAACCGATCTAAGCAGTCGGCTTTAAAAATTTGTTTTAATAGATAATCCAATAGATGGTACAGATGACAAACTAGACATGGCTTCACGTCGGCCGATGAATTAGAAGAGGTAGATATTGGTCCTGGGGTTAGGCCTAGGTCGATGTATGTAAGTGCCAAGTTGGATCCTGAGTATAAGCAAGAGTTAGTAGATTTATTAAAGAAATTTAAAGATTGTTTTGCTTGGGAATACTATGAGATGCCTGGTCTAGACTGATCGATCGTTGAACATCGGTTGCCAATCAAGCCTAGACATTGGCCGTTTAAACAAGCTCCGAGGAGATTCAACCCAAACGTACTTGATGATATCAAAAAGGAGACTGAAAGATTACTTGAAGCAAATTTTATCCGACCGTGCCGATATGCAGAGTGGATATTGAATGTTGTTCCTGTGTATAAGATGAATGGAAAGTTAAGAGTTTGCATCGATTTCAGAGATATGAACAAAGCTACACCTATGGATGGTTGTCCGATGCTGATAGCTGATATGTTGGTAGACGCAGCAGCCGGGCACAAGGTTATTAGCTTCATGGACGACAATGTAGGATATAACCAAATTTTCATGGCTGAGGAAGACATAGCAAAGACAGCTTTCAGATACCCTAGCGCAATTGGTTTATTTGAATGGGTTGTGATGACCTTTGGTCTAAAGAATGCCGGTGCAACTTATCAGAGGGCAATAAATTATATTTTTTATAAGTTGATCGACAGGATTGTAGAAATCTATATTGATGATGTGATGATAAAATCCAAGGGGTACAAGGAACATCTAGCAGATTTGTGAGAGACTCTGGAGTGCACAAGAAAATATGGTCTGAAGATAAATCCTAATAAGTGTGCCTTTAGAGTATTAGCTAGAGAATTCTTGGGTTTCATGGTCCACGAGAGAGGAATCGAAATTGGTCAAAAAAGCATGAAAGCAGTTGATGAGGCAGTGCCCCTGACTACTAAAATAGAGTTACAATCTTTGCTTGGTAAAATTAATTTTATTAGGAGGTTTACTTCAAAATTTGTTGGAGAGAGTTCTGTCATTTTCTTCCTTGTTGAAATTGAAAAATGATCAAGAATTTAAATGGGGTGATGTACAACAAAAAGCGTTTGAGGAGATAAAGGAATACATGAAATGTCCACCCGTGCTGGTCCCTCCTCAGCAAGGCAAGCCTTTTAAGTTGTACATATCGGCTGATGACCAAACGATTGGATCGGCCCTGATGCAAGAGTTCAAAGGGAAAGAGCGAGTTGTTTTCTATCTTAGTAGGAGGCTTCTGGATCCAGAGACAAGATATTCTCCCATCGAGAAGTTATGCTTATGCTTATATTTCTCTTGCACTAGGTTACGACATTACTTGTTGTTGGCTGAGTGTACAGTTGTCTCCAAGACTGATGTAATCAAGCACATGCTATCAATGCCAATATTAGATGGAAGAATAGGAAAGTGGATTCTTGCATTGTCAGAATTTGACTTGAGGTACGAATCGGCTAAAGCAGTCAAAGGACAAGTAATAGCTGATTTTGTCACCCAGCATCATCAGCCAAGTGTTGGCTATGTGGAGCCAGTACCCTGGACGTTGTTCTTTGATTGGTCATCATGCAAGCAAGGTGGTGGCATTGGTATTGTTATTATTTCACCTTGGAGGACAAGTTTTGAGTTTGCTTTTCCAACTAAGCCAATGATTACCAACAACCAGGTAGAATATGAAGCTATTCTTAAGGGGCTTCAACTTCTTCATGAAGTAAAGGCCGAAGCAATTGAGGTATTTGGAGATTCACTGTTAATTATTAATCAGTTGGTCGGCCTATATGAGTGCAAAGAAGATGCTCTGAGGGGATATTATGATGAGTGCCAAGGGTTGCTCAAGGAATTTCCTCATGTCTTTCTTCAATATATTCCAAGAGCACAAAATTAAGAAGCTAATCGCTTAGCTCAAAGTGCGCCAGGTTATCGAGTGTTTCAAGAGGTCTTAAGTAGTGAAACCCCGAATAATGATTGGAGAGTTGAAATAGCCAATTACCTTAGGAATCCATCACAGAAAGTTACCAGAAAGCTAAGGTATAAATCGACTAAGTATGTTTTACTAGATGATCAGCTATATTACAAAAGAGTCGATGAGGTGTTGCTTAAATGCTTAAATCAATAAGAGGCTAAGGTGTTGATGGGCGAAGTACATGAGGGGATATGTGGAGCTCATCAATCGGCTTATAAGATGAAATGGATTATTCGCAGGACTAGATATTTCTGGCCAACAATACTGGAAGACTGTTTTGAATATTATAAGGGGTGCCAAGACTGTTAACGTTTTGGTAATGTTCAAAGATCACCCGCATCGGCTATGAATCCAATAATCAAACCATGGCCGTTTTGAGGTTGGGGAATTGATCTAATGGGCCAGATTTTTCAGCCTTCAGGTAAAGGACATAAGTTCATATTAGTAGTGTCGGTGTTTCGAACAAACACCAGCAAGTGAATTTATAATTGATGCACGTTAGGCCCGGATGGTGTGCTAAAGGACACAAGGTTTATACTGGTTCAGGCCGAATGTCCCTACATCCAGTCTACTGCTGCTGCTTGTATTATTAGCACCAAATACGGTTCGTAGTAGGGGGTACAAACGATCGAGAGAGGGATAGGTCCTAGGTCTCTGATGGAGGGGCGAAAGGATGCCAAGGGCCTGGCGGTGACTTGGCTGTGTGTGTGGAACTGAATGCTCTATGAGCTCATCTGTATGTGAGTTGTCCGTTGAAAGTCGATTTGTTCGGTCCCCCTTTCATAGGGAGCCCTGTCCTCCCTTTTGTAGACGAAGGGGGGAGCAGGGGTTATAGATGGGTGAAAAGAGGAAAATACCAAGGGTATAGAAGGTCCTTCGAAGGGCTCGGGTCTTCCTTTTCCTCCAAGCCAGCCTCAGACATGGCCAGCTGGTGTCAGAGGTTGGCACGTTCGTCGGGTACTTGTGTGCTGATGATGCTGTGTTCTGCAAGTGGTCACGTCCCGTCCCGCCTACGATACTGTGGGGGGCGAACGGTGCGGCACCCGCATGCTTGTCAGCATCGGGGATGTGAGTCCTATTGCGGAGTTTGTGTCAGGCTCTATGCTCGAGGGTTGAAGGCGACGCCCGCAATACTGTAGGCCATAAAACCCGGAGCCTACAGTACTACTCAGGCTCTGTCATGTCCGGCAGGGCCTAAAGCGCTCGTCCCGTCGTACTTCGATGGTACTTGTCAATAGAGCAGGGCATGGTCCTTGCTTCCGTGGTTTGACTCTAACGTCCTATCTTACCCTGTTCCTGCCATCATGGAGGGGCAGGGTGAGGGCGTCAGGTGAGGCGGTGCTCAACCCTTGTTGGCCGGACGAGACGGAGTCTGGCCCTCGGGGGCCGGGCGAGGCGGAGTCTGGCCCTCGGGGGATGGACGAGGCGGAGTCTGGTCCTTGGGGGTCGGATGAGGCAGAGTCTAGCCCTCGGGGGCTGGGCAAGGTGGAGTCTGGCCCTCGGGGGTCAGATGAGGCGGAGTCGTTGCGCTCCTGTTCGATTGGGAATGTCGTTGGTGCTTATCAACTCTACCTCATTGGGTATCCCAGTATTAGATCCCCGACAGTAGCCCCCGAGCCTCTGGGTGATTCGGGTAGAATCGCCCAGGGGCTGTCCCGGCTCGCTAGAGGGTGTTCGGGTTTGCCAGAGGGTGCGCGCGAGCGCACCTGATGGGTGTAGCCCCCGAGCCCCCGGGTGATTCAGGTGGAATCACCCGGGGGGTGTCCTGGCTTGCTAGAGGGTGTTCAGGTTTGCTAGAGGGTACGCGCGAGTGCACTCGATGGGTGTAGCCCCCGAGCCCCCGGGTGATTCGAGTGGAATCGCCCGGGGGGTGGTTTTGGACCCTCCGCGGGTAGGACAGTGAGATTCGGCTTTTCTCAGCTGGATAGCCTTTGAGGGAACCCTAGGGTCCCGTTTGCGGGGATGTCGCCCGGGCTTAGCTTGGCCGGGGTTTTGACTTAAGAAGTTGAAGTCCCATTGGCGCTCGCGTACCGGAGTCCTGGTCTTTCGCGGGCCCGTCCCTTGTTTGAGACGTCCGTCGAGATGGTTGGGCCGACCCCTGTCTTTCTAGGCCTAGACGGACCAGAGAAGGAAAATTTATTGGCCCATGTCCCCTCTGTTTGGAGAAGAGTCTGGTCGCCCGGGGAGGTGAACCGTTCGGAGCGATTTTGGTGGGAGCGGATAGGGATTACAGGCGCATGTCCCACAACATGACGCGGCGGTGCGCGTGGCAGGCCCGGAGATCGAGGTGGATGGTTGCCCTTCTCGCATCCGTTGCCACTATAAAACCACGGGGTTCACCCCCAGGGTTCCGTACCCCGCCCCCTCGTCTTCGCATCCGCAGCCTTCACCGCCAATCGCCCTAGCTTCGCACGCTAGTACTGCTGCCGCCGTTGGGTCCATGTCCTCGTTCACTATCACCGTCGAGCTCGCATTCGCGCCGCTGCCCCCATTGAGCTCGCACCCACCTTCCTCCTGGTGTTTCGATGGAGCTGTGGGGCAGATTCAGCATTACTCCTCGGTGTTTGGAGGGCCTCGTCCGCCGTGGCCTCCTCCGCCCGCTGTCCGCCATCGGGGAGTGGCTGCTGCCCGGCGATGAGAGTGAACCGACGCCGCCCGAAGATTATGTCGTGTCCTTTGCCATCCTTCATGAGTATGGATTTGCCGTACCCGCACATAGATTTCTTTGGGGGTTGTTGGATTATTACCAGGTGGCGTTGCAGCATCTTACCCCCAACGGTGTTCAGCACATGGCGGCGTTTGTTGCCCTGTGTGAGGTTTTCTTGGGGATCGATCCCCACTTCGATTTGTGGCGGCACTTCTTCACCGTCAGTTTGTCGAAGAGGAAGATTGGGGGGAAGGATGTGAACATGCCGATGGGTTGTGCCAGTATTCATCTGCGCCCCACTCGGTCGAGGGACTACCCGCTGATGCGTTTGTCCACCTCAAATAAGGGGTGGCATTCGTAGTGGTTTTACGTTAAGGATGACCTGAGCGCCACCTTGCCGAAGTACTCTGGGCGTCTTATCGATGAGGCCCCAGAGTCGTGCTGTGGGGCTGCCCGACTCCGGCGAAGAAACACCTTGCCGACCTTCTTGCCGCCATTCATACTCTGAAGGTTCGGGGCATGAAGGGACTGTGGATTATTGGTGCCTACCATGCGAGGAGGGTGGCGCCGCTGATGGCGCGCGCGCTTCCCCTGTACCGGATGGCTTCTAGAGAGTCGTTCGAGGGAACAGTGCTTGTTGATGAGGCGCTTGCTCCCTCCGAGGTGGCGCAGCGTATCAAGGAGGCGATGGAGCTTCCAAAAGACACCACCGACTCCACCCTTGAACACGTGTATCCGATGCCGAGGCATCCCCCAATGCGGCCGGAACCAGGGTTTTTGGAATTTGTAAGTTTTTTCTTCCCCGTGCTTCTCTTGTCGTTTGAGTTTTCGACCTTTTGATACCAACTTTTGGGATGGCAGGACTAGCCGAGGAGGCTAATCTTCAAGGACTGCCCAGTCCCGTTGCTAAAGGATCATGTCGTGGCGATAGCGAATCGCATCACGGTCGAGTGGGACAAGCAGGCAAGGGAGCAGAAGAAACAGGAGAAGCAGCAGAAGTAGGAAGCACAGGATCGAGGAGAGGATGTAAGCAGTGATGACGACGACGACGACGATGACGATGATGATGATGATGACAAGGTTGCTGCCGGTGTGGATTGGGGCGTCCTGGAGGATGAGGGCACGCTGACAAGTTCCCCTCCGTCCATGCAGGAATCCCTCTCGTCCCGCGCGGAGGGAAGCGAGTCTGCAAGGTCGGCGGAGGTTGGAGCCGAAGAGTCTGCCGCTTCGCGTGGGGTGCCGGCAGAGCATCGGTGGGTGGCTGGATCCGAGGAGGTTCCCGGGATGCTGATGGATAGGTGTGGCTCCAACGCCACGCCCCGTGAGCTGATAGAGGGGGCGGTTCTGGTGCCCCGCCCGAGGTGTTGACCGGGAGGGGTGGCTCTGCTGCCGCGCCCTCGGTAATGAGGGAGGTGAACTCCCCCGCCCAGGAGTGGGAGGTAGCTTCGAAGCGGTCTCGCCCCAATGAGTCGGGGCAAGGGTCTGGGGGTTCATCCCTAAAGCGACCCCGCCGGCCGAAGGCGTCAGGGTAAGCCACTGACTCCCCTGTTTCTCTTCCGTTTCATTTTTTTGTCTTGACTTTATGCTTTTTTCCACTGTGCAGATTCTTGTGGACGGGCCGCCCTCTGGGACCGACGCCCAAGAAGAGCCTTGCTCGCCAGGCGGGATGGGCGGCATCGGCCGACGTTGCTCCTGCTTTGGGTAGGAGTGGCGACAATGCCGCGGCTGTGATGGCTGGCCCGACGGCGGTCATGGCGGCGCCCGCGATTTTGGTGGCCGCCGAGCAGGCGGGATCATCCGCGGTGGGTGCGGCACCGCCGGCCGAGGGTCCTGTATCGCCGGTGGTTGTGGTCGTGACCGTGCCAAGCCAGGATCAGCCGGGCGCAGCCACGGTGGTGCCCGAGAACGTAGTGTGGTCTGCGCCACCAGAGGCCCCGGTGGAGGTGGATGTGACCGCGTCATGCCGGGAGCAGCCGAACGTAGCCATGGTGGTGTCCGAAGGTGCGGTGCAGTCCATGCCATCGGAGGCCCAGGTGGAGACGACCGCGGCCACGACAAGCCCGGCTGGGCTAGGTGTCGCCATGGTGGTGTCCGAGGGGGTGACGGGATTGGCACCGTCGGTGGATCCACCCATGGCGCTTGAGGCGGCCCAGATGGAGGAGGACCTGGTCGGGGGGTGTAAGGGCGTCGGGCGATAGTGCGGAGGACCAGGAGGGAGTTGCCCCCAGCTCCCTTGTCGGGAGGTAGCCGTTCCCCCGCGCGGGGTGAACCGCCGCTTCTGTGGATGGCTGCTCAGGACCCGACGTTGGCCCTTTTCACGCTCGACGATCATGCCGCGAGCATGGAGCGGGAGAGTCTTGACATCGGGCTTTTAATCATGATGAATGCCCTGGACCAGGCCAGAGGGGTCCTGCGTGAAATCTTCGTTCCCACTAGCCAGGTATCCGTTCGTTCTGCCTTGTTTTCCTCTTTCTTCAAGTGCTTTTGTGTTTTCATATTTCTTAATGCCGGTCTTCTTTCCAGATCCTTGTTGCTCGCAGTCGGAACAAATCCCAGTTCCTCCGCGAGTAGAAGGCGGAGTGGGATCGCCTTGTCGAGGAGGCCCGGCTACGAGGAGATGTGGGTGTGCAGCTTGCTGTCGCCCAGCAGCGGGAGGCCTAGGCGCGCCGGGACACGGAGGAGACCCATGGGATGTTCAAGGACATAGCGGCGAGGGTGAAGCTGGACGAGGAGGAGGCCGCCCAGATAAAAAAGGAGCGGGACGAGCTGGTCTGGAAGGATGTCGATGCTAGTAAGCGGGCCGCCGAGGTCCTGAGCGAGCTGGAGACGGAGCGGGATCTCAGGCGGGAGGCTGAGAATAGGTCCTCGGACCTTCAGCGGAGGGTGGACCAGGATGCCGTGCTGATCGATCGGCTACGCAGGGAGTGGGACGAGGCGCGCCGGGCCGAAGATCAACTTCGCTCAGAGCGCAGCACGGCCCGCGAGGAGCGCGACCGGGCCATCTGAGAGCGAGACGAAGCGCGTTAGGAGGCTAAGTCCCTCCGGATGGAACTTGGAACCGCGGTGGCCCATAGGCTGGAGGTCGAGGAAGCTATTGTCGGGCTACGTGCCGATCTTGCCGATGCGCGGGGGCTTCTCCAAGCCGAAGGTCATGAGTATGATCGCCTGTCTTCCGCCGTTCTAGTGGTCTGCAACAACCTACAGGTGGCACAAGAGGCGGGGACCAGCTCCCTTGCGGCCCTTGCCGCTGGAATCATGGCTCGGGTGGGCCAGCTTGAGGAGAGTGCTTTTCACGCCGGGATTACCCAAGCCTTCACCGTTGCCCATTCTCATTATGAGAAGGAGATCAACCTATCGGTGATGAGCGAAGGCTTCCCGCCTACTTATGAGGATGCTGAGCTGGACGCGATTGAGAAGGCGGTGGCTGCTCTTGCGAAAAACCTGGCGGACAGTCTGAAAGAACTAGTTCTTCCTCCGCTGAAGTAGTTAGTCGAATAAATTTGATAAACACTTTATATGTAATATGTGAACAAGTGTTGGTACTTTCGTGTTTGGAAGTAGTTTTGTGGTTTTGCTTCGTAATTTTGTTTCTGTTTGATCTCACCTTCTTCCCTTTCCGCAGTCACAAAGAGTGTTTATTCGATCCGACCCTTCCCTTTGTCTGATGTAATGTTTGTTTTCGAAAAAGGGGGAAGGGAGGTAGCCGTACCTTTACCAGCCCCCGAGTGAGATCCATCCCCTTGCAGTTGCGGGGGTCAAGTCTTACTGGAGACCTGGGCAAGAGAAGCAAGCTTGCGCTTGTATTAGCCCGGACCCCTTTGAACCTCTGTCTCTGGATCAAGCGGCTTGAGCCCCCGAGCCTTGTTAGGGTCTAATAGGGGTTGGCCGTATTTCGTGTGTTACCCCATCCTCGACTTTCGCAATCGGAGGGGCTGAGCAGATGACACTTGCCTCGATGGCTCGAGTGTTGCGCTCAATGAGCTCACTAGCGGGTACGTTCGTGTGGAATCCAGGTCCGTCATTTGCTGACGGGGTCGACAGAGCCCTCAGGTGGCACTCCACAACTTCTTAACCCACCTCCTGGCAGATGCCTGAGCCGTTCGATAGGCTCAAGTGGCCCGCTGGCCTCTCCTCGGTGGAGATTCTGTGGGTTTGGCTCGGGGTTAGAATTGAACGAGAAAAGGTCGAGATGTCCCAGTCCGCTTTTGAACGGGGTCGGGTAGGGCCGCTGGGGCTCGTCTCAGTTGTTTCTCCCTGGCTCTGTTTAACATGAGGCGGCCTCGAGCCCTTTGCGGGCCGGCCTTCGAACCTCGGTCTATTGCGGCTCATATTGAATGAGGCGACTGCCGTTTCGTGATGCGACATGAAGCGTTGGGATGCAGTGATTCGCATATGCAATGTTTTGAATGTGCAATTTTAATCGAAATGAAGGTGGGGTCGGTAATGCTACCTTAGTGGTATGAGTGACGAAAAGCTCCTACCAAACGTGTTCGCGCGGGGTTCGAGCCTAATATCTCATGATGGGGCCAGTGCGACCTGCAAGAGTATTTTTCGATTCTATATCTTGGTGGCGATCCGGGTCGTTCGATTGACTTGGGCGACCTAACAGCTTCTCCCTAGGGGGATTCTGTAGGTGGGCCCCTCCGAGCCCTTCTCGAGAAGGTGGATGCCGAGGTTGGGGAAGCGGGGGACTGTGAGTTCGATTTGCTCAGGCGAACAAAAACACCGTAGCCATCGGGGCGTAGGGTCTGCCGGCTCGCCTAGTTTTACTCAAAGTTTTATGCCCGCATACCGTGCCCTCGGCCTTAAACGTACGGAGGGGTCGGGTGTAGAGGATGTCTAGACTGGTAGACACCCTCGGCAGCCTCCGAGCGATATCCGTATCCCTACTGATGCTGGGGTCGGGAGCTCAGAAGTGAATTTTAACGTGAAAGCGAGAAACCGGAGATGCTTATCTTTCAGCAGCCGTTGGCTCGTCATTTTTCCTGGGCCATTCGTTCGGCCCAGGAGGCTCGTTGGCCCCCCTAGGGAAGGGTTCCATCGTCGGATCATTCTGTTGTCCTGCCTGGGGAAGCGGGGGGTTGCCTACGTGTGCGCGCTTTAATTGCCGCGACCGACGCGCGGTAGTGGTGGGCCCTGCCCATGCAACGTCTTGTTTGATAGGAGCGTGTCCCGTCAATCCAGGCGCGTCCCCTCGGCTTTCCGTCAGCGTCGATTTCATATCTGCATTAAGTAGGGGAAGGGAGAGAGTTTTTCATCCCAACCTTTCGTCTTTCCTTAGCTGCAGCGCCTCCTCTTTAAATAGGGAGGGGAGAGGAGCTCTCGTCCCATCTCTTTTAGCCTGCCTCTGAGCCGCTACCTCTTCTTCTTCTTTCTTTCCACCGAATGCGTTCATCCGTCGTGGCGGTTCCTGAGTGAGGAAGGGTAATGCCAGAGAGGGAGAAACTCACTGATTCGTTTGTGAATCCGGAGTGTGATGTCGAGTTGGAGGTCATTCAACGTAGATGAGATGGTGTGGGTTGTCTTTGCCGAGAAGGGGTCGCCGTCGTCGAAGGAGGAGGGACACCGGAAGGTGCCAAGCATCGTCGGCCTCGCCGTCGTTCTTGGCGGCTTTCCTTTGGTGGCGGGCGTCCCCCATCCAGACACCGTTGTCGGGGTTGTGGCTGATGACGATGGCATAGTCCCTGGGTGCCTTGGCGAAGGGGTACCACAGTCAGCGGCATGGTGCTCGACGCTGCAGATGACGGTGCCCTCAGGGGTCCTACGGATCGGCGGGACGTCACCGATGGAGAGCGTGGCATGGAGGTCACAGTAGACGAACTGGCCCGTGTACTGCCAGGTCATTGTCGATGGAGAGCTTGGCACGGCGGCCGCTGTTGTACTTGTAATAAAACTAGGGAGAAACTGTAATTGGGTGAGTTTCGTGGGGGAGCCCCCGAGTAAACAGTCTTCTCAATTTACGAGTACATTTGTCCTTTTTGTGATGGAATCACTTTGTAAGTGGTGAATTTGTGCGAAGAATGAACAAATTTTCATCCTTTGTTGTGGCAAACAACTTTTCAGCTTCCTCTTCCTGCAGAAGAGGCTTTAGTGCCCTCCGATCATTCCCATGGATCAAGCTGTAAGGAACTAGGAGTGTGGGTGAATTAATTCTGACTACGCTGGTGAGCAAAGAGGTCGCAGCCGCTGGGGCATGGGTCTCTCACAGTCCTACCTAGTTGTCAGAATTTGTTCTCGAAATCTTGGTCCTTAGAACTTGGTTATGAGGAGACCGAAAACATTAGAGAATGTTTGCAAATGTAACATAGGAAGTTCTTGCAGGGTAAACGTACTTGTATTACTTATATCAGCCCCCGAGTGAGGTCCGTCCCCTTGCAGTTGAGGGGTTCGGTCGTCACTAAAGGTCGGGGTTTTGTAAAGACACAAACTGATAAGGAAGAGTATGCGTTTATTTACGGGTAAAAACGGCGTAGCTGTTCGATGTTCCAGGCGTTGGTGAAGACCTTGTCGTCGATGGTTTTCAGCTTGTAGGCACCTGGACGGAGTACTTCCACGATGATGTATGGTCCTTCCCATGGCGGGGAGAGCTTGTGGCTGTCCTTGTTGCTCTGCACAAGGCGAAGAACGAGGTCCCCAACGTTGAAGGCTCGGTCCCACACCCGTCGGCTGTGGTATCGCCGTAGCGCCTACTGGTACTTGGCCGAACGGAGGAGGGCGATGCCGCGGGCTTCGTCTAGTTGGTCCATGGCATCTTGGTGTGATGCTTTGGCTCCCTGTTCATCGTATGCCCTAATCCTTGGCGCTCCGTAGTCGAGGTCCGTTGGAAGGACGGCCTCGGCGCCGTAGATCATGAAGAAAGGAGTGTAGCTGGTTGCTCGACTAGGAGTTGTTCTCAGGCTCCAGAGTACTGCGGGGAGCTCGGCAACCCAGCGTGCGCCGAACTTGTTCAACCGGTTGAAGATCCTGGGCTTGAGGCCCTGCAGGAGCATGCCATTTGTGCGCTCGACCTGCCCGTTAGTCTAGGGGTGCGCGACGGCCGCCCAATCGATCCGGATGTGTTGTTCATCACAGAATCGGATGAATTTCCTGCCGGTGAACTACGTGCCGTTGTCTATGATGATGGAGTTTGGTACTCCAAAACGATGGATGATGTCGAGGAAGAACAGCACAGCCTGCTCAAATTTGATTGTGGAGATTGGCCGAGCTTCGATCCATTTTGTAAACTTGTCTATGGTGACAAGTAGGTGGGTGAAGCCTCCGGGCACCTTTTTGAATGGCCCAACCAGGTCGAGCCCCTAGACCGCGAAGGGCCACGTGATGGGAATCATCTGGAGTGCCTGGGCCGGGAGGTGAGTTTGCCGAGCGTAGTACTGACACCCTTCGTAGGTGTGTACGATTTGCTCGGCGTCGGATACCACAGTGGGCCAATAGAAGCCCTGTCGGAATGCGTTTCCAACCAAGGTCCTCGGCGTAGCGTGGTGACCGCAGACCCCACCGTGGATGTCACTCAGCAGTAGTTTTCCCTGTTTGCTTGGGATGCAAAGCTAGAGGATCCCGGTGTGGCTTCGTTTGTAGAGTTCGCCCTCTACAAGAACAAAGGACTTGGCACAACATGCGAGCCGTCGAGCTTCCGTCTTGGTTGCTAGCAACGCGTCATGGAGGAGGTAGTTGATGTAGAGTGTTCTCCAGTCATCTGGAGGGTCATGCTCCGTTGTTGGATCCACTTCAAGCTCCATGACCTCAGGGTTGGACAGAGCCATCGGTGGGTTGGCCCCTAGGGTCTACTCGGAAGGGCCATCGTCGGCCGGCTCTAACCTTGCGTAGCGCACCGAGGGTTTGTGTTGATCGCTAGCGAACACACCCGTCGGCACCGGCTCTCGGCCAGACGCGGCTTTTGCAAATGCGTCGGCCGCCTTGTTGAGGCGCCTCGGGATGTGGTTGAGCTCGAGACCATCGAACTTGTCCTCCAACCGTCGAACCTCCTGGCAATACGTAGCCATTCTGGCATCGTGGCAGCTTGACTCCTTCATCACTTGGTTGACGATCAGCTGGGAGTCGCCCTGAGATGTCGAGGCATCGGATGCCCAACTCGATGGCGATGCGTAGGCCGTTTATGAGTGCCTCATATTCGGCCACATTATTTGATGAGGGAGAATGGAGACGAACCATGTACCTCATGCGGACCCCGAGGGGTGACACGAAGACCAGCCCCACGCCGGCGCCCTTCTTCATTAGTGATCCATCGAAGTACATTGTCCAGTACTCTTGATCGACGATGGCCGGTGGCATCTGGACCTCGGTCCATTCCGCGCTGAAGTCAGCTAGCACCTGGGACTTCATCGCCGTTCGGGCGGCATATGTGATGCCTTGATCCATTAGTTCGAGCACCCACTTCGCGGTTCTTCCTATGGCGTCCTGGCTATGGATGACTTCACCGAGGGGGAACGACGTTACGATGGTCACTGGGTGTGACTCGAAGTAATGGTGTAGCTTCCTCTTGGTGATGAGGACGGCGCATAGGAGTTTTTGGATCTGAGAGTAATGAGTCTTGGAGTCAGACAGTACCTCACTGACGAAGTATACTGGACGCTGGACCTTAAGGGAGTGTCCCTCTTCCTCCCACTCTACTACCAGGGCGGCACTAACCACCTGAGTGGTGGCGTATAGTAGGAGGGGTTCGTTGTCGCTCGGAGGAACTAGGATCAGGGGCTTCATCAGAAGCCGTTTGACCCCGTCAAGGGCCTCCTGAGCCTCAGACGTCCATACAAAGCGGTCGGCTTTCTTTAGAAGTCGGTAAAGGGGAGACCCCGTTCGTCGAGGTGTGAGACAAATCGACTGAGTGCGGCGAGGCACCTAGTGATTTGCTGAACCCCTTTTACATTCTGAATCAGGCCCATTCTTGCGATGGCCGTGATTTTCTCCAAGTTGGCCTCAATGCCGCGCTCGGAGACGATGAAGCCGAGCAACATGCCCCTCGGGACCCCGAAAACACATTTTTTGGGATTGAGTTTGATGTTGTTTGCCCGGAGTTTCGCAAAGATTTGCTCAAGATCGGCAACCAGCTGATCGGCCTGTTTGGTCTTGACTACGATGTCGTCGATGTAGGCCTCAACGGTTCGCCCAATGAGGTCTTCGAAACATTTGAGCATACATCGCTGGTACGTAGCCCCAGCGTTCTTTAGACCGAACGGCATTGTGACGTAGCAGTACGATCCGAAGGGGGTGAAGAAAGACATCGCGAGTTGGTCGGATTGTTTCATCGTGATTTGATGGTATCCAGAGTACGCGTCAAGGAAGCAGAGGGTTTCGTACCCCAAGGTCGAGTCGACTATTTGGTCTATACGTGGTAAAGGAAACGGATCCTTTGGGCATACTTTGTTGAGACCTGTGTAATCGACACACATCCTCCATTTCCCGCTCTTCTTCCGCATAAGGACGAGATTAGCTAACCACTCTGGGTGGTATACTTCCTTGATGAACCCAACGGTTGATAGCTTTGCTATCTCTTCGCCGATGGTCTTGCGCTTCTTCTCGTCGAAGCGGCGCAGGCATTGCCTTACTGGCTTAGAGCCTGGGCAGATGTTCAAGGTGTGCTCGGCGACCTCGCTTGGGATGCCTGGCATATCCGAGGGTTTCCACGCAAAAACGTCTTTGTTGTCGCGGAGGAAGTCGACGAGCGCGCTTTCCTATTCGGAGGAGAGCGTGGTACCGTTGCATACCGTCTAACCCTCAGAGTTGCTGGGGTCTATGAGGACCTCCTTAGAGCCATCTGCCGATTCGAACGACCCAGCCGATTTCTTGGCATCGGGTGCTTCTTCGGTCACCTCTTCCTGGAGGGCGACGAGCTCCTCGGAGGCAATAGTTGCCGTGGCGTGGCCGCAGCATTCGACCTCGCATTCGTAGGCACGTTGGAAGGAGGTGCCGACGGTGATGACCCCGCGGGGGCCCGGCATTTTTTGCTTGAGATAGGTATAGTTCGAACGGCCATGAACTTCGCATAACATGATCGTCCTAGGATGGCGTGAAAGGTTCCAGGGAACCCTACCACGTCAAAGGTGAGGGTCTCAGTCCTATAGTTGGACCGATCCCCGAAGGTGATGGGCAGATCGATCTTCCCTAGTGGTATGGCCTATTTACCAGGTACGACGCCGTGAGAAGGCGCTCGGATTGGGCGCAGGTTCGACCGGTCGATGCCCATTACATCGAGTGTCTTGGCGTACATGATGTTGAGGCCACTGCCTCCGTCCATCGGCACTTTTGTGAGTCGCTTTGGGCCGACGATGGGGTCGACTACCAGCGGATACCTTCCCGGGTGTGGGACGGCGTCCGGATGGTCGGCCCGGTCGAACGTTATGGCGGACTCCGACCATCGGAGGAAGGCAGGCGTGGCCGGTGCGGTCGTATAGACCTCACGGCGTGCAACCTTCTGGCGGCACTTGGAGTCGTAGGCCGTTGATCCCCCAAAAATCATAAGGGCACCGTTCGGCGTTGGGAAGGCGTCGTCCTTCTCCTCGGCGTCGTCTGTGGTGGGGATAGGTTCCTTCCCCTGCTCCCCCTTGTTGAGGCCTTCGGACAAGTATTTACGCATGAGAACACAATCCTTGTACAGATGTTTGGCCGGGAAGGCGTGGTTCGGGCACGGTCCCTTGAGCATTTTTTTGAAGTGGTTCGGAGTGCCCTCCGTGGGCTTCCGGCCACCCTTACGGTCGGTAGCGGCCACGAGTGAGTCATCGCGCCGTTGCTTCTTATTTTTTCTTTTGGTAGAACAGTTAGAGGCGCCTTCGCCGGTGCCCTCGTCCCGCCTTGCCTTGCCATCGGAATGTTGAAGATCGCCCCGACCGCTTCCTCCCCTGAGGCGTGGCTAGTGGCGATGTCCAGGAGCTCCTTGGTGGTCCGTGGGCCCTTGCATCCTAGCTTGTGAACCAAAGACTCGTAGGTGGTCCCGGATAGGAAGGCTCCTATTACGTCAGCGTCGGTGACGTTAGGGAGCTCGTTGCACTGCCGAGAGAAGCGTCGGATGTACCCGCGGAGGGTTTCATCGGTCTTCTGGCGGTAGTTCTTGAGGTCCCATGGGTTCTCGAGGCGCTTGTACGTGCCCTGGAAATTTCCCACAAAGATTTCCCTCAAATCCGCCCAACTCTGGATAGCGTTGGACGGTAGATGCTCCAACCATGCTCACGCCGAATCGGCCAAGAATAGTGGGAGATTGCGAATAATGAAATCGTCATCATTCGTGCCACCGGCTTGATAGGCAAGCCGATAATCTTCGAGCCAAAGCTCGGGGTTTGTTTCTCCAGAATATTTAGGGATATTAGTAGGTGGTCGGTACCTTGGGGGAAAGCAGCATTGAGGATGTGCCGACCGAAGGCCTGGGGGCCTGGTAGGCCGGGGCTCGAGCTCCGGTCCTCATCACTGTCGTAGCGTCCGCCACGCCGAGGGTGGTAGCCGCGTCTGGCTCCTTCTCCTGAATCGTTGTAGGCGCGTCTGCGGGCGTCGATGGTGCTGCGTGCGTCGCGGTTGCGACCGAGACATTGGTGCACCGGAATAGGGGTACGCTGTCTGCCGCCTGGCGGTGTCTTGTGTATCGATGCATCCTTGGTAGGACGCACCGAGGGCGTGCACTGGCTGGCGTCGAGCTCACGTCATCGAGACAACAAGCTCTCCGCCTGTTGCGCCGCCGCAAGTTCGAGCAACGTGAGGATTTCTCGGCGGGCCTGGCGATCTTCGGACGTCGCGCCTTCTGGAAGGCCGTGAAACAAGGTCGTTGCGGCGGCGATGTTCTGGCTTGCCCGGGCGAAGTGAGGGAGGGCTCCGTCATTGGTGAGGATCCTCTGGTACACATCACGGGTCATGGCGCGTGCGTGCCCACCGTCCCCACGACGCTTTATCTCCTCATCGATTCTCTGGTATTCCTGGATGAGTTGTTGTCCGACATCATCGATCTCCAGCTTTCGTGCTCTCAGCTGCTCCGTCCTTATGTGGGACGGGGCCACCTCCTTCCCTTCGCTCCTCACGTCAGGGTTGGCCGTCGGGGTAGCGTCCCCCTCAGAGACGCTTTCGACGTGTCCCTCGGAGGTGTCCGCCATGAAGCATTCCTAGGAGGGGTGATGGCTCCCCATGCTAGAGCCAGAGCTAGAGGATGATTCTGGCTCCTCGATGAGGAGTTTGTGGAGGGACTCAGCGTCATGTTCAATTACCCCCATGAACTTGCTGTTCGTAGGAGTTTGGACCATGCGCAGTGCCATGAGGTGGCAAGCGGTCGCCGCGGCGTTGCGGAGACCATACGGAAACGCTGTCGGGCGCTCCGCACGTGGCGCTCCGAAGAGAGGTGGCTCTTTCTGTAAGGTCGTGCCATGTCATTGTTCGCTGGAAGGGGCAAGGCGACGCTGGTTCTTCCTGGACTGCTGGGGTCCTAGGGAGATGCCGAGCTGGCGCCCAAGCCGCTTGTGGTCGAGGGCGATGGAGGGGAGAGACCGAATGGCGGTGTTCGCTCGTACCAACTCTCCCCCCACCGTAATGACGAAATATAGGCTCTCGAAGCACACGTGTGCGCTTAGGACCCAGCTGACATCGTGGTTAGCCATCCATGGCGTGGTTTGGAACACGCAAAGGCCCCTACCTGGCATGCCAACTGTCGGTGTTTCGAACAAACACCGGTGAGTGAATTTATAATTGATGCATGTTAGGCCCGGATGGTGTGCTAAAGGACACAAGGTTTATACTGGTTCAGGCCGAATGTCCCTACGTCTAGCCTGCTACTGCTGCTTGTATTATTAGCACTGAATACGGTTCATAGTAGGGGGTACAAACGGTCGAGAGAGGGATGGGTCTCAGGTCTCTGATGGAGGGGTCGAAAGGATGCCAATGGCCTGGCGGCGACTTGGCTGTGTGTGTGGAACTGAATGCTCTATGAGCTCGTCTGTATGTGAGTTGTCTGTTGAAAGTCGATTTGTTCGGTCCCCCTTTCATAGGGAGCTCTGTCCTCCCTTTTATAGACGAAGGGGGGAGCAGGGGTTACAGATGGGTGAAAAGAGGAAAATACCAAGGGTATAGAAGGTCCTTCGAAGGGCTCGGGTCTTCCTTTTCCTCCAAGCCAGCCTCAGACATGGCCAGCTAGTGTTAGAGATTGGCACGTTCGCCGGGTACTTGTGTGCTGATGATGTTGCGTTCTACAAGTGGTCACGTCCCGTCCCACCTCTGCGGGCGGCGTGTCGGGTAGGAGTGCCGGCCTGCGATACTGTGGGGGGCGAATGGTGCGGCACCCGCACGCTTGTCGGCATCGGGGACGTGAGTCCTATTGCGGTGTTTGTGTCAGGCTCCATGCCCGAGGGTTGAAGGCGGCGCCCGCAATACTGTAGGCCGTAAAACCCGGCGCCTATAGTACTACTCAGGCTCTATCATGTCTGGCAGGGCCTAAAGCGCTTGTCCTGTCGTACTTCGATGGTACTTGTCAGTAGAGCAGGGCATGGTCCTTGCTTCAGTGGTTTGACTCTAACGTCCTGTCTTACCCTGTTCCTACCAACATGGAGGGGCAGGGTGAGGGTGTCAGGTGAGGCGGTGCTCAGCCCTTGTTGGCCGGACGAGGCGGAGTCTGGCCCTCGGGGGCCGGGCGAGGCGGAGTCTGGCCCTCGGGGGCCGGGCGAGGCAGAGTCTGGCCCTCGGGGGTCGGACGAGGCGGATTCGTTGCGCTCCTGTTCGATTCGGAATGTCGTTGGTGCTTATCAACTCTACCTCATTGGGTATCCCAGTATTAGATCCCCGACAAGTAGCAACAGATTACTTCACTAAGTGGGTTGAGGCAATTCCTTTAAAGACGGTAACCTCAAAAAACATGGTTGATTTTGTCAAAGAGCATATTGTGTATCGTTTTGGAATTCCTCAAACTATTACTACCGATCAAGGGACAATGTTCACATCAGAAGAGTTTGGAGATTTTGCTGCCAGTATGGGAATTAAGCTACTAAATTCTTCTCCTTACTATGCTCAGGCTAATGGCTAGGCAGAGGCGTCCAATCAGACTATGATTAAGTTGATCAAGAAAAAGATTGAGGAGAAGCCAAGGAAGTGGCATTCAACGCTTAATGAGGCATTATGGGCATATAGGATGGCCTGTCACGGATCGATTAAAACATCACCTTACGAACTTGTGTATGGTCATAATGTAGTCCTTCCATAGGAAATTCAAACTGGATCGAGACGTGTCACATTGAAAAAATGATTTGTCAGCCAAAGTCTACAAGAATCTTATGATAGACGACTTAGAGGACTTATGTTGCCATCGGCTGTGTGCTCTTGAGAATATCGAAGCCAATAAACTGAGGATTGCAAAGTATTACAATAAAAAGGTCTAGGGCAAACCATTTTCTAAAGGAAACTTAGTCTAGAAAGTAAAATTGCCGATCGGGTCAAAGGACAGCAAGTTCGGCAAATGGTGGCCTAATTGGGAAGGACCTTATCGGATTAAACGTTGTGCGCCTGGCAATGCTTATATTCTAGAAACACTAGGAGGAGAAAAAGAGTTTGACAGAGCAATCAATGGAAAATATCTAAACAAATATTATTCTAGCGTTTGGATTAGTACTTGATAGCCGATAGTTCGATCATCGGTTCTAATAGCTGATACTAGAAGGGTGTCGCCTCTAGTTCAAAAATAAACCCAAAGGGGGAAAAGCCGGTATGATATGTATCGCCTATACGAGCAAAGCAAACACGGATAAATTGATGCATAGAACATGAAGTACGAAGAAAAAGAGAAAGCACATAAGACGAAGAAATTGTTTGCTACTGTCACCTATTACAAGCTACATGCCAGAAAACACTTTGTTTACTATGTCATCGGCCTAGGAAGTAAGGGCTACAGAGTTGGCGGCGTCGAAGAAATCCTCGACTAGACACTCATGATCCCCAGGGTGTTCAGTGACTAGAAACCCATGGGGAAGAAGCCAAAGCTCGTGGCCAAAACGGGCTTGCGCAGTAGCCAACGCCATGGCAGCACCATGACGAACGCCATGAAGAGCGACCTCTCTGACACGGTTTGGGATGTCATGCAAGCAAACCATCGGACGACACCTCTAGCATTGACGAATCCCACCGCGTACTCTGTAGCTGATTGGAGGCTTTCTAGCTGAGCCTATAGATCTAAAAGATTCAAGGGAGGGATGATCAAGATCTTGAAAATAAAATTAAGTAAAGATGGAAAGTTGTGGTAGGCATCTCACCTATGATTCTGGCCTCAACTTTGGCCAACCTGTCCACCACCGAGTCAGCCTCGGAGGGTGATCGGCATCGAGCCATGGCCAGAGTCGATTCTGCGATGGAGAGGCAGTCGGTGAGCTTCTGGCCAGCCCGATCGATGGAGGCAAGCAAATCATCGTTGTCGATCCTCCTCCTTGGGTAGTAGGGGAGCTGGCGCATGAGTCGTTGATGAGGATGACTCCGAAAGTTGAGTGGAGTCGGCACTATGCTCTAGGACGGTGGGAGCATCCCTGGTTGCACCCTCCTGATGACGGAGACGCTGGCGTGATGGCATAGACCTGTTGAAGACCTCCTCAGTAGACCTCTTGTTGTTCTCCATGCCTTCAAACCTATGGGAAGGCAGAATCACACCAAAGATACGGAAGGTTTGGGGTGAAGCAGGTTGTTTTTCGATCCACAGCCATGGCCCGTATATATAGCCCAGGAGGTGAGAAGATAGGCTTTGCCGGGGTTATGAAATTAAAGATAGATATGGAAACAGATCGACACTTCGGAAATTCAGGGGACGGATCACAAAGAGACAACAGTTTCGGACTTATTGCTTCCTATAATTACAAAATATCATAGGATTGGTATGAAAGGTTTGCATTGACTGGCGATCAGCCACCAACCAAGACTTCTTTGGATTGAAGGGAGTCTGGATTCCCACAAGGCCGAAGGTCATCGTGGACCAAATCACATCGGCCCGTTGATAAAATTGCATTAGGGGAAGAGGAAAGTCCGCCTACTTAAAAGATGCCCGTATACCCAACCGATTTCTCGGTGACTAGAAAACAATGGGAAAGAAAGCCGCCTATTAAGAGATGCTCATTTATCGGTGGCTGGGAAACCGTAGGAAAGAAGTCTGTGGTTTTTCCGACGAGCATTTGATGAAGCGAACAAGGGGAAGGTGTCCACACATTTTAGCCATTGCAAACACTAGAACAGCTCTGCGATCATGGAGAGAAGACTCAGGTGATATCATAATAATTCTTCTAACCGCAGTAGCTGATCCTCTTGCTCGACAAGGTGCTAAGATCAGCGACACAATCACCCTGTGCATAAGAATTCTTCTAACCACTCAAGATCCTCATAGTAAGGAATTAGACCATGGAGGGTCCGGCAGAGCCAGAGGCACTCGAGGAAGCAAGTAGAAGAGAAACATAACTAAGTTGTTGAATTGCTCTCGCTAGAGTCGGATAGACATTTTATTGTCGGCCTAGATAGATGGATCCAAACGCCCATGAAGCAATGATGCCCTCGTAAAGTTTTGAAGCATGGGCTCATAAGCTGACAAAGATGATGACAGACAGTAGACCCTAGGTCAGGATTCTCTACCCATGACTATGGACCTATCGGAGGCACAGGCATGGAAATTTTGGAATAAAATTACTTTTATCCCAAAATTGGGGGGCATGTGTTTACACCAAAATTTGGGAAGATGAATGCGGGAATTCGAAGCTCCCAAAGATCGTGTCATCAAGGAATTGATTGCATAAAAGTTGATATGAGCTGATTTAAATGCAATACAGGAATCGGCTCTCTTCGGATGATGCCAGTAGATAACGACAGGAAGCTACAGTTGGCGTTGGGAGAAATATGTCGGACTCTACAAAAAGAGAAAGATTAGGGTCCAAGTTATCTTAAATTAGGAATGTTTTATTCTATACCAAAGATTGTAATGAGTCATACTTAAGTAGGATTCATGCTTGGGATCCGAGTATAAATATTGGACCCCGGCTATTGTAAAAGATCATCCGATCAATCAAATACAATTTACCTTTTTTCGGCTTCGGCCAACCCTTAGGAGTAGAAGTAGAGTAGATCTCGGTGAGTTCTTCAGCAAGCAGGGCTGCATCGGTCCGGTCGACCTCCGGTTTGTCTGTAACCGTCATGGTTTATACTTTGATTTATACGGTTGCATCGATCCGGTCGACCTCCACTGCGAACTCTTGTTTAAGCTAGTTATCGACTCTTATCTAGTATAAGTACGGCTGCATCGATCCGGTCGACCTCCACTACTCGAACTAGATTAAGGTCAAGTTATCGGCTCTATCTAAGGGTGGCGTCCTTTGGGTAGATTCATTAAGTTACCGATCTTGCTGATGTTTTTATTGTTATTAGTTTGCAGCAACACGAATCCGTCCGGTCAAGATCGAGTTAGATCGGCCTTATATCCTTTCAGTCCGTCGTTTGCTTTATTACAACACGATGTTTCTTACTTTGAGCGACGGGTTATGTTTCATCGTCCGTTCTATTTTGATCCTGATCGTGCATAATATGCGGTTAGGGCATATATAATCTTGAAGAGGTTTGCTGGCTAGTTAAATCTAGTTTATAGTTCAGCATTATGGCTGTAACGATCCGATCGATCCCGACTGATGGCACTGTAGATTGGAGGAGGCTAGTTAGTAGATTTGTTCCTAATTAGGCGTGACCTTAGCTGTTTGCTATGCCTACATCGGCTAAATAGTCGATCGCCTGTGCGTCAACGTCTACAGTGTGTGTCCATGATTCTGTTAAGCGTGAATAGATCTATATAGTTTAAGGGTTTGATTTGTTGTCTTTATCACGGCTGCATCGATCCGGTCAAACCCCACTGTTAGAGATAGTAGGTTAAGTCTGAGGAGTCCATAGGTTTGTCCATGTGAAATAGTCAATTGTTCACACGCTGTAGTCCCTTTTCACCTGAATCGGCTATTTCAGCCGATTCATCTGAGCCTTCACGCATAGCATGTCTTTTGGAAAGCCTGTCGAAGTATAGATGGTTTTATGAATTCTTTGGTTTTAGTTTGTTATTATCATCATAGCTGCCATCAATCTGGTCGAACCTCACTGTTGATGGTAACATATTAGATTCAGAGCGTTTGTAGATCTATTGGTATTAGACAGTAGATTTGTTTGCACGCTATATCTTTTCCTGATTAGATTCATCGGCTCAACAATTTATACTGGTAATATCCACCTAGCTGATGATCTCATTTACGTCTGCGGGCATTGTACCTATCAACATAAAATTAATCACGATCCATGAGTTTTACTGTCCGTAACAGCCGATTTCTGTGCGTATCGGCTATTTAGTCGATTTTCCCGTCTGGCTGCTCCCGAAGCGGCACACTTGGAACTGTCTGGGCACAGACTAGCATGTTCTACCTTAAATTAGTGATAAACTTTCTCTCCTTGTCAATTGCAGGGTCAAATTGACTGGCACGTCTCGGAAGGAATACGCAGGATCGGTTATCCCTACGTTGAAGCCAAACGGATCTCCAGCTCCATCGAGCAGATTCTTCTGGCTTGCCGTGTGTCGACGCATTTTCGTGCCGACAGATAGTTCTGGAAAACTAAAAATATATAACAATGCTACTATAGTGCACTTGTGTTCGAAGGCTACCTAGCGGTCCTCCACATCCAAGAAAATGAACAGGGCCATTAAAATGATGCATTAACGCATAGGCAACATATCAGTATGCCGAAAAATAAAGTGTGAATATTTAGACATAATAAAAGGATCTAAATTGGGGGTAGAGTGAGGAAGATGAGCTCCTAGCCAGAGTCGCACGTCAGATTGGGCAGATCTGGGGTGGGGAGTTCATCACCGGTTGGCTCAGCTCCTCCAACAGATCGAGATGTGGCGGGGACTAGTGGAGGCTGGAGACGAAGGTGCCGGCGACGCGCACAGGTTGAAGACGGTTGTCAACCACCGTGCGAAACAGAGCTAGAGCATGTCCTGGGGCGGGCGACGTGCACAGGGGAAACTCCCCGCATGGGCTCTCCTAGGGTGGGCGGGTGGCCGGGGACGACAGTCACGGGCAGACGGTGTCAGGGGCTGGGCAGCCGGTGGGGATGGGGGTGTGGAGGCGGGCAGGCAGGCGTCAGAGGTGGGTGCTGTGGAGGTGGCGCGCTTCTGAATGGGAAAGGGAGCGGCTGTGTATTGGGTTCTTAGGTTATATGTCACTTTTGGGCCAAAATTTTCACGGGAACGGACCAAAAACATAGCGCCCGTGGACAATTTATCTAGCGACGGACGATCCCACCTAGTTACTGATATATAGCGACTGACGATTCAACGCAAAAGCAAAATATTTATAGCAACGGACCATCCATCGCAGTATTTGACATTAGCAACTGACGGTCCGAGAAAAACCTTTAGCGACTCACCGTTCAATGGTATTGTAAAGTTTTAACAACAGACGTTAGATGCTATTTAAGGGTTGTGGTGTAGTGACGACATATTGGATTTGGCTATGGGCATTGCTACACGAAGAAGAAAGACCACACCCAAGAATGCTTGCCGGATGTTGGAAACGGTTATCGTGGCGATCTTTGCGAAGTTTGGATGGAAGTTTCAGAATAGAATTGAAGCTTAGTTTTTTTTGTTCTTTTCATCCTTCATCTTTAGCGAGTAAAGTTGTTGTGTTAGTGTTTTGTAAACCAACGAGTGAATTTATATGTGTGTCGCGCTGCTCTAGGAAGATGATGGTAGCACTCAAAGACGCAAGGAATTATACTGGTTCAGGCCGGAGCCCTACGTCAAGTCTCAGAGATGGTTCGAGTTCGTATTCCTCGGTTCAAGTGCTCTAAAGTCTTACAGTGGGGGTGTGTAAGCTAATGGAATGAGGTAGGAGGAGTCAGATGAACGAAAGACCGAATGAAGTCTTGAGAGTTCGTCCCCTTGAAGGGAGGGCTGGCCGTCCTTATATAGAGTCCGAGGGCTAGGTTACATGTGGAGAGATGGGTTCTCCCAACCTGAGTGGTCGAGAGCCCAAGGGAGGGAGAAACAAGTAAACTTGGTCAGCAATCCATCCTATCTTGTCTTGGCGTCGTCGTACGTCCAGGCATGGTCATCGTCATGGTCATCATGATCTTGCTCCCACATCATGGCATGGCATGGTGTGGTGCTATAGTGTAGGGCATGACATCACTATTGGCATGATGGTGGTTCACCAATTGTCCTTCGTCATCATTCCTGTTCTCTTGGTGGCGTCGTGGCGGCAGTGGGGGAGCAGGCGACTGCTCCCAGGTCGTGGTGCCGTGGGCCTCGACACTAGGTGGCCAGGTCGAGGGCCCCGGCGGTTTGGTTGGTCTCAGAAGTCAAGGTCGGGGTCGTGCGAGAGGGTGGGGCCGTACGCCTATCTTGCCGAGCTGGCTTTGGACGGCATAGTGCCGTACCAGTCATCACCGTTCCCTGGTGTTGTCTTGTCTGCGCAGGGACGCGCGATGGTTGTCCTCTCCGTCCTGGCGGAGCGAGTGGAGCATGCTTGTCTCTCTATTAGGGCAGGTGTACTTGGTAGCGTTTGGTCTCTCTTCGTTCTTTCCCAGAGGTCGAGTCAGGAGAGAGGTCAAGCTCGGCAGCGTAGCATGTAGAGGAAGGAGAAAAGAGAGGTCGCGGTGGACTGCGTGACTTGGCATCCGGCCCGGGGACAGTGTGGCTTAAGTGGGCCACGGTTGCTGGGCCTTGGTCAGCTAAACTGCCCGAGCGGCTAACTAATCGGCGCCTTGAGATACCCGGGGTATCTTGACCCCGACATGTTGTGTCTTGTTATATATGGGAGCTGAGCTTCAACACTCCTTTTGTAATGAACAAGCTGTGTACCATCCTCAAACGGTAGAGTCTGGGACATTTGTTCTATTATTAAAAAATAGTCTAAATGGACATGACATGTAGATCTAGCCCACGTTTAGTTTGGTGTCCGATTCGGCGCCGCGGGAGGCACTGTAGCTACAGTACTTTTTGTTTTTATTTGGCAATAATTGTTCAAACATTCACTAATTAGGCTCAAAACGTTACTTTTTTGTTTTTATTTGGTAATAATTGTTCAAACATTCACTAATTAGGCTCAAAACGTTCGTCTCGTAAAGTACAACCAAACTGTGCAATTAGTTTTTGATTTCGTCAACATTTAGTACTCCATGCATGTACCACAAGTTTGATGTGACGGGGAATCTTCTTTTTGACATAGTGCCAAAATTGAGAATTTGGTGGAACTAAACAGGGCCCTAATAGAGAGCAAACTTATTTAATCATTGTGGCTGCCCTAAGCTATTCGATTTCACTTGGCTACTCATTAGCTGTTCGTCTACAATTTTTTTTATTTCAGAGAAATGCAGAGGCATTGATTAAAAAATATTGTCAATTATGGTGACGACTATTTAGATTAGGTTTTTCAAGTTATTGTTGACTGGTGCCACCATAAAAAAATACTCAAAGTTGCACAGATATAGTTTATTTTCTTTTTCCAATAAGTCAGCAGCTGGATTGTTTTAAAATTTGAATGATTTTGGTTGCTTTTTTTTTTAGAGCGTTTGCATTTTAGTGAAGTGCTACCTCTCGTTGTCTCGTATGAATTTTCTTTCTTATCGATGGTCGTATAAATGGGCCAGCTAAAGCCCAATAACGAATCCCAGAAATGGCCCTAACTGAAACCAAAAAAGAAAGAAAGAAAGAAAAAGAACAGAAGTCGATCCTAAATCCAGGCCCAACTTTTTCGCCATAAAAGTTGGCCGATCCGCTCCGCGCCAGTCATCGGACATCGGAGAGATGCGCGCGGGCGGCGGCGCGCGCCCCGACACGCACCACTCTCCCCGACCGCCTCCACCACTGCCACGCTACTAGTGCCCGCCTCCGTCGCCATGCCCACGCCGCGCCTCGCGCACCTCCGCCAGCTCCTCCTCTCACTCCGCTCCGCCCCATCCCCGCCCGCTGGCCCCCAACCTAGGCCACCCGCTCCCCGGGCCGCTTCACCCGTCCCTTCTCCTCCCCCGTACCATGGCTGTCGTCGCGCACGCAGGTGAGCGACGACGTGCCAGCTGAGCCCGTACCGTTAAGTCTCCGTTGCCTTTTCTGGTTGGTGAATCGATGGTGCGTGTGGAGCGCAGGTCTGGCGACGGGCTCGACGGAATACGAGGAGGTGCTCGGGTGCCTCGCGTCGCTGATAACGCAGAAGGTGCGCACGGACACCGGCAACCGCGGCAACCAGTGGGAGCTCATGGCCAAGTACGTGCAGGTGAGTGAGGCCGGGTTGTTTCCGTTTGGTTCGTGTCTCGGTGTCTGCTGCTGCTGCTGTTTCTGATTGAGGTATGGTTGTGTTGTCAGATACTTGAACTGGAGGAGTCCATCGCGCAGTTGAAAGTGGTTCACGTTGCTGGGACCAAAGGAAAGGTAACCGCTGCTTCTGCTGTTGCACTGTGGGGCTAACCTTTTCTTATTTCTTATAGTTCTATATACTGCTTCCGATGGATTTAGCTATGCGGTTTCAGTAACACACTTATTGGTGATCTTGCACAATCACGATTCACGACGGTAGTTTTTATGGAGTTATAACAATATCTCAGTGATCAGTGCTAGATCTAATTTGTTTCTTTTTTTTTTTTCCTAGAACATGCAGATGCAGGAGAGCTGCGTATCTTTGTATTAAGAAGAGTGAGGGTCTAGAACCCTTACAACACACACCCACACACTTGATATTCAATTTGTTTCTGTTTGGCCTGTGTTTCCCTATGGAACATTGGAGCCAGCATTTTACTGTCTTGGCACTAAAAAAAGGAGAGCACACAGGAGGAATCATGTGTCTTTAATTTATGGGAGACCGGGGTATTTGAAATCATAATCGCAACCAGCAAAATCTTTGTTGTAGAACGGTTTACTTTGGAAACCTGCATATCTGTGTAGTTTCTCTTTCCTGAGAAATGGACTGGACTGCAAGCTTTGTTTGCCAGACCAATGTAAATGAACTGAAGCTCTTTTTAGATTGTTCTAGCGCTCAATATACTGTGGAAACTCTATGCCAGTCTTGCAAAAGAAAATGTTTAATGGACGCATCTTGAAATCTATGTATCTTTTCTATCCTTTAGGGTTCAACATGCACATTTGCTGAGTCAATCCTTCGATCATGTGGTTTCCGCACTGGGCTCTTCACTTCACCGCATTTGATGGATGTCCGCGAGCGATTTCGGCTTGATGGGTAATTTTCTCCGTTACCGCCTTTCAACCTTTATTTTGGTTTATCAGTTCGGTATGTTTAGTTTGTTCTAAAGGCATTTATAGTTGAGTTGCTTGAATTTATTTAATTCTTTCTATCATTATGTGCCTTGACACTTATTGAATATTGAATATCCTATGTTCTGATGAGTCTATAGGCTGAGCATTTCGGAAGAAAAGTTTATTAGGTATTTCTGGTGGTGCTGGAACAAACTGAAGGTAACTATCCACCTGATTTTCTTTATATGGTTGGTGAAATATAAAAGAAACAACAGTGGATCTGCGACATTTTATTCTGAGTTTATGGTCTCCTTGGAAACAATCATTGACACTGTTGAAATATTTGTTGTACCATCCAGGACAGGACTGGTGATGATGTACCAATGCCAGCCTACTTTAGGTTCCTTGCACTGCTAGCATTCAAGATCTTTTCAGATGAGCAGGTTAATACTTTGCAAAACACTTTCTAGTCCACAACTTTTTTAATCATGCAGTGGGTGTAGGAAGCATATCCCAGCTTCCTTTTTTAATGGATTTTTCCCAGCCTGAGGGCATTCGTGGATGTTGCCTCATTTTGTATGAAAATAAATTGGTTGAAAAGCATATTTTGTGTCATAGTGGAATCTAAAAGATTGCTTCCTTGATAATACTCCCTCCATCCATGTATAGTAGGCATAACCATATTTTTATTCTGTCCTCGAATACAAGGCGGCTCTGCGCATGGCTGCATGCAGCATTTACCCTTGGACTCTTCAGCTCTCGCGCATGCAGCTGGCCGTTAGCACTAGACGTTAGCTGGAAGGAATCTACATTTGCGTAGAAGCTAAACAGAATGCATGCGGGGCAAGCCCTAACGGCGCATGACGGGGATGGATGAGGCGGAGTTATTTGGAGCCAAAATTAAAGGAAGTCTCCTAAAAACGCGCGGTAATTAAACAATTCCTTGGCCTTGGTGTTTTTGGAGTTGTGCCTACTATACGTGGACAGAGGGAGTACCTGTCACCATCTCCACTCAAACTGTCTGCTGCTAATGCTCTTGACAGATATGACACATTATTAATAATCTGCATTATAAAGTCCTTAATTATCTAATAAGTTTATTTAAGAAGCACTACTGTTTTATGTAGATGAAGCCGTCGTATGCTGCTCAAAAAATTTATCCTTTCCTAGCAGCATGCTCAAAAAAATTTCCTTGTTTTGTCCTGTTTAAGCAGGTGGATGTCGCGGTGCTTGAGGTTGGTTTGGGAGGGAAGTATGATGCAACGAATGTGGTTTGTAGTATGATTACTATTATTTTCTACTCAAATAACAATACAGGGTAATAGAAAGTGTTCATGATTTATACTATTATAGTATATAATCACCATTCACCAAACAAAAAGGAAGCTTGTTGACTAGCAAGACTTATGTTGATATACCATCTTGACTTTCTGATTGAAATGCTGAACCTTACAACTATATTTTGTATTCAAAAAGTTTGGACTGAGATCTCTGTGCAAGCTAAATAATCAGTGATGCTGTAGTTGGCTCATATAGCCATCTAGGTTCAGTCGCACTGTGCATAATCTGTTTGAAGTTCACACTTA
This sequence comes from Miscanthus lutarioriparius, assembly GCA_904845875.1. NCBI lineage: Eukaryota > Viridiplantae > Streptophyta > Magnoliopsida > Poales > Poaceae > Miscanthus > Miscanthus lutarioriparius. Next base: position 103,356,789 of record CAJGYO010000002.1, on the reverse strand, counting down.
GTGCATGTGAAAATCATTGACAATAGCTTGACTTGAACAAATGCTGAGGAGCATAGCTGATTTGTGAACACTTGCAGGTCAGAGCACCTGTCGTTTGTGGAGTATCATCCCTTGGGTATGATCATATGGAAATTCTTGGTTAGTTATGAAACTGAAAGATGAAATAGCATCCTTCGTAGATTTGTTTTACACAGCCAATTCTTGTTCCCAATAAGCAGGAAACACACTTGGAGAAATTGCTGGAGAGAAGGCTGGGATTCTTAAGGTGTTTTGCTAGCTTTGCCTGGATATTCATCAGCTGACCTACTGTAACTAAAACTGATTTTTTTTTTCATATATGGCCTTTTTCCTCAATACAGAAAGGAGTTTCAGCGTATACAGTTCCACAGCCAGAAGAGGCAATGTATGTACTGATGCAGCGAGCTTCTGAGTTGGGTGTATGTTACATTTTGATGTCGCAGTCCTTTTTAGTTGTCACCATGTCTTGTATGTTATGGACTGGGGCATTGGCCTGGAGCCATGGTTTCAGCAGTTCAAGGACAAGCAATAGGTGTTCATTCATCAGCGCAACAAACTAGCTATGTGGCTGGCAACAGTGTGAAGGTTAGATTAGTATGGATTGGTTTGTTAGATAAGATCCTTGAGTTGAATCTGTTAGCTATGCTTGTTAGGACTTAGGAGCCATCCTATAAAAGGAAGGCAATACGGCAAGCTCTAAGGATAAGCAAGAAGAACCCTAGAAAGCAGTCAGAGCCTCTAGAGGGAGGGTGACTAGCTGGTTCTTCCTGCTATCCCAGAGCCTCCAGTGGGAGGTGAAGACTCTGGTGATGCAGTTGGAAGAACTACGACACAAATAATAGCAATACAAAGATGCAGTTGGAGAAGTGGTCCATGGCTCCATACCACTGTGAGCGCAGTCAATGCCATGGCCTAAGGCAGACAAAGGTAGTGGCAATACTGGTGGTGAAGATGACACTGATGCCACTGTTGAAGAAGGCATGGGTGCAGCAAGCAAGGTTGTTGGCGAGTGACAAAGGAAGACCTTTCTCAGTGGTTAGCGACGGTTCTTCCTACTATCCCTAGATCTTGATGTGCCTTTCTTTTATAGGCTGGCTCCTAATAAACATAGCTAAGAAATACAACTAAATGACCTTAACTAACAAACTGATCAATACTAATCTAATCTTCACATGTTTCCTTGGCAGACCACACGGCTAATTTGTTGTGTGATGTGCAGCTGTTGCTTGGCCTTGAACTGCTGAACCCATGGCTCCAGGCCAATACCTAGTCCATAATGCTGCCTTTATTAATTTGTCCATTAACATGACTATAATTACAATCAGCTTTTGATATAACCAACTGAAATTCTCTAAAGGTTTCTCTTCAAGTAGTCCAGCCTTTGGACCCACAGAAATTAGAGGATCAACCTCTTGGACTCCATGGTGAACACCAATACATGAATGCAGGTTTTGCAGTTGCATTGGCTAATACCTGGCTTGAGAGGCAAGGCCATTTGAACAGAATACATGTCAAACATTCTGTAAGTACTCCAAAATGTATGTATTTATTTCCCTGCAAGATATATTAGCGGCAGTTGTCATTCTACCACTGAATGCAGGGCACCTTGCCAGATCAGTTCATCAAAGGGCTGTCAAGTGCTTGTCTGCAAGGTCGAGCACAGATTGTTCCAGATCCACAAGTGAACTCAGAAAACGATAAGGATCATGATTCTTCATTGGTTTTCTATTTGGATGGGGCACATAGTCCAGAAAGCATGGAAATGTGTGCAAGATGGTTTGCCCACGTTACAAATAAGGATGGAATGCAGTCAGGTTCTTTGGAGCAGCCTCATACTGACAGGGATTCTAGGAAGGTATGCGTTACAGTGGCAGTTTTCGTGTCGAATCACATCTCTCTCTCTCTCTCTCTCACATACCATTTTTCTTCACTTATTATATATTATTATGCATCCTCATTTGGATTTTTTTTTATATTTGCAGTTTCTCCTTTTCAATTGCATGACTGTAAGAGATCCTCAGAGATTGCTCCCACGTCTTCTAGATACATGTGCTCAAAATGGTACAACAATCAAATTCTTTATTTCTGTTTGAAGATCTTGAACCATATAATATTTCCTTCCGTAGTTACTCACATGTAATGATGTCTGGAGAAAATACAAGATTCTCCTATAACCAATGCTGATATGCATATCATGTAGAAATTGTCCTTTGTTCCAATGAGTGGCTAGTTAACCAGCTGGTTAAGTATTGTATGAACTAGCTGCCATACTCTGTATTTGCTTGCTCTTCAAGATCAATGTACTTGTATCATGAGTTGCATGAATGCTCCTGTTGGTCTTATAATATTAGTAACCATTTTTCTCAGGGCTCCAGTTTGAGCAGGCCTTATTTGTGCCAAACCAATCACAGTACAACAAGCTTGGTTCCCTTGCATCCCCACCTTCAGAGCGTGAACAAATTGATCTGTCATGGCAGTTGTCACTCCAAAAGGTGTGGGAAAACCTGCCTCATGGCAATAAAGGTTGTTCCAAACTTCATTGTGAAATTCTGTTTAGTTGTCAGCATGTGTTTTCTTATTGAAACATTGAGTTGAAGATGATATATGGACTTTGTGGGAATGCTGCAGGTCTAAATGATGCAAACTCTAGCAGAACTAGCTCAGTTTTTGAATCTCTTCCGTTGGCAATTAAATGGCTAAGGGAAACTGCTCAACAAAACCAATCCATTCAATTTCAGGTGAAAGCATATGCTACAATCTCTATAGTGTTCTCTCAAATGTTCCACAGCACTTAGACATCCTATCATGTGCATCTAGAGTGTTCGGTCCATTATTCCCTCAGTACAAGGTTATTTCATGGACTTGCAGAATTGAGTGCCAGTGTATCACATTTTCTGCAGTAACCGTCACTGATTCATGTACCTCTTCATTAATATTGTCATGTATTGTGTGTTATCCTGTTAATCTGATTGCTGGTGTACGACTCTGCGTACATATTTATGTTTTCTTGCTTTTCTTTTGTTGCGTTTTCCATTACTTTGAATATCTAACATCTTTGTTAAATTTGTTTTTGGTTTCATGTTCCTTCCATTTCTATTCCATGGTATAGCTATTTTTTACATTTTACATTTCTCTAGCAACTGCTTTCCTACTTACTGATACATTTGCATTTCCACACTGAGCCAGGTCTTAGTTGCTGGCTCCCTGCACCTTGTTGGCGATGTATTGAGATTGCTCAAGAAGTAACTTCATTTGGAATGGCACATTGTTCAGATTGAAATGGCTGCCTATGGACCACTATGGCACTAACTTGAGGTTATCGAAATTTGTGAGTGGGATAACACAATATATCAACTTGGTTAGAAGACTGGAAGAAATTGAAAGGCATTTTGATTTCAGTTCCGATCAACTGTAAAATTGTTGTATTTCATCGTTTCTTTAAGTTCCTGGCTCCCTGCCTTTTTTTACATTACGTGCCACTACATGCTCAGTCCAGAAGAATGTAACCAATTTTTAGAATGTACAAACAGTGAATTTTATTATACCAATCATATCATTTTTTTATACTTCTCTAGAAAATCAGTATTTATAAATCATCTATTCTATAAATGTTTGTTGTGGTAATTGCAGATGTATTTTTCGGCAGCATTCCCCATTGGAGAGTAGCTGTCGACATCAGTGGTTGTCCTGGGTTTCCCTGAGTACTTTGCATAGAAGCAGAACTGGAACTGACATGGTACAAATTCTTTTGCAGAATGAATTCTTCAGAGTGAAACCAGATTAAAACAAAAAAAAAGGTCCTGAACCAGAACCAGAGAAGAGGTAGGTACATATGTATCCTATGTCTTACCATTTCCCCGCTTTCCTCCAGTTGAGATAATTCTATTCCTATCATTCGATGAGCTAGTTTCTGTTCTTGTTCTTTGATGCTCTATATAAGCTTATTTGTCATTCTATCCTCTGAAATTCAATTCATTTTCATGACCATACTTCTCAAAAAGGCCAATTGCATTTTCTTTACAATTAGCTATCGTATGATGAAAAAATATTTTTTTAATCGCCTGTGTTTCTGGTGCACTAAGAATAACATTGGTCGACAGCTAACACTGGGTTTTAGTTTTTCCATTGCTTCTGCAGATGTCTCGGACTGTTTGTGGCCATTAGGGACACTAAGTATGGTTCCATCACTTTGTGTAGGATAGGAGGAAAAACAAAAATTAAAGCCATGCAAGGAGAAGTGAGCAAAGCTAGCGTTACGACGTGGCACTTTTATTCTTATACACCTCTGACCTTTTCATTTGACTGGGAGTCTAACGCCCTAACCTCTTCAATTTATTCCTATCTTTTCTCGTGCAAAAGGATTCAGGCACTGTATTTTAAAGCCATCTGTCACTCCTTGTGCCCACCCTCTCTTTGGCTTTCTTCTGCATCTATCAGGTTGCAGATTGAGAGCCAAAACCAAGTTATCTTGATACAACTAGATAGAATGTTTGTGCCAGTCAACACTTGTTAGCAGCTAAGCAATATATATTTGTTAGGCACCACCACTGAGATATCAAGATGACGTTCCCTGGTACGCAGGGTAAGTGCAAAGCGCTTGTGAAAAAATGTCCATTTCATTGCTGTACAGGAGTACTTGTGTGTGGAAATGTACCTATCAAGGCAGCGGAAAGCAACACTGCCTCAAACTTTTGCTAAATACAAATCCAAGTGACGTTAGTAACGGAAATGCATGTCCACTCACATGCGAGCTCTACGATATTTGGCGATTAAACTTCTGTACCTTGGCTGAACTTTCTAGTTATTTTCCTTCTCTCCAAGAGTTTATCTTGCTCGTCTGAACTCTGAGGGTATGCTTGGAATACTGGAATTTCACACGAATTTCATAGGAATCAGGAAAAACGAAGGAGGCAGATGACCATGTGGATGAGCCCTACCAACGCTCTGGAGTACCTCCCTCGTCTTGGCATCTGCTGTCCTGGATCCTTTCACCCTGTTCGCTGGCTGGTTTTAGCCAGTCCAAACCAGCCAACCAACAGTATTTTTTTCTCACAATAAACCAGCACCGGTTAACCTAAACCAGCTCGAAAACCCAGCGAACAGGCCGTTTATTCGTTCGTGCCAATGTTTGATCAACGGGAGCCAAAAGAAAAAGTACAAGAGTCGCAGAATGTGTACGACAAGACGCAAATTCGCTGGAAGGAACTCTGCCCTGGGTGTAGCGGCGGCACCAGAAATTTACAGCTGGGGTATGGCACGTATAAAAAAAATCAAAGCAAACATGCAATATATGCCTCGTTCGGCTTGCTGAAACTTGACTGAAAAATACTATTCTGACTGAATTGTTGTGAGAGAAAAATAATGTTCCGGCTAAAAAAACAAGCTGAACAGTGCAGATTATAAGGTAAACCGAACGGACCATAATGGACAATAAGTAGCATTTGGTGTTCCCTAAAAAAATGTAGCATTTGATGTGGATGTGGAGGGTTCTTTTTTTTTTTTGCCTTTGCAGCTTTCTCCCACAATGTAAATATGCTAACACCCTTCTTCTTCTACATTACAAGAATACAATCAAAAAATTAGAAAAAGGAATCTTCAATAGTTCAAATTCATACACTGAAGAATGGATCTGGGATGTTCTCCTCACCTTGCTTCAAACCGCTGAGTGGGAGGGTGGAGGGCCGGGACACTGACGCCGGAGGGGTGCTGCATAAGGGGCGCCGCCGCCGCCGCCTCCTAGCTACCGGTGGCCGGCTCCGTCGCGCTGGGAGGAGGCAGCAGGGAAAGGGGACAGGCCATAGGGGGGCGGCCGGAGTGGGGAAGGTGCAGGCATGGGTTGCACGGCTGTCATGGTGGTGGTTGCACTGGCAGGTGGCGGCTGAACAGCCGCCTGGCCCGGCCGGCCCTAGTGGCACTGACAGTCAGTTTTCACCTCGAGCGAGCGAGAGCGACGGAGGAGAGTCGGGGAGCTAGACAGGTAGACAGCGAGTCAGATGGGTTTCTGCATTTCTGGGCTTCGTTTCTTGGTGGTCTGCCAGAAATAATTGGTGAAATCAGGCTTACCGGCTATCTTTGCAACATATAAAGTGAAGTACCAATACATGTATAATCATATATATATATATATATATATATATATATATATATATATATATATATATATATATATATATATATATATATATATTGTGTGTGTCACAAATCTTGGGTATTCTAAGAAATAAAGGGGCATACCCTTGCCGCCGCCCATGCTCGGGTGTCAAAAGCTCCCGTATCCAATGTCACTGCTCCATCCCGTATCCTCTGGCGTGCGGCGGCGGTGGACCGAAAAAAGGCCCCTCCTCGCATCTCCACTCCTCCTCCCCCCATCCTCACCCCTCCTCCACCCTACCCTACCTCAAGCATCTCCGTGAGCAGATCCTGACCCCCCCCCCTCACCGGATCTCGCCTGTCTGGCAGGCAGCGTCTAACTCCACCCTCTCTTTCAATTTATTCCTATCTTTCTTGGTGGGCATCGACCTGGAGGAGACCAGGTCTGCGTGTCGCCTCCCCCAGCCTTCTGATCTTGAGGCGGTCGGCGCCCCATCCATCTCTGGTTGGGGCACTGTGGCCTCCTGTGCACGCCGGCTGGCGGCCGACGGTGGGTGGTCGATCTAGGAGCCCGCGTCGACATGCGTCGGCGTGGTGGAGATCGGGTGAAACGACCTCGGCTCACGGGGACGGCTAAGCGTCGTATATATTTGTTAGCTCCACCACTGAGAGTCACTTAGCGCACGCACGCGCCCCATCCCCGACCCACAGTGTTAACTATTATGCATGGGTATCTACCAAAATCCGGCTTCTTGCTTTGGTCTGTATAGGGTGGCGTGTGTGTCTACGTTATTTTCCTTCCGGCGTGGAAAGCAAGCTTGTCCTCACGGTTGGTCGCCGGGGCATGTTTAACGGATGAAAATCCTCGTCTTCACATCATCGCGGTAATGGCATCGCAGATGTCGCACTTCTTCTTAAAGGCGCCGTTGGAGTGCTCTCTACTGCGGCTTACCTCGATTCCGTGCCTAGAGTTGCTCCTTGCTGTGCTAAGCCTGTGCTTCATGCTACCCTTCGTTTCGGTTTGTCCAGTAGTTGGTTGGTGTTGCCGCAGTCATTTTCTTCTCTGTAACGGATGCTTTGCTGCTATTGTTATTCTTGGACGGATGCTTTGCCGTCATGTTGCTCGGGTGGTTGCCTTGCCGCCGGTGTCGCTTCGGTCTCCCCTCTCAGGCAGATGCTTTGCTACTGTGAGCGTGATGGCCCCCCATCCTTGGATGCTTTGCCGTGTTGATGGTCGTCGTCTCAGGCAGATGCTTTGCCGCTAAGCTGCAGTTCTGGAGGATGCTTTGCCGCCGTGGTCTCTTCTCTAGCGGATGCTTTGCCGCTGTTATCGTGCTGGCGCCCTTGGCTGATGCTTTGCCGCCGAGGTTGAAGCTTGCCTCGTCGCCTCTGCGGTCTTCACTACACTACTGACTACCGATGTGTCTGTCTTCCTGTATTAGGCTTAGTCGGTTTGGGTTTTGAGGTGGAGGATCTCTCCCCTCGTGTTTTCTTGCTGTTCGCTTGTGCCTGAGGGATTTCGTTGGTAATTTAGGGATTACTTGGATTTTGTTGGTAATCCAGAGATTACTTGCGAGTCCTATGTATCGCTCTTGCAACATTTGGTTACCTTTCCTCTTACTGGAAAACAGGTGAACACCCGATCACGAAAAAAAAAACTGCTCCATCCCGGTCATGCGGTCATCGTGCTAAAGCAAGGAGAGACGTATGGCCAAGAGAGGAACAACCAGGCACAACAGAATCGCATCAATGAAAAAAAAAGAAGAAGAAATCACCGCCTGACCGTTTGTCGCTTTACAGTGATGTTGTCATCCGTGAAAAATGGGGACAGACACTGTTGCTATCGCCCTTTTGGTTGGGTGGACAGGACAGCGGTGGCTGTGGGGCCTGCTGTTAGGCAAATCCAAGATTAGGCTGGACCAGCAGGAAACTGCCTCGCGCCAACTCCCCATACGGTCCAGACTTCCAGCTAAAAAAACACGGGCATGGAGAAGTTGCACACAGGCGACGACTAGACAAGCAACGTGCGACAGATGAGCAGGCTAGACCGCCAAAAGGACTAGACAAGCAACGTGCGAGTCCCAGAATCAGTAGTAACTTTCAGGCTGACGAACTCGGGTTGCACACGCAGCTGCCTCTGCCTGCCTCATTGACCTGATCAAAGTCATTTTTCTTATTATTTTCCAGGCGCGCCCGTCATCCTCCCTCTCTCCCCTAATCAGGACCCCCCGCGTCAAATTACCGCCACACAAACCGCACGCAGTCCTCTGGGTTGAGTCCTGGACACGTCACCTAATCCTCACCGACGACAGGGCCTGGACTGTAACACCCTGGTATTACGAGCTTGTTTAGCACCGAGACTGAGACCCAAGAGGGATTAACCAAACAATTTTTTGGGTTTTAAAAATTTATAACGCACATGAAATAATAAGCGAATCCTACGTGACTCACTTTTGTGGACTCAAATAAATATCCAAGTTAACTTACTTAGTGCGTAAAAGTGCTAATGAAAATCCTAACGAGAAAAACGGTGTCGGGTTCATAAACCCGGGGTCCCTCGTAGACCGGCTTCCCAACAAAGGCTTAACCCAAGCAGACAACACGCAACTCATGGGCCGGCCCAAGTATCTAAACAAACAGTCCAGAAGAACGATCCAATCACCGGCCGGAAGGTCTGGCCGAGGAGGAGCGGCGCCCGTTTTCCGACTCCGGCCCACCTCTCCGACCGGAGCGCTCACTTCGGTCTCCAGTCCGCCTCCGGACAGCCTCTCCAACCGGAAGGCCTGGCTAAAGCACTACTTTCGACTCCGACCCCACGTCTCCGACCGGGGTACGCCAAAACCCTGCTCACAGCTCTTCTCCGACTGACGCACTCAGAGCCGACTAGGACCAACCGACCGGGGACGCCCGCTCGGTAAGGACCAGGAAACGGACAGAGAAAGTAAGGCAGGGCGCACAAGTCAAACCTCAATACCGGAGACCATACTCTATACACCTACCAAAACAGTGCTCTGCAACCTCCCTGGCACAACAGAGCCCAAACAATGTTGTAGGCGCCGACATTTTTCCCTATAGTATTGTGGGCGTCATTAACTCCCACACGGTGAGCCCCCCCCCCACATGCCTCTGGGCATCGATAGTGTTGTGGGCGCCGGCTTTTACCGTACCGGACGAACATGGTAAAAACCCTTTGCATGCCTCCAGGTATCAACAGTGTGGCAGGCGCAGACATCTGCCATACCCGAAGAAGACAACACTACCTCCCACGTGCATCTGACATTCAACAGTATTGTGGGCGCCTACCATCATCCTCTACCTGCCGACGTGGGCAACAAGGCTCAGTACCATACGTACTCTCTCCCTCTCACTTATAAGGCCATCCCCTTCATCTATAAAAGGGGATGCGCTCTCTCCCAATAAGGTAAGTGATTCTAGATTTATTAGATCGATCAAGTTCACCAGTTCAAAACCACAGAACCGCTAGGCTCGAACCTCAAGCACACGCTTGAACACTTAGCTCATAGCGAGGCTCCCGTCACTCTCGGCCCTTCCGACCGGAGTCCGACCGGACCTCTTGTACCCCCATCTTTCTCCTTCTCATTTATAACGCCACTACAAACTTTGAGCACCTAGGCTTAGGAATAAAGTCACTGACCGACTCAAACTGGACGTAGGGCACGTTGCCTGAACCAGTATAAACCCTATGTCATTGAGTGCTAGGCCACCTCCGATCACAACGTACGGCAAAACTATAAATATTTACTTGTTGGTCACTTTCTGCACTGACAGTTGGCGCCGTCCGTGGGGAAGACGTTGTATGTTCAACACTTTTAGGTCATCGAATGGCCCACTTTTCTGCCACCTTCGCCATGGCGGGCTCAAGCTACACGACTCGCTTCGGCTCACTGGAGTTTCCCGCACTCCCACCGGTTGGGATGTGGGTTCCACCCGTCTTTGAGCCATCCCAGGCCTTCCTCTTCGGAAGCCTGGATTTCATCGCCGACCGGCTCGGTGTACTACACCTCCGCGAGGATACTCTCGTTCCAGCACCCATCGGAGGGGCGCCCTCCATTGGCTCCGAGACACACGACGACTTCAACGACGAGGCATCTGCGCTTCATTTCAAGCAAACTCTTTGCTCAAACCCTGCTGTGAGTGATATGCATACTGTTATTTACTCACTATTTACTATCTCCCGCCGATTATCCGGAGGGACCGTATTGACTGCATCATGGACACCGTACTATCGGTTCCCCTACGGCCTCGCGTCCCCTGCGGACGCGTGCGCTCGGGGGCTCCGAGGGACGCTGCCGCCATCCCCCCTCACATCTGAATTTGTGGGAATGGCGAGCCATGCTCCTACCACTTTGCACGAACTCCCGGATGATGAGGGTGAGAGCGACGGCTCCAGCATCGATGACGTGGCACCTAGCCACCGTCTGTCCTAGGAGTACGCTATGGTAGACGCTCTGGGACAGCCGCCGGTCGTTGCGGAGTTTGCACAAACTCACACCCCTCTGGACCCACGTGCGGGGGCCCTCGTGTTTGCGCAAAGGCACGCCGAGGAACTACGACAACGGCGACAGAACCAGCCGCCACCGGTGCCGGGATGCTCGGTGCAGCATGTTGCGCCCCATGCGCATAACCCGGCGGGCGTCGCCTGGGGTCGCGCCCGCCAAGTCCAAAACGACATAAAAAATGAGGGGACCGATCTCCCACAGTTCACTCGGGCTAGCCAGAACATCACTGTTGTAGCAATATGTCTGCGTGGCGTTCCCAAGCCCGTCGACCCCTAGGAGTGGGCAGTCTACTAGAACCTCTGGGTTCTGATAGAAGCCACCGCCGTTCAACAGGTGGAAAGCTCCGCATTGCGACTTTGACACGCGCCCTCTCTCCCCACCGGGGGAGCGGGGACGCGCCAGACGGATCGCTCCATCCGCTCGTCGCTACAACCGCCAGGTGCGGCTCAGGAGGCAGCGGCTGCGCCGTGGTCCGACCTGACGCCTGCTCCGCACCGACCATTGGTACACGAATGGCTCGATCTGCACCAGGACGCTCGCAGCGTCGTCAGCAACCGGCATCAGGCCTGGCATGATGATGACGTCCACCGGGCGGCGATGAGAGCAGGCGACATGAATCCTGGCCGAACCATCGAGGGGAGCGGTGAAACGCGCCCCAGGCACGGTCGCCGGCCAGACAACTGGAGTCCCAACCCTGAGGGCCCGGGACCACGGGCCTTTGACCGGTGTATCCGAAGAGCGCCATTCCCATAGCGCTTCCGACCGCCCACCAATATCACCAAGTACACCAGGGAGACAAACCCTAGTATTTGGCTCAAAAATTTCTGGCTCGCCTGCCGAGCCGAAGGGGTGGATGATGACTATTTCATCATTCAGTATCTCCCCATCTGCGTGGGTTAACATGTTCGGGCATGGCTTGAATTCCTCCCGCACGACAGCATCCGCGACTGGGCAGACCTTAAGAGGGTCTTCGTCAGAAATTTCTAGGGGACGTATGTGCGCCCTGGAAACTCCTAGGACCTCAAGAGTTGCCAGCAGGAGCCCAGCGAGTCCTTGCGGGATTACATCCGTAGGTCCTCCCAATGATGCAACTCCCTCCCTGATGTCATCGACGCGGACGTCATCAGCGCATTCCTCACCGGGACGACCTACGAGTCTCTGATCCACAAGCTTGGATGCCTGAAGCCCCGTACCACTCGCGACCTGCTCGACGTCGCCACTAACAACGCCTCCGACGAGGAGGTGGTTAGAGTGGTCTTCAACGGGGGCTAGGACAAAGGCAAGGCCAAGCGCACGGACCAAGACGAGGGCCCCTCCACACAGAGGGGCAAGAAGAACAAAAAGGATCGGCGCCGATCGGACAACACTGCATTGGTCGCCGTGGCTGATCGCACGGGCAAGCAGCCCCAGCAAGGATTGTCTGACCACTTCAACAAGCTCATGGACAGTTCATGCACCAACCACGCCTACCCCATCAAACACCTCTACAAGGACTGCGAGCTCCTCAAACGTTTCCTACGATAGGCCGGCGGGCCGAAAGAAGGAGACAACAAAGAGGCGGCAGCCAAGAAAGGAGGCATGGTGGGCAAGGACGAAGACGGCTTCCCCGACCCTGAGGAATGCATCATGATCTTTGGTGGATCCGACGCCATCTAGACCAAGCGCCAGCACAAGGTGCGCTATAGGAAGGCATGCGCCGCCGAGACGGCCGTCCCCTCCTTCCTCAGCTGGTCGGAATCCCCGATCACCTTCGATCAGAGGGACCATCCCTCCCACATCGCAAGACCGGGATGTTACCCGCTCGTCGTCGATCCCATCATCCGCAAGAAGTGCCTCACCAATGTGCTGATGGACGGAGGCAGCGACCTCAACATCCTCTACGTCGACACCCTCGACGCCATACGCATCCCCCGGTTGGAGCTCCGCCTGGTGGGCTCTCCCTTCCACGGGTTATCCCGAGAGCGCAGGCATACCCGCTCGGGCAGGTCGACCTGCCCATCACGTTTGGCAACCGAGCCAACTTCCGCTCGGAGGTCCTCACCTTCAAAGTAGTAGACTTCCTAGGGTCCTACCATGCCATCTTGGGGCGGCCATGCTACACCAAATTCATGGCGATCCCCAACTACACCTACCTCAAGCTGAAGATGTTGGGACCAAACGGTGTCATCACCGTGAGCAGCGCCTTCTTGCACGCCTTCACGTGCGACCACGAGCATTTTGAGCTCACCACCGCGGTCATCAACTCGTCTGAGCTCCCACGGCTTGGGGAGTCGTCGACCCCGGCAGTCCCAGACTACAACAAACCAGCCTCCTCGACGGCCTTCCGCCCGCTTGAGGAAACCAAGGCGGTGGGAATCGACCCCACCGTCCAACCCAAGACGGGGCAGATCGGGACCCAGCTCCCGGCCATATAGGAATGCGAGTTCGTTGACTTCTTACGTGCCAATCACGATGTCTTCGCATGGCAGCCTTTTGACATGCCGGACATATCACGAGAGGTCGCCGAGCACACGTTGTGCCTCATCCCAGGCTCGAAGCCTACCAAGCAGCGCCTGCGTCCGCCGACGACGAGAGGCGCAGGGCCATAGGCGAAAGAGATCGCCAAACTCCTGGCAACCGGATTCATCAGAGAGGTATTCCGCTCCGACTGGCTTACCAATCCCGTTCTTGTTAAAAAGAAGACCGAGAAGTGGAGAATGTGCGTTGATTATACTGGCCTCAACAAAGCGTGTCCAAAGGATCACTTTCCTTTGCCACGCATAGACCAGATAGTCGACTCCACCTCGGGTTGTGAGATCCTCACCTTTCTGGATGCCTACTCGGGCTATCACCAGATCACGATGAAAGAGTCCGATCAGCTCGCAACCTTGTTCATCACCCTGTATGGTTCGTACTGCTACGTAACCATGCCTTTCGGCTTGAAGAACGCTGGCGCCACCTACCAAAGATGCATGCAGCAATGCTTCACCGACCAAATCGACCCGCTCAATCAGCCTAATCAAGCCGAGCGGCCAAGACCAACGATCGTCGTCTATATTCATGACATAGTGGTCAAAACGACTCAAGCTTGCGACCTGATCACAAACTTGGCCACAATGTTCATGAACTTCCGAAGATTCAACATCAGGCTGAATCCCAAAAAATGTATTTTTGGGGTTCCAATGGAGAAGCTGCTAGGATACATTGTGTCCCAGTGCGGCATCAAGGCCAACCCCAAAAAAATCATGACCATCTCCAGCATGGGCCCCATACGCAACGTCAAGGGCGTGCAAAGGCTCACCAGCTGTCTGGCTGCCCTAAGCCGATTCATCTCCTAGCTCGGCGAACGAGGGATGCCACTCTACAAGCTCCTCAACAAGATGGACACTTTCATCTGGACTGAGGAAGCTCAGCAGGCCTTACAGAGCCTCAAAGCATCCCTGATGTTAGCCCCAATCCTCGTCGCTCTGGAACGGGGAGAACCCCTTGTCCTCTACATCGCGGCCATCAATCATGTGGTAAGCGCCGCACTGGTCGTCGAAAGGGAGGAGTCGGGACACCAACTTATGGTCCAATGGCCCGTATACTTTGTCGGGGAAGTACTCACCGACCCTAAGGTCCAGTACCCCCAGGTGCAGAAACTCCTATACGCTGTGCTGATGGCGACCCAGAAGCTCCTGCACTACTTCACCGACCACGAAGTCATGGTTGTCACTTCATACCCGCTCGGGGACATCATCCGCAACCGCGATGCCGCGGGACGGATCTCTAAGTGGGCACTCGAACTCATGGGCCATGACATGAGGTACATCCCCCGTACCGCCATTAAATCTTAGACTCTCACGGATTTTGTCGTTGAATGGATAGAGGTGCAGCTACCGATCCCTGATGTCACCCATGAGTACTGGACAATGTACTTCAACGGGTCCATAATGGCACCCAGCTCGGGGGCTGGAGTGGTTCTGATCTCCTTGGACGGGAGTAGGCTCTGCTATGCCATCTGCCTCCACTTTTCACCCTCAAACAACGCCACGGAGTATGAGGCCCTCATCAACGGACTACGCATCGCCATCGAGCTTGGTGCTACGCGACTCTACGTTCGTGGTGACTCGGAGCTAGTCGTTGATCAGGTCATGAAGGAGTCCTCCTACAAAAGCCCCCTCATAGCAGCATACTGCCAAGAGGTGCGCAAGCTCGAGGACAAATTCTAGGGGATCAACCTGCATCACGTCCCCCGAAAGGACAACGATGCCGCCGATTTTCTTGCAAAATTGGTTGCCAGGCGGGAACCATCCCCAAGCAAGGTCTTCATCAACAACGTCCATGAGCCATCCGCCCGCATCCTGGAAGGTCCGGTCCAGACACACCCCGATGCCCAGTCGGCGCCCGAGGGCTCCAACCCCGACGCCAAGCCAGCGCCTGGGGGCTTCGACCCCAACGCCAAGCCAGCGCTCGGGGGCTCCGATCCTAGTACCTCCATGATGACGTCACCCGCCAACGTCACCATATTGGCACTCGATCAAACCAACTAGCGAGCGCCTCTACTCGCCTACCTCCTCGAGGAGGTTCTCCCGCCTGAAAGGACTACAGCCCGATGGATCGCTAGACGCGCCAAGACCTTCGTCGCGCTCGGTGATGAACTCTACAAACGGAGCCCATCAGGGGTGCTCATGAAGTGCATCCCCAACAACCAGGGGAAGCAGCTCCTCCTCGAGGTCCATGCCGGGATTTGTGGACATCACACGGCCCTAAGGTCGATGGTCGAAAAAACCTTTCGCCAAGGTTTTTACTGGCCCACCGCGCTACGAGATGCAGAGGAGATCGTCCATAGGTGTGAAGGATGCCAGTTCTATGCTTGGCAAACCCATTTGCCGGCACAGGAGCTCCAAACCATCCCCATCACCTGGCCATTCGTGGTCTGGGGCCTCGACATGGTGGGAACCCTCAAAAAGGGTCCAGGCGGCTTCACTCACCTACTAGTAGCAGTCGACAAGTTCACCAAGTGGATAGAGGCCAAACCCATCACCAACATCCGCTTGGAAGAGGCACTCAAATTCTTCCTCGACATCATCTACCTGTTCAGCGATCCTAACTGTATCATCACTGACCACAAGACTAACTTCACCAGAAAGAAGTTCCTAGACTTCAGTGACGGATATGGCATCAGGATCGACTGAGCCTCGGTCGAACATCCACAAACTAACGGTTAGGTCGAGCGTGCCAATGGCATGGTCCTCTAAGGACTTAAGTCATGCATCTTCGACCGACTCAACAAGTACGCCGAGCGATGGGTTGCAGAGGTCCCAGAGATCCTCTGGAGCCTAAGAACGACCCCAAACCGATCCACTAGGTTCATACCCTTCTTCCTGGCCTATGGAGCTGAGGCAGTGCTGCCCTCTGACCTCGACCACAGCGCCCCAAGAGTAAAGGCTTCCGACCGTGACCGAGCCACGGAGGCTCAGCAAGACGCAGTTGACCTACTCGAAGAGGCCCATGAGATGACCGTCATCCGCTCCGCTCGCTACCAACAAACCCTCTGCAGGTACCATGAAAGGAAGATCAGGCGGAGGATACTCGAAGTCGGCGATCTCATACTCCGAAGGACCCAATCAACGAAGGAAAAACACAAACTCCCTCCACCATGGGAAGGGCCCTATACAGTGACCGAAGTAATTCAACCGGACACCTACCGACTGGAGGACGACAACGGCAATGTTCTCACCAACACTTGAAACATCGAACAGCTACGTCGTTTTCCCCTAAATTTGGTCTTACCGCTGTTTAGTCAACACTTGCTCCTATAAAAGCACCCCAGCCTGAACATTTTTAGCCCGGGTCGCTCGGGGGCTCCATGAGGGTACAATACTAAATACTACTTCTCTTTTTTACTATCGCATGGTAATAACTTTGTCCCCGAACGGAAGCGCATTCCATTCCTTTGATTGCCCTACGTGACTCTGTTCTTACTCCCAAACGAACGCACCCCGCCACGACCTACGGTTACAAGCAGCCGAGCCCGCGGGCCATGCCCAGGTTCTTAACAGCTACTGCGTATGGAACTAACGGGCAGGTGCGAAAAAGAAAGGATAAAAACAAAAGTTATGCCAGGATAAAAAAATAGGGGAACGGATAGTGGTTCTATCACAAAACTGATGTATTCATTGATACAAAAACTGTTCACACAGGGGCTCATCCATGAACTCAACTATTACATTTTCTAAACTACTTCCATTGCAAATACTACTGCGGCCACTCGACGACATCGCATGACGCCAAAGGAAAGGTCACAGCACACGCCGTTGGACATAACCACCGCCACAGGGGCCCCGCCCGGTTCCGCTCGCTTGACTTCGGCGAGCGCAATGGGTACCTCAAGGGACCCGCCTGGTTCCGCTCCCTCAACTTCGGCGAGCGCAACGGGTACCTCAAGGGCGTCGCACCGATACATGTTCAATAGAAGAGCATGGAGCTCCAGACCTTCTCATGCAGTCAAGGCAGCTCCTAGGCAGGGACGCCGCCACCGAAGTATGGCCACCCTGGCTGGAAGAGGTCTCATTAAACTTTATGAACTGGCCAACCTGAGCAGCTGCAGGCACGGAACCCTCCACTAGCACAATCCTAGGCAATTTCCCCTCCGACAAGGCACGCCCGGTGAAGATCCACCGGAAAAAATCCGCACACACCTCCATCATGAAAAAGGCCTCGCAGATAAATCCAGCACGCCACCCCCTTCGGTGGAAGCCGCCCCTTTGTCAGGCAAAGACAGCCAGCACTACCCCAGGCAGCCTCTAGCTCGACATCACGCTCTGGATTCACGAAAGGATCTATAAGTCATCCCCATCGCTTACCCTCTCTCTCACTTAGGAACCACCGCGACAAACAGGCACTCTCGGTGAGGAGGAATAAGGAGAAGAGACAATAGTTGGAGAACAGGCAAAGGACTACGACGGAGAGCCCTCTCCCTCCCCCTATTTAACGAGGAAACACGACAGTTGAAGAGGGGCAAAAGATCAGAGCGAAAAACTCTCTCCCTTCCCCATTCAATGTGGATGGGAAACGATGGGACACACCTTGACAGATGGGACGCACACTAACCGACGGAACGACGCCTGGTTAGACGGAACGCCGCCTGGTGAGACGAGACGTGGCCTGGGTATGGCCCACTACTATCGCATGTTGAGCACGAAAACCAAAGCGTCACCACGCGCAGGCAGCTCTCCATATCCCTAGGCGGGACTTAGAAACACCCAAAATGGGATCTCCGCTAGGAGAGACCATCAGGCTTCCTAAAGTCGATCGAACGGCTCAGAAAAACACACCGAGGGACAGGTAAGGAGCAAAGAGACGCCCCATGTAGGCCATGCCGACTCCGTCACGAATGACGAGCATGGGTCCTGGTCGGACATTTTCGACTGGAGCTCTTCAAACCCCGTCACTCGAGTCATCAAGGTAACACTACCGACCCCCGCTATTTCTTTATATCATTTCATACATCCATACACGCATTCATTCCATACGCCCGTGCCCCCCGGACGATTCGGGCCCTGAACCGCCCGGGGGCTCGGGAACTAAGCATCGCACATGCAGCGAAATGCATCACAATGCTCTGTGTTGCGTCACGAAGCGGCAGTTGCCTCATTCGACATGAGCAACGACCGACCGGGGTTCGAAGGCCGACCCACAAAGGGCTCGAGGCCACCCCATGTCAAATAGATTCAAGGGAGAAAATGCAGATGAGCCCCGTGCGCACCGATGCCAAGACCCGTGAGCTCCGTCTCGACCTATCCCTAAACTAACTGTCTCGCCCGATCCCACGGCGCGCACCGACGCCAGGATCCACGAGCTCTACCTCGCCCGATCCCAAAACTAAAACGCCTCGGCTACGCAATGACGCCTTGGTTGATGACTCTGTCTCAACTAAAAAACACGTACACACGCCCGCTAACAAACACCCCCTAGATGTTTCTGCTCGAATCGCCCGGGGGCTCAGGGGCTACACCTGCAGGTGCGCAAAATTCTCCCCCGCCAGCAACACGAACCCCTAGACGATTCTACCCGAATCGCCCGGGGCTACACCCGTGGGTGCGCTCACGCGCACCCGCTGTCAAGACAAAAATCCCCCAGACTATTCTGCCCGAATCGCCCGGGGGCTCGGGGGCTCCTGTCGAGTTCATAAACCTGGGGTCTCTCGTGGACTGGCTTCCCAACAAAGGCTTGGCCCAAGTAGACAACACGCAACTCATGGGCCGGCCCAAGTATCTAAACAAACAGGCCGGAGGGCCGATCCAATCACCGACCGGAAGGTCTGGCCGAGGAGGAGCGGCGCCCGTTTTCCGACTCTGGCCCACCTCTCCGACCGGAGTGCTCACTTCGGTCTCCAGCCCGGCTCCGGACGGCCTCTCTGACCGGAAGACCTGGCCAAAGCACTACTTCCGACTCCGACCCCACGTCTCCGACCGAGGTACGCCAAAACCCTACTCACTGCTCTTCTCCGACTGGCGCAATCAGAGCCGATTGGGACCAACCGATCGGGGACGCCCGCTCGGTAAGGACCAGGAAGCGGATAGAGAAAGTAAGGCAGGGCGCACAAGTCTAACCGTAATACCAAGGACCATAGTCTGTACACCTGCAAAAATAGTACTCTACAACCTCCTTGGCACAACAGAGCCCAAATAGTGTTGTAGGCGCTGACATTTTCCCCTACAGTATTATGGGTGCCATTAACTCCCATATGGTGAGGCCCCCCACATGCCTCTGGACATCGACAGTGTTGTGGGCGATGGCTTTTACCGTACCAGACGAACATGGTAAAAACCCTTTGCATGCCTCCAGGTATCAACAGTGTGGCAGGCGCAGACGTCTGCCATACCCGAAGAAGACAACACCACCTCCCATGTGCATCTGACATTCAACAGTATTGTGGGCGCCTACCATCATCCTCTACCCACCGGCGTGGGCAACAAGGCTTAGTAGCATACGTACTCTCTCCCTTTCACTTGTAAGGCCATCCCCTTCATCTATAAAAGGGGATGCGCTCTCTCCCAATAGGGTAAGTGATTCCAGATTCACTAGATCGATCAAGTTCACAACCATAGAACCGCCAGGCTCGAACCCCAAGCACACGCTTAAACACTTAGCTCATAGCGGGGCTCCCGTCACTCTTGGCCCTTCCGATCAGAGTCCGACCGGACCTCTTGTACCCCCATCTTTCTCCTTCTCGTTTGTAACCCCACTACAAACTTCGAGCACCTGGGCTCGGGAATAAAGTCACCGACCGACTCAAACTGAATGTAGGGCACGTTGCCTGAACCAGTATAAACCCTGTGTCATTGAGTGGTAGGCCACCTCCGATCACAACGTACGGCAAAACTATAAATATTTATTTATTAGTCACTTTCTGCACAGGCAAATGGGATAAGTCGTTTTAATTGTTTGGCATGAAAAATAATTTATATAAACAAAAATAAAAATATAACTTGTGTGTAGTACTTAAGTAAAGATGATGAGCAAGTGGTGTAGTTGAAAATGCAACTTTAATTTTTAAAAACAAATGTTGTTAATTAGTGTTCTTGTGAGCTCAAAAATCGAATCTGAAACTAAAAATCAGCCTTTTCGTTGAATTGGCAAGAATTTAAACTTATGTTTAAAATGTCATTTTGGTGAATTATATTGAGCAAAATAGTTAAATAGTGCTTAAGTATTTTGTTCCTATCATTTAGTATAAAGTATCGGCTATCGCATGTAGTATTTCTTGGTTGAAGTTACTAAGGTATAGACCTCTTAAAAATTGTGGCAACAAGTGTTCATGGATGTTAAGTCCAAATCGAACCCTTGTCTTTTCTAAGTCGAAAAAGAGTGTTGGACAATGCTATTTTGGCATTTGAATTCTAACAATTTTCTTAAACACTAGTTTCATGTTTTAGTACGGTTGGTTGCCTCTAAGCGAGTACTTGGGCATGGTATAGGTTGTAGTGGTGTTGGGAGGCATGTTGTTCTCTTAAAATTTTCCCAAACTTCCTTAGAACGTGCTACGAGGCATTGTCGTGATGCCATAGTCGCTTGTTCCCCGCTGTCGCCGCATGCGCGTGCCACCTTGAACACTGAGCCGCGCACGGAGTCGAGCCGAGGCTGCGGCCATCATTGCCAGGACAGCGTGGCAGTTGCTCCTCCCTCCAATTCATCTACCGCACTGAGCCATGTGTCTTGGTCGCAGTCGCTCTCTCGTGCGCACGCGCTCTCGGCCATGCACCACACCTACCGCTATGCTGCTGCTGTGTCTAGTGACGTGATCCCAGTCACTCATTCCATCTACCTCTGCTGCCATGACTACGCGTACCGCCCCGCCTACGTGATAGGGAGGAGAGGACGGGTTGTGTATGTCGGTAGTGCCACGCCAGCATGAGGCCAGAGTCGCTGTCGCATGCGAGGCACCGCGCTCTCCACCCCTTCAATTCGCCTAGCTCAAGACTTCTCAGTCCAATTCCTCACACTAGTGAGTGACATAGGTAGTCAGCTAGACGCCCGGTGCCCCTCAAGCCAGGCCGGTCACTACCCACCGGTATATTGGTGTTTTTGCTCACCGCTGGTCAGGTGCGCCGCCGAACCGGTAGGTTGGGAGGTAAGGCATGTAGGAGTGGTAACAGTTCAATTGCTCATAACCCTGAGCTTGCCTTAACTCCCTCCATCCGGTGCTCACGCTATTTTGGCCAGGATGCTCGTCAACGGCGTGGTGACGTGTCAGTGTCCATCGCGGAGCGCCGCCGTTTCGCTCGGTCGTACGTGGCCAGCACCGCATGGGGTCTCTCCCACTTCATGGATGCATTGGCGGTACTCATGGTATGTCATTGGTGCTCGCGCACCACTTTTTCTCCCCCTCTGTCCTCCTCTCTCATCGAAACGATCGCACCGTCGCCATGGATCGCCGCTCGCCACTATAGCTCGCACTAGTGCGCCTTCGAGCCCCTGACCGCCACCCATCTTGGCGTATTTAGCCGTAGATGGTGATTGACCCGCTAAATGGGTCCGCGCAGGCCCCTGGTGGCGGTGTGGATGCCCAGTGCCGCCGCTTGCCGTGCCGCCGTGCACGGGGTGGCCGGGGGTGCGCGCGGGAAATTTGTAAAAATCCAGGGGGTAAGTCAATTCGCCAGAGAGATGAATAAATAGTATTAGGGCTTAGGCGTAGTTCGAAAAAGGTCCGAGGGCACTTTTCCTAAAGTGCCAGCGCGCAGGCTCCCCGTCGTGGGCCGTCTCGCGCGTGGGCCGCTGGGTTGCGGGCCCAAATTGATTGTCGCCGGTCCTTTTCCTTTTCTAAGCATTTTCTAAATTAGTTTCTAAGGCAAACTTGTAAATTCAAAATAAATTTGTGTAGTTGACCAAAAATTGTGAAATCAATTTTGTTCAATTCCTAAAATCATGATTTATCTGCTAGTATATTTTGTTCACATGGTTTCATAGCATTTCCAAGAGTAATCTAATTAATTGGAAGTACTTAATATTGTTAAAACATCAACTTGTAGGAATTATTGTGAGAAATTTGTAGTAGTGTTCGCTCTAGAATTTTTACAGAAAATTCCTAACATTATTGGATGCTCACTGTAATTTTTATAGCTCCATAATAATTAATTTGCTAAGGTAGCTAAATGAACCCTAGTTCGAATATATAAATTTAATCAATAAGAAGTCGAAACACCTTGGGATTGTAGAACTAAAACATTTTTCCAGAAATGAAGCCTTACTTGATGGCGTGGATATGTAGACTAGTACGTTAGTCATTAGAGCTAGCTCGTTAGCTTACGAGACGTAATCGTATTCTTAGAGTTGCGGTTGCCATTGGTTAGTTACGTTTTCTGCGTTGCGTCTACGTATATCATAATAGGGACAACGATGGATCGTGGGGTCGACCGAAAAGGCAGAAAAGATGGAGCCTTGGTGATCGTGTTACCCCGATGGAATGATAATCCTTGGTTATATCTTGCCCAGGCAAGCCCCGGTGCATAACCCATATTATTCTACACTTTATTTTATGCTTGTGTATTAAGTTTTAAGAAGTTGAATGAAAACCACTTGCATATATATCCTTAGCCTATGAGTCCTACTAGTATGTCAGGATCGTGTAGATTGCTATGCTAAAGGATTCCGGTAGAAGTCGAGTGATTATCTGTCACTCGTAAGAGATAGGAAATATATTATTGTTCTTATTATTCTATAACTATCACATGAAATATATATGGATGATAATTGGAGACCGGACAGGACTGCACTTTGGATTTGGATTTGGGCTTGGTTAGATGAAAGTGCATCTAGCCCCTTAATGGGTTTTGGATGATTGAATGACAACATGATTAAAGATCTAACTTTTTCTCTAAGTGTGAAACAAGAAATTGGTTATCTCACAGATGCTTAATGAAGTCAAAATGATGTGTTGTTGTATAAGCAATTTAGTTCAAGCATAAGAGAACAATGCAAATGAAATTCATGCAAAGGCTTAATTATGGTGGGATATCAATGATTGATGATGTTGTATGAAATTCATTGAATGATTCAACACAAGGTGTGACTTGATGGCTTGAGATGGTGAAGATAGAAGGGAAAGGCTTCGAGGTACTAAGC
This sequence comes from Miscanthus lutarioriparius, assembly GCA_904845875.1. Classification (NCBI taxonomy): domain Eukaryota; kingdom Viridiplantae; phylum Streptophyta; class Magnoliopsida; order Poales; family Poaceae; genus Miscanthus; species Miscanthus lutarioriparius. Next base: position 103,333,573 of record CAJGYO010000002.1, on the reverse strand, counting down.
AAGGGTGAAGGGCAAGCGATGGCTTGGCGGCCGAAGAACCTAGCTAGGGTGAAGAAGGAAGTACTCGCATTTAGTTGAGGTACTAATCAAGCTATGATGGTCATATTGATATGGAGGATCAAATATATATTAGACAAAGTGTTGGAAGTGATTTGATGTATTTGGAGTTATTCATATTTGATGAATGGAATTGTGGCAGAACCTCCTAAGAAATTGGGCCCACGTGCACCTATCGTTGTCTCCACAGACCTTTGATAGCGTACACAAGTTCCCAACAACTTAACAGGTCTGTCGGGTGTCCTCGGAAAACCCGAATCATCCATGAATCTTTTTCAAACAGATCCCAATCACGGTCATTGCAGACACAATAGTTTTTAATATACATACCGAGAGATTATAAAGTGGAAGACTTAAGTTTTAATATTACAAACCAGTTGTTTCAAACTTACAAAACCATAAGTGTCATACAACCATAGTAGCGGGATAATATTACATTAACATTATTTATTTCACACAAACTAGTGCCTTGTCCAAAGGCCGTTCATCATTCCTCATCGTCATCGACTTCAAACACCGACATGCAGCAGGGACCAAAACAAGCCTGCGCATGCGACTCACCTGCAACAAGGGTTAACAAACCCTAAGTACAAAAGTACTCAACAAGACTGACCCGACAAAAAAGGGGCGAATGTCTTAGGGATGCAGGTATTGGGTCAAGGTAAGGATGTAGCAAGATTCAAAATTTCTTTGCCAGAAGCTTACTATTCTTGATTCTATTTTCAAGTTTTACCCCTAAATCTTCTTAGTTCATTATCTCAAACTAAGTGTTCATATCCCATATTCCCATCCTTCTCATTCCATTCCTTTTTCTCATGTTTTAGTAATTCACCAGTCCTACATTGCTTCTGTAATGAATCGAGTCTCCATATCTGCGGAGCATCGGCAATTCAAATATTCAAGTCCCAGCTGGGGATTCCTTATCACACGACATATGTAGAACTTAATCTTGCATATATCAACCTCGCTACCGGATCTTCCCATACTAAGCCGCTCTCCACCACACCCGAGAGCACAAAGACACCTCAAATTCGCCACATTCCAAATGACACGAGGGTACACGCTACTCCCGCCATCTCTCCACTCCCAAAGGCGGGCATTCGTCTTAGTATCGGATTAGCCAAGTAGGCTTACCGAGTATGTGACCAAGACTACAAAGTGTCTCGCTTCGGAAGATCCACAATGAGTGGCCTTTAAGAGACATAGTCGGCAACATTACCAACATTCAAGATAAGTCACCGACTAGTCTCTAGTTCATTCTATCTTCTTTCTTTCTTTCTTTGGCCAGTATGTCATCTTTGATTGTATCAAAACTTTTACTTTGAAAGCCTACCATAAAGCATACTAAGCATTCTACGCCTTTGTAAATGAAATCATCTTCAAGGATGGTAAACAATTAACAAGATAGGCAATGCATCAAATAGGTACCATTTGAATTAATCAACTTAATGCAATAAGTAACATATGTGATAAACTTTTCAAAGTAAACAAGGTAATGGTTTAATGCATAAACTGGGGCTTGCCTTCGTTGATTTATCTCTTGGTTTCCTGGATCAAGACCACAAATATCAAATCTCGAGACAACCGGGGATTCTTCCACAACTTGCTCAACTAGAAACGGTTCACTCTCGGATTCTACACGAAATAATAACATATGCTTCAACATGATGATAATGTAAACATGATGCTTTCATGGTGCATGAAATATAATAACACCTTGAATACAACTTTACTTCACAGATAGTTGCAAGTCAACAAAACTAATTGACACTAACACTAGGGTTTATGACCTAAGTGACTTGACCAAATTGATCTTGAAACCCTACTGGTCACAAAACATGACCCAAACAAGATCAAACCCTAACCCTAACACTTATGGTTTGTCATTATTCATTTTTAATTAATTTAGAAATAAGCCCAAAAATAAACTTGTTCCAAATGACCTCAAAATTTTATGTAAGCTTCCTCATAACAAATTAGTGTACCACAATAAATTTCATAATTTTTGGAGCTATACAGTGACCTACAAAAATTATGAAAATTACATCTATCAATTACTTGACTGAATTTTTGAACATTAAATATTTATTCAAATTTCAAGTTTCAAATTTTTAAACCATAATAGAACATGTACAGAAGCTACACAGAATTTTTCAGAATTTTTGGAGCTATCATTATTTTCCTATAAATTCCCAAAGTTGCTGCACTATTCATAACTCAGAAAATAACAAAACCTTACTGTTATCTCTCTATCTCTCACTGACAACCGGTCCCGCTCGTCAGTGACACAACACCGAGCATACGGCGGCGCTGCCATCACCGGTCGGCCAAAACGCGCCGACGGTGATGCTCCAGCGAGGAAGACCGCACCTGCATGACCTACTCTACCCCACGAATCTATCCCAGCCTTCACAAAGGCAGTAGGCGCACCGGAGAGAGAGCCACGTCGGCCATGGCGGCACGGACACGACGGTGCACGGTGTAACCACGGCTACGATGCAGAAGAAGCTAAAGCGAAGCGAGCATCACGCTCAGGAGCTCACCGCGATTATGACGGTGTGCTTGGTGAAGGCGGAGACGGGCTGGAACGACGGGGCCACGGTGAGGTCGATGGTGGCGGAGCTCCTGCCGGTCACAGGGAAGAACACGTTGCGCCGGTCGATTCCGGCCAACCCAAGCGACGCGAGCAAGCCTACGAGGAGCGCTAGGTCACGGTGATCATGCTGGTTTAGCTAGGCACGATGGAAAGGGGTCGACGGCGGCTACGGTGAGCGGCGGAGCTGAGCGGTGGTGGAACAGAGCAGAGAAGTAAAGGAAGGATGACGACGGCGGGTGCTCCTATTTATAGAAGGGAAGGAGGCGTCCGGTATAGTAGGCCAGAGTCCAACGGCTAGTTTTTAAACGAGCCGAGGGTCGGGAGTTCCGACTTGAGTTGGTCGGGAGTTCCGGCAGTCGGAAGTCCCGGTAAGCGTTGGGAGTTTTGACACCTTACATACTTTAACTCAGTTACCGTTGGCGCAGTGCAAGTCATGCGGTATGGCAACGGCTAGAAAACAGCTAGTTTTTCAAAGGGGCTATAAATATCCATTTGCCTCCACCTTTGGAGGCTGCTGATTCTGCAGGTTCAAATACATGTTTTTGAGCCTTGCCAACTCTTCCAACCCTCTCTTAGTGAGTGTGTAATCCAAATTGCCAAATCTATTAGTGGGTTGAGATAAATTCAAAATTAAGAGCAAGCCACCACTTGCGCACTTGTGCATATTGTCTATTTCTTGATTCACATTTGTTACTCTTGGACTCTTCGGTCCTAGACGGCTAGACGTCGTCGGAGAGCACCCGAGAGATTGTGGTTGCCTTAGAAAGTCTGTAACGGTCGATTCCGCCGCCGTAAGGCAAGGAATCATCTAGTGAAAGGAGGAAAAGGAGTTGGAAAAGACTATGGCTAGAGTGACCTTCGTGGTACCCTATAGGGCTGACCTTCGCTAGGTCGCCCGTAGCCCCCTCAACGGAGATTAGGACTCAACGGAGTCCGAACTTCGGTAAAACAAATATCGTGTCTCAATTCGTATTTCATTTGATATTTGTGTTTATCTAGCTCTTGTGCAGGTTACCTGTGTGTGGCACTATCTTTAGTGATTGCCTACAGGTTGGTCTGAAGATTGAAATCAAAAGGAGCAAGTTTGGGGCTATTCGACAGAACACGTGTATACCGAAACCTACCGGACACGTCCGGTATTAGAGCTCAGTGCTAAATTTATTTGATCTGTGTTCTACCTCTTATGTTGCAGGTTCTATGCTCCTAGGATTATTTAATATTGTTTATTTAATCGTTGGCTAACTTGCGAGGGGTTGTATTACTCTAATTTGGAATTTCCACTCGGAAACTCCTATTACTAAATCGTTTCTGTTTTTAAATGTGTTAATTTTTAGAAACACCTATTCACCCCTCCTCTAGGCGGCATCCTAGGTCCTTTCATTAGACAACCGAACGAGGCTCCGATTGCATTTGTCCCACCTGTGTCGATTGAGGACCGTATATTGCTGTGGATGGTAGTCAGGTCACAGACTTATTACCCTGTGCACATACTTACTTATGGGAGCAGGAAGACTTGTTACTCTCTTGTCGTGGGTTCCGGCTCTTTCTAGATCGGCTTTTAGGGGTGGGTATTAGGTGGAGGTCTAAGCACCATACTTAGACTGGGTCTCAGGTGTTGGGGGCTTGGAGTCCAAGTTTGGACGAGAACCTAGACCCCTTGACACGAGTGGGACGAGTTGGTTCCGTTTGTGCCTGGGGTACAAGCGGGGCATGTGTTTCGGGATATCTAGCTAGGTACATTGATTTGTGAATCACCGTTTTTGTGAGACGGTACGACTTGGCTATGATCTAGCACCGTAGTGAGAACTGGAATATGAAATATGATGAAATGGTTCTGATTGCTTACCACCTGCTTGAAAACAGCATAGATGCTTACATAGAATGGTTAGTTAATGAACTAATGATGACTGCTAATAAAATTGAATATAAGGACGCACGTTTAGTAATGCTTCATGTAGATGCAATAACCCACAAGACAGATAGCCTTGCATATTCTTGGAGTCTTTTATTTTTCTCCTGTCGAGTAAGTCTTACTGAGTACAATCGAGTGCTCAGGGTTTTATCCCCCTGTTGCAGGTGACCGATGGATGTTAGACGACTTTTTTTGTGTGAAAACTTTCTGGTGGGTTCAGAGAGGATTCCTTTCGCGCTACGGTCCTAGGGTTTATTTATAACCCTCACTAAAAGTTTTTAGAAAAAAAATTTAATGATCTACCATAATATCTGATTTATAAATGTTCACTATGTTAACAATTCACCATTAATTTTTATTTTCGCTGTAATTCTGATTATATGTTGTTCTCAGCTGCAAGATAAAAATGTCAACCTAAATGTATAAACTCTTTTACATGTAAAATTCTCTTAATTTCGCTATTGCATTCAATTAGTTTAAGTACTCTAATGTTGTAATAAAGTGACGTAAGAAATGATTAAGAATGTTGTAAGCTTTATTCTATAAACTATGGATTTTCGAGTTATTTCTTATGGTGTGCTCGACGGAACGGCACGATTAAATGTATTTTCTTGAATACTTAATGTCTAATAGAAGACAAGTACTCATGAGAGGTATTGGATTAGCGACTCTGCGAGACGAACCCGCACACAGGCAAACCGCTTCACGCTGAAATCTACCGGCCGCAGAAGGCGAAGCGAGGAAAAAGCTGGAGCTGGCAGCGCGATGACGCCGCGGAGAGGGAGACAGGTGAGGTGACGTCACCGGTGGGAGATGCCTTTTGACTGACAGTCTGACGCGTGACGCCTCCCTCTCCGTGGAAGAAGGAAGGAACGAAGGAAGAAAAAGCTGCTGCGGCCTGGCAGCATATTCTGGCTTCGCGATCCGGGTACTATGCGCGTCCCAGGAAAAAAATGGGTCGCGTCAGTTTCCGTCTCTGCAGTGCCGCCTGCCGCCTGCCGCCTGCCGCGCGCGGGGTTGGGGCGGTTGTTGTTGACTTGTTGGTGAGGCGAAGGCAGGAGAAGCGGGAAGCGCCCGCTGCCCGCTGGCCGCTGCCCGGCCACCGGTTGAAAGCTTCTCTGCGCCCGCGCGCTCCCTTCCTTTTCAGATCAAAAGCAGGGCAGGGCATCCGCGATTTCGGCGAGATTCGAGCGCTGGCGCCGCCGTCACGTCTGATCAGGATCACCGGATGTCGCACGCACGTCTTCGTCGGTGTACACGAGCAAGTAAAATAATACTTCTGTAGTCAAACAAATACTGATGACGAAGAGAGATAAAGATAAGAACTTGATTCTTCGTGTAAGCAACCAGCTGAATACGAGAGCTTGTGTGATGACGACGGACACATGAATGTGAAGACAGTTAGAAAAGAGAATGTGTGATATAGGTAAAAGTATTAATAAAAACTTTTTTATATATACTTGGCTTGACTTTTACAACTTAGCTAATAGCAAACACTTGATTTTATTATTGGACTTATTTTAATTGAGTGTTTTGAGCATCAAGCATTCAAGTACATCGCAAGCGGCGGCGTCCGGAGATGTAACCAATGGGGGTGAAAGAAACTGCGTCGGGGCTGTGGCGCTGTGGGCAAGGGTGGCTGGAATCAAGCGCTTCCAAGTAAAGAAAAAGGAGAGATAAAACAAAGGAAAGAGGAAGTTTTACTGATAGATGCGGCCCACAGTCACAAGTCTATTATCTTCTCCATTCTTATCTCTCCAACCAAACAATAAAATATACAGATTTCATTCCTCTAATTGAACAAATTTATAGGATCATCCTGCCCATAAGAAATACTCCCTTCATCCAAAAAAATACAATTCTCGCTTTTTTAGAAGTCAAGCCATTCGAACGACAAAATTTATATTAAAAAGGCACTAACATTCATGATATAAAATAAGTATCATTGGATTAGTTATAGAATATATTTTTATAAAATTTATTTGGACACAAATGCTAATACTGCTTGAACTAGATTTACCAGCACGGATCCCATAATTGTATTCTTTTGTGGACGGGGGTAGTAGAATATATTTCGCACTCCTTTTTTATCCCCAAACCAAATACATCTTAGATAACTCACGAAATGGACCGGTTATGATTTGCCACTAAGACTTTGTTTTTTCACAAGATTTTACCTCAGATCAATAAGAATGATGCTCTTTAATTGTCAACTAAAATACCTATAATGGCTAGCGTTACGTTTATGTAAGTAAATCTATGATATCAAAATCTATACCTATATTTATATCTACACCTAAATATATCTGTATTTGTATCTATATCTATATTTATACTTAAACATAGGAGTATCTATATCTGTACCTATTCAAATATATTACAAAAGGGAATTCGCTATCTTCTTTTACTTCTTCACATCTCTTTCTGTCTCGTATGCGATCTAGTATATTTTTAACCCATGCTCATACGAGTCAAAATAACGCGCGTTCAACAACAAGAGAAGTTCAATTTCAAGACATAGTGGAACCCTCAAGTCGTAGATCATCCTAGTAATGGTGTAATATCTATATGATAATCCGTTACAACCCACGCATATATTTGCTAGTAAAAATACAATCTAATAATCTGGTTGTGTGGTAATGGCAACGGAAGTTGCTACGTATTGTAGGAGTAATTGCAAATTCTAAACATCCATCAACGCTGGTGTATCCTATATCCAGTGTGGAATGGAAAAACATAAACACGGCCAGCCAGCAGGGAGAGCCACGGTTCACGGCTTCACGCGGACGCGCCCGCAACCCGACCCGACCCGATTTTAACCCCGTCTAGCCCCCTTCCTATAAATGTCCATGCAGCCCGAGGCACGACGGCACGGCACGAAGCCCACTTTTTTAGCCCGACACGAGCACGGCCCGGTCCAGTGACGTACGGGCCCGGGCTGGCCCGGCCCGGTACAGCAGGCCGTGCCTGGGCCGTACCCCAGGCCCGTGGGCTGGCATGGCACGGCCCGGCTTTTTAGGGTCGGCCCGACAGCGGCCCGCCATCCCCTCTCCCCAACGGCCCAAGGCGACGGCCCAACTGCTCTCCGCCTCCCCCTTCGTATATAAGTGGCACCGGCTCCCTCTCCCCTCCCTCACCAAACCCTAAATCATTCAGTCATCTCATTCCCTACCCACGCACCCACCCACGCCGCTCCGCCCTCTCGAGTCGCTCTCGCTCTTGCCTCGTCGTCTCTGGTGACCTCCCCGACTCCGGTGACCTCGATTCGATCCGCCTGCCGCTGTCGAGCCGCTCCCTTCTCCTCCTCCCTGATACCATCCCTCTCTCCCATCTCCCTCTCCCTCTCCCTCTCTCCCCTCGATCCCTCTAGATCTTGGTGATTATGTGAGTTCTTGTTACTATCCTTCCTCCGCCACCGCTCATCGTCCTTGTTAACGGTGTGTCGTCTTCTCTTGGGGGTCGTCATCTTCTCCGGCAGCGGGCTCCGGTTGCGCAACCCGAACCCTAACCCTCTTCTTCTATCTTGATCTGTCTGACTGTTTCTAATTCTGTCTGTTCCTCTTCCTCCTTCATCTCTTTTTGCAAGTCGGTAGCCGATGCTTCGTCCTCTAGCTGTGGCATAGAGCGAGCAAGGCGGCCACTCGCACCGTTGAGGAATGGGGCTGGAGAGGCCATGGCTGAAGATGATGGTGTCCTTCCGCTAGGCCTGGCCGCCGAGGGCGAGAACGACAACGACACCCGTGATGACGCTGCTGCGTTGCTCGGTATAGATCTCGGAGACGGCTATGCTCCGATCGATCTGGACGGCGGCGGTGGTGAAGGGGCGACGGCGACTGGGACCACGGTCAGCTCCACCAGCTCTACTCCATATGTTGCTGGTACTGGTACCTCTGTTGGTAAGCATAAATCTGCTGTATGGGCTGATTTTGATGAGATCCATGAGACTATGAATGGAGTTAAGATTTGCACTAAAGCTACCTGTAAAATATGTAAGAATACTTTGTCTGCTAGATTTAGTGCTGGCACTGGTCACTTGAAGAGGCACCAGAAATCTTGTAAGCAAAAAACTGATCAACGTGCTAGGGTTTAGTCTTGGCTTGCTTACAATCCTGATGGTTCTGTGCATAACTAGGACTATAAATCTGATGTTGCTAGATCTGAATTGTGTCGTTTGATTTCTAGGCTTGATCTGCCGTTAGGTATCGATGAGACAGAGGCCTGGGAGGAGTACATTGTTCGTGCTCATAACCCTAGGTTTGTTAAGGTATCTAGACAGACCACCACCAGAGATCTTAGTAAGCTGTTTACTGAACGTCGTAATATGCTTAAGAATCATGTGTTGTCTGTTGTTTCCTCTGTTGAACTGACTTCAGACATTTGGTCTGGTAATGCTAAGGAAGACTTCATTACTGTTGTTGCTCATTATGTCAGTGCTGGTTGGGAGTTACAGAAAAAGGTTACTGGTTTTAGATTGATTGAGGTAAAACATACTGGTGAAAATATTGCTAAAAAATTGCTTGTGTGATTGGGGAGTATGGTCTGATTGATAAGGTTTTCTCTATACCTTTAGACAATGCTTCTTCTAATGCTAGGGCTATGAGTACTTTGACACCTCTGTTTGTTGGTTATTTGGGTGCTGATCCTTCACTTGAGCCTGCAGATCCTTCTAAGGTTAACTATAGTATTCTGCATCAATGTTGTGTTTATCATATCATTAATCTGATTATAAAATCTAGTTTAAAACGGTTCAAACCTTACTTAGAAGATTTAAGATCTGCTATTAACTTCTTGAATTCCTCTAATCAAAGAATTGCTATGTTCAAGAACCACTTTACTGCTTAAGGTGTTAGACCTAGAAAGTTTGGCTTAGATATGATGTTAGATGGAATGCTACATACCTTATGCTTAAACACTTGGTTCCATATAAGGATGTTTTTTCTGTGTTCATTAATGCCAATTATGGGTCACAATTGTTGTCTGCAAGGCATTGGTATGTAGCTGAGAAGATATTAGAGTTCTTAGAAATATTTTATGAAAGCACTGTTGTTCTCTCTCGTGTTTATTATGCAACTAGTCCACTTATTCTGCACCATCTTCTTGATATTGCTTCACATTTACATGCAAGTGAAAAAGATCAAAATCTAATGTCTATTGTATATCCTATGAAGCTTCAATTGCTTAAATACTGGCATGACATACCTCTGTTATATTCATTTGCATTCATTCTTGATCCTAGAGTTAAGATGAGAGGTCTATTTAATGTTCTGCAATTACTTAAAGAGTACACTGGTTGTGAATACAGTTCATATTATGCTGATGTGAGAACTGAAATTTACAAGTTGTTTAATAAATATGAGAGAAAGTTTGGTGCAGCTAGGTCTCAAAGGGCTACACAGCCTGCAAGCCATACAGGTAAAAGAAAACAGGCATGGGGAAGGATTTTTGGAGGCCCTAGATCTGGTGTTGTTGGTCCTTCCCCTATCTCTGCCCCCACTTCATCTACATCTAGTTCTGTTATCTGTGAGCTCACAGTTTATGTTGACAGTGACAATGTTACTACATATAAGGATGATTTTGATTTACTTCTCTGGTGGCGTGACCATAAACTAACCTATCCAATCATATCTATCATGGCTAGAGATATTATGCCAGTTCCTGTTTCTACTGTCTCTTCATAATCATGTTTCAGCTTAGCAGGAAGGATCATTGAGGAGCGGCAACGACGTTTGTTGCCTGAAACTATGGAGATGCTGACTTCCATAAATGATTGGGAGTTAGGAGAAACAAGGTTACAGCATGTTGTTGACAACCAAGAGTTGGAGGATTGCTTCAAGAATTTATATCTCGATGAAGATAAAGCTGGTACATCTAGGGGTGATGCTGGTGCATCTGGGGGTGCTGCTGCTGGTACATCTAGGGGTGCTACTGCTGGTATATCTAGGGGTGCTGCTGGTTGAGACTAGGGGTGCTGCTAGTACATCTGGAGGTGCTGCTGCTGGTACATCTTGAGAGTTGAGACTTGAGAGTTGAGAGTGTGATCTGTAAGTATTTGTTTTCTGTGAGAATTGAGACCTTTAAACATGTTTAAGACTTAATTAAGAGTTGTACTGCACTTTTTTTTTCTTTTTAGGGTTTCTCACAAGGGTGAGTTTTAACTAGAAATGTTTTTAATGAGGCAGCATTGCACAAACAGCTCAGTTATCTTAAGTCTCTCTTGTGTCTTTTATTTCGTTGGATTTGGTCATTAAGAGTTGAGTTCAGTTTTGATTTGTGAATGTAAAATTTGGTAAGTGATCTGATTGAGTGATTGTGAATGTGAACTTAGAAGTTGTAATCTGTGAACTTAGAACTTATAATCTGTGCTTGTGATCTGATTGAGAATGTCATATTTGCTAAGTGTTGTATGAGATGAATTTTTTGAGGTGATTTAAGGGGACCGGGCTGTGGGCTGGTACGGGCCGCAGAATTAGCCATGCTCAACGGGCCGGCATGGCCCGACTACTGGCCCATAGGGCCGTGCCTGGGCCGTAGAGCAGGCACGGTGCACGATTCGGCACGCAACGAGCAGCCCGCGTGCCGTGCCGGCCCGAACCCCAGCGGGCCGGGTCTGGCCCAGGCCCGGGCCATGCCGATGGCCATATATACCCCTTCCCCGTCGATCCCCTACCCTTCGTCGTCCCGGCCGAGAGGGAGGCGCGGCCCCAATTCCCACCGCCTCCGGCCGCCGTCGCCGCGGCCGGGAAGACCTTGTCGCTCGCGCCTCCGCCGAGCACAAACGCCGCGCGGTCAATCCCTCTATGTTCTCCCGCGGCCGAATTCTCCACGCTCCTCTCCGCACTCCGCTGCTTCGTGCCGGCGCCCGCAGCGCCGTCCTCTCCTCTCCCCGGGGTCTAGTGTGGGCAGAGATCCGTCCTGGTTTGGTCTTGGTCCGATTCCTTCCCGTGCAGGTAAGCAATTTCTCCGAGTAATTCTTAGCTCGCTGGGATGGATTCCTTTGTTCTTATTTCGAACAATCAGACCCAGTTCCTTGTGTTCTTATTTCGAACAATCAAACCCAGTTTTCGGCCATTTCCATGGCTCAAGTCAGATTCACCTTTAATTTAATAATACTCTCGGGTTTTGTTCCTAGTGATTCACCATCCCCGATTGCCAGTTGTGATTCCGTTAAATTTGTAGCCGCGATTTTTTTTTTCTTATGCCGTAGTCTGCAGCTGTTCTCAGTAGGGGTTCATTTTCTTCTCCTCTGTCTCGGGGGAGGGGGCCCCGGGGGCCTCATAACCTTGATTTTAGTCGGGTATTCGGGTTGATCTGTGTTTCGTTTGTGTTATTTTAACAATCTTCTGGTCTATTTCTGTAGTTTTGGCAAAGTGATTTCAAAATTTCTCTAGCGAACTGTATGCACTTTGTTCTGTCTACTGCTGAATATATTTGCAGGGATGCAAAAGCTTTTGGATTCGTACTCACAGTACATTTCTGTGTGGGATCAGGGGTTAGATGGAATTTTCATATCGTATAAAATTATACTGTCCAAAGTGACGAACATCTTCATATTGTGTTGGTGAGATTGAAGAAGCAATATGAAATAACTGTAGCCACCATTCCTTAAGCTTAACCTGATCCCCATAGCGCCAACACCCCTCACCCACCAACCCACACACCCAAATAAAAAAATCAATGATGCTGGTACTTTCAATCCATAGTTTCAGTGGGATTCAACGTTGGAAGGTACAATGTTGAGAAATATATTTATTGTGATTCTACTGCCTATTTCACTATTGTTGATCTCCACAGTCCACTACTAGTAAAATGTAACGTTCTTACAGGTACAATTTGTGGCAGTGTACATTTCAGTGATATTGATCCTGTGAACTTTAGCTCCACTGCATGTACATCTTTTGTTTGTTTATTAATTCACGCTTGCAATGGCTGCAGTATGGCGATTGGCCAGATAATTAATTTTATCACTGTTTGTATTTCTGTTCCTTTTCAGGATTTTTGTTAATGATGGGAGAGAATAAATGGATGGGAAAAAGATGGGAGGACATGGACACTGATGTCCTTGTGAAGATATTCAAGGAACTAAATTTGGTTGAGCTGTCACCGGTATCTCAAGTTTGTCGTTTGTGGCGTTCGGCCTGTTCAGATCCACTTATTTGGGGCACTCTTGACTTTGGATTGTTAAAATCCAATTTTATTCAGACAAGAGCATCACCATATATTTGGGTTGATGATAGGTCTGACAAGAGACTTGCAAGAATACTACGGGTGGCTATGGCAATTAGCTGTGGGAATGTCAATTGCATGATATTCCATTACAATTTGTTCATGAAGGATGAGCACCTTCATTTCATCTCAGAAAGGTAACAACACCTTGTATGTTTTATCAATGTTGTGGTTCCACATTCCTATGTTTATGTGTCATATATTTGATGTGTGATATGTTGCGTAATCCTACGAGTCGATTTTTCAACACAATAGTTGAACCATCTTACGGTTTTCTATAGAAATGTCCAAATGGGTGCTTGTATCTAGTGGTGATATATGAGCTCTGCAGTTGAATCTTGCATAAACATTCATGCATTATCACAAGTAAATATTCTATGTAAATTGCAACTATTCTTTCATGCACTTTTGTGTTATTAAATTTGGATAGCTGCTATTTCATAGATTCAAACAGGTGGGGGTCTAGGGAAGGCTGTTTCCTTAAGTTAAATCTGCTCTTATTTCTTTGGTACATTATTCTTCTGATTATATCTTCTTGTTCTGTGGTCTTGTTTCATTGAAGAGGCTAACACTATATAGTCTTGCCTGATGTCTAGCAGGTCTCCTCACTTAAAACGGTTGGTTATGCCAGCATGGAACCGCATCACCAAAGTGGCAATATGTCAAGCTATCCAGAGGTGGCAGGAGCTGGAGTCCTTGACAATGCCTACCATTGGACATCCTCCATATATTATGGAAGAGATTGCAAGGAGCTGCAAGAATTTCACAGAACTTAAGATCATGGGCTCATTTGATCAGCAATTTGCCTCGGCGATTCTGCAGTTCCTTCCAAAGTTGAAAGTGCTGAGCCTTCGTTGCTCTAAAGTGTCCATGGATGCACTGCAATGCTTGGTGAACTCGATGGAATATCTTGAGGTCCTGAATATTTCCCACTGCCTGCTGTTGGTTGTCGCGGCGAATGGGCGGAAGCAAGTGGTTCATGAACTGGACAGCCAGATTCTCGAGAGAGCTTCACAGCTGCGTGAATTCCACTACTGCCAGAGTAGGTTGTGCGTCACATGCCAGCGGATGGTGGTGGATGAAGGCATCATGCGCTGGTACAGGTACGAGGATTGGTTTTGGCGTCGGGATGAGGTGAGGTCCCTTGATCTGCTGCAAGATTATGGGAAGCTGTTTGATGCTGGTTGCGAGAGGTTGACGTCTGTGGAGTAGATGCTGATAATAATAGGGGAACAAAATCCGCCTCAGTGTAGAAACTTGCTGACAGGCATTCCTAAAACAGAGCAAGCGACGAGTTGTGACAATAGATAAATAATAATATCGACAACAACGTGCGTGAATATATGGGGTGCGCGTGTGTTTAGTTTAGCTAGTGCGGTAAATCCATAAATAGTTCGTCGTGTTTGGAGGAGCTTTGTGATAGCAGCCAGTATGGTGACAAGAGTGCACAACTCTGCACAATTTGTTTTTAAGTGATGTTGCATTGGACATCAAGTATAGTATTTGGCTTTATACACTGTAGCGTAAAAGACTAAAGGCCCGTTGGCTTGTCTTAAATTTGGCTTATTAGAACATTTTTTTTAAATAGAAACAATGTTGTTTTTTCTCTCACAACAATTCAAATTTTAATGAAATATGTTTTTCAAATGATTTGAAATTAAAAGTTTAGACCAAATGAATCGGGCCTAACCCTGCTAGTGCTAGTTAGTCGTGACGAGTCCCGTGCTGTTTTTTTTATACGAAAAAATTGTTATTGACCTTCTCTGTCTCTGCTCAAAAGTCTGCCCTACCCTTTTGGGCGCCTTGAGTTTTCGTGAAAATGCATTCTGGATGGTTTCAGCTGGTTTTCAAATTATTCAACTTGAAGTGACATGAACTCATGATCCTAGCTTGTTCTGGTGTCGCCTTGTATTAATGATGCAGTGACGTCACTGAAATTATTGGGTGATTGAGCCGTGTGCTCTCTGGTAATAATACTATAAAATAAGGTAGCATATGGCTAAAAAAGAAACAGATAAATGAGATAGCATCACACGCCCATTTAAGCGGCCAATCGCCATTAGCAACGCCATAAGTGAATTTTTTTATTGAGACGACATGATAAGTGAAATCGTGTCGTGGCAAAGTCACTATCTCATCATTAGTACCCCAAGACCCAAGTGCACTTGCACGTCACCAATGGCACAATTAGCTTATATGTTGTAGAACAATATTTATTTTGAAATAAACGTGCTGACAATTATTCCTTTTTAATTTAACGTTCCCTTTGGTACTTGGCGGCAGGTGATGCGTATAGTACACGTATACGGGTATAAAATGGGTGGGGCACACCGCGGGGCACATTGTTATGTTCGGAAACAATAATAATTTCACCTGCGCCAAGAAAATTCTCAGCTTACCACATGACAATGACATCGGCCCTGTTCGTTTCCTGAAAAAACAAACCACAGCACTGTTCTAGCTGATTTGTTATGAAAAAAAAATACTGTTTCAACTAAAAAAACAAAAATACGGATTCCAAGCCAAAAAAAAAATAATGGACAGCCGATCAGTTGCTGTCAGCCATAGTGATCTGGTACAGTGGTACCACGATTCACGAATAGTGCTTGTCTGCTTGATGCCGTTTTCTTTTGGAGGGAATGCAGCCTGCAGAATCTTCTATTGGGAGAGCTGTTGGGTTGCCGTGGTCTGAGGCTCTGAGCTGAAGAATGAGGCTACGCCTAACCGGAGACGAGGACAAAAAACGCTCTCAAGCGACAGCAACCGCTCTTGGGCTCCTGTTAGCCTCTCGATCGTCGAGGGCCGTTTGTCTCAGCACAACCGTCAATCAAACGCGCTGCGGTGCGGCGACCGGCGAGCCACCACGACACTCGCCGCCGGTGCAGAAACCGTAAAACCGACGAGCAGAAAAGATGCCTGGGCAAGGCAAGGTAGGATGACCTACCTACTCCTACCAGGGATCCACACCACAGCGCAGAGCTTGTCTTGAATTTGCACCCGTGAAACGACAGTCACTCGTGGCTCGTGGCCCCCTGGCCCTGTAGGGGGTGTTTGGTTAGGTGGCTAACTCAGCCATGTTCAGGTTGTTTAGTTGCTTGTTTAGAGGTCGAAGTCAGCCTTCAGGGTGGCTGAAGCCACCCAACGCCATTTAGCTAGGCTCTAGAAAAACGCAGAGATCGGTCGTTTTTGAGAGCCAGGCTCCACTGAGCTCGTGTGCGCGATTGTCTCACCGCGCTGCTCCTCACCTCTCACCTCTGCTCCTTCGTGCTCCCCGTTGGCTTGGAGATGCGCCTGGTTCCCACGCCGGAGATGCGCCTGCACTGGAAGTTCCGCGGCACCGACACCTCGCCACCCAACGCCGCCGCCGCGATGCTCGCCGACCGCCGCGCCGTGCGGCTCCAGGGTCATCTGCCCGTTGCCGTTCTGCGAGAGCCACTGCTGGTACAGGCTGTCCCACCCGCCCTTGCTGACGGCGCGGCGCACTGCTGTTGCCGAAGTAGATGAACACCATGGCGCGCAGCCAGCTCATCTCGTTGCAGTCGGCCGCCGTCGTGCCGAGCTCCGGGAAGAGGCCGCGCATCGTGTTCAGGAGGTCAGAGCACCCGCCGAGGAAGAGTGTCTGGAAGAAGGCGTGCCTGTGCTGCAGGACGACCCGGATGGTGAGGTCCGGGAGGACCGGCGTCGCTCGCGCTGCCGTGCTCGCCTTCCACTTCCAGAGGCCTACGCTCCGACTCCGAGCGTGTCATCACTCGCACGGCACGGTGCACCCTGCCGCTGGTGCCGGCCGCAATTTGGAATTCTGGATGGATGACGCACCTCCGTTCAACAGCCTGCAATTTTAACGGCATCTGCAATTTTCCCCAAACTGTGCTGCTAATTGGATAACACTGGGCAGCAGGCCAGGCTTGCTCTGAAGTCCACGATGACCAGATGTTGCCATGGCTCGCTGGAGGATGGTCGTCTCCCACTTGGCGATGAGGTCGGCGGCGCCCTACTCCATGGTCCTCTGGATGTTGACCACCGTCACCGTCGGTGGGACCTTCGAGACCTTCAGGCACCAGAGATGACGCCGCCCTCCTCCTCCTCCGCTGTCTGGGGCGTGGGCGGCGGGGTCCGAAAAGACCAGGCTCCGAGCTATGGCGTCGAGTAGCAAAGCCCACCACCGGCGAGGGTGCCCACCAGATATCTGTGAAAATGTCTCAAAAGGGGGTTAAAGTAACCGGCCCAGAGAAGAGTTGATTCTAGGTAAAGTAAAGGAAAAAGTCTATTTTTGTCATCCAACTATGGCGGCAGTTTGTTTCTAACTCTCTAACTCTAAAACCGGACAACCGCAGTCTCTTAACTTTCAAAACCATTTAAAATTGGCCCTCGCGTCCGTTCCACCATGGTTTCGGTCCAGTCAACCCGCGGCGACCGCGGTTTCGGCCCAGTCCTTGTCCCTTCGCAAGTGCCGCGCGGTCAACGAGCGAGAGCAGAGAGAGAGAGAGAGCGCAGGGCCGATTTGGACACGCGGCCGCACTTGCCGTCCACCCTTCCCATGAGGGCCCTCGACACGGCCTCATCTCCCGGACGAACTTCGCCACACACCCACCGCTCACTTTGCTCTCTCCGCGCGCAGATCCGATGCGGATGGCGCCGGGTCGCCACACCGTCATTGGAGGTGTCGCCCACGGAGGGACCGCTGGTGCCGCGCACACGGTTGGCCACGCGCCGCATCGTCGCGCCCGCCTCGTTGCGTGTTGGGGCCGGACGAGCGCGTAAGAGGTCGCGACTGGAGAGGCCGCCATGGCCGGCCAAGGCGTGACCCGGAGAGGCAGCCATGGCCTGCCGTGCCCCCACGTCGAGCCCCACGCGCCGTAGCTACGATAGGACGACCGCTCTCCTGAGCTCCGACGAGACGCCGTCGCTGCGTTGGCCACCACCGTGAGCGCGCCCCGGCCTCCTTCCTCGCACGCTGCCGCGAACGAGAGCGAAGGGAAGGACGAGCGCGCGAGCCGAAAGCAGCATGCGCCACGTAGAGCCCAGTGCCCCTCGCCATCATCGGGCATGCGCCGCGACGCGCGTGCATGACGCCATGGACCCAGCCTCCTCTGCTTCACCGGTCGTCTTCGTTGGTGCGCTGGACGGTGATGGATGACGGCCCCCCTCCTGGGCCCGCGAGGTGCCCGAGCTCTGGCTGCCCAGATCCAAATGGCCTGACGCAGCCAAAGATAAGCGCGGCCGCCGCAACCGTAGCTTGACCGGGCGAGAAAGACGAGGCAGAAGGCAGAGGCGTCTGGCGCGGCAGGCGAGGCTGCTGAGGAAAGAAGATGTGCTCGTCGGCGATGAGCAGCGCCGAGGACTGGTTCTGGGCGGCGACGGCTGCGACGACGAGTGCTCCAATCGACGCCGAGCAGCAGCAGCTCGCAGCGGCCCAAGGCGGCGTCCGTCTCGGCGCGGCAGGCGACGTCAACTACGAGCGGGCACGGTGTTCCTGCGGCCTCGTCGCGTAGGGCTTTGTGGCCTGTGCGGCTCGGCAAAGCAGAGCGGAGGTCGGTGGCGGCCGCCGACGAGCCGAGGCAGAGCTCTGCTGCGGGGCTGGCCACGGCAGCAGACTGAGGGCGGCGGCGGCTGCCCGAGGTGGAGGCCAAGAGAGGCGGCCGGACCTCCATGGCGTCGAGGCGGGTCGGCGCGGGGAGACGCGCGAGCTAGGCGTGGAGCTGTCGCGGCTGGACCTCCACGGCGTCGAGTGGCCGTGCACGGGGAGCCAGGCGTCGAGCGGCCGCAGTCGGAGCTCCATGGCGTCGAGCAGCTGTGCGGGGAGGGCGGGCGTCGAGGCCGCGACTGGACCTCCAGCGGCAGCTCGAACTCAACACTGCTTGCGGCGTCGGCGTAGTAGGAGCTCGCAGCCGCGGATGAGGAGCTGCTGCGCGGGGAGCTTGTCGTCGGTAGCCGGGAGGTGAGCGCACGGGATGTGCCCTTGCGGAACTTGAGGCACGCCATCTCGGGGTTTCCCAGGGCCGTGCGGATGAGGCGGCGGCCGACGTCGCCGTGCGGGACGACGCCCGGCCAGGCCCTGCGCCAGATCCGCACCTCCCTTGCACGGAAACAGCGGCCAAGGAGAGCCATGCACGCTTCAAGCCCCGCCCCGCCTATGCCCGGTTCCGCCGCACACAGCGCGCAGCCTTGCCACCAGCCCTTACCCGCTCTGGCTACTGGAGGAGAGAGAGAGGAAGAAGAGCGAGGGAGGCGTGGGGCTCTCTCTCTATCTCTGCCCCCTCCGCTCCGCCCTGCTGTCTCTCTCTCTCTCTCTCCTTCCCTCTCTGCTCTCGCTCATTGACCGCGTGACAGTCGCGAAGGGACGAGGACTGGGCCAAAACCGCGGTCGCCGCGGGTTGACTGGGCTGAAACCACGGTGGAACGGACGCGAGGGCCAATTTTAAACGGTTTTGAGAGTTAAGGGACTGCGGTTGTCTGGTTTTGGAGTTTGAGGGCTAGAAACAAACTGTAGGCATAGTTGGAGGGCCAAAAATGGACTTTTTCCTAAAGTATATTAGACAATGAAATAAACTATTTATTAGCCAGACTTAAATAACTTAGGTAATCAAACAACTAGCAATTGGTTTACTGGGGACAGGCTAAAGCTGTCTAGGCTAAAATTCTAGGCCTGGTTCGTTTATCTTGTAATCCATCTTTTTCAACTTGTTTTTTAGTCGGAACAGCGTTTTTCTCTCACAACAAATTAGCTAGAACAGTGTTTTGGTTTATTTTTTCAGCGAAGCGAACGAGCCCTTGCCAGGAAACCAAACACATACTCCCTACCTTTTGGCGCAGTAACAGTAAACCACCCGCACGATTCGAAAAAAAGAATGAAGTAACCCGCTGACCACTGCACATACATCGTCACCTATGGGGCTGTAGAAGTACTCGTCTCGTCCCAAAATAAGTCTTCATGTCATAATTTGAGTCAACAATCATAACTTTAACTAAATACATCTAAAAAATAATAATATTTGTGATACTAGATAAACATCATTATTAACTACGTACGTTGTATTACGGTCCGCAATGCAGCCGTTGCACCTAGGCGAAGGGGACGGCCACGGCCGCAACCTTCACGATCACCGCACGTAGCCGCGACATGTAGCATCGGCTCTTGCAATTAGTCTCGGTCCCTCATAGTCATCGTTTGTAGTTCACGATCATCGCCTCATACCATCATCGTGTCATTTAGAACTCATAATAGGCATGTTCGCTGGTCGGTGCTTGTGCTAATTTGGATTGGTTGATGCTGGTTTTTTTAGAGAAAAACATTATTGGCTAGCTGGTTTGGACTGGTTGAAATCAACAAGCGAACGGGCCGAATACTAGACCGCTGTTTTGGTACTCCTACGTGTCATTTGTCAATAGTGAGGCGAACTGGGCAGGTCGAGTGGGAAATGTGGCCCGTGTTGACATTCATGGGCCTACTGAAGATAGCTAAAAGGTTCTGAACTCTACAGTAGATAGAATTTTCCTTTCGTTAAGGTTGTTTTAATTCAAGAAACGATGTGATTTCATTCTCTTTTCACTTTTTTTGTTTGGTTTACAAAATAAAAGATGATTCATCATCTCCTTATTTCTTATATAAATTAATAATTAATATATAAATAAGAAATGGCTTGATTCTACTAAAATTCATAAGATGAACCACTTTATGTAGCAAGAGATGTTTCTCAAACCAAACAAGCCTTTAAATTTCCACACGGGGACAAGGCCACAAGTCATCTGAATTCCAATTGCTGTAAATCCCTGATCATATATATTGATATTACTAATATTCAAAATGTAATCAAATCCACGATATGTATACGCGTAGGGATCCCACTTACATCTGGGCCCCGGATCCGAGGTACCTCGAGATCTCCTCTGCACCCACTCGTCAGTCAGGCTATAAAATGCTTCACCCCTGAGAGCAGTTCTCTTCATCATCCCTCCATAAAAAGCTGCAGATATTTTTCTCCGCCTGCTCGCTTACCTTTCCAAGTCGCCCGAAAAGACGAGACTACCCCACTCCCCCGAAAGTCAGAGGGCCGGCGAGCCAGACCACCACAACCAGTGAATCAGGCACGCAGCGATGGCGGTGGCGGAGCTGTGGGAGACGCTGAAGCAGGCGATCGTCGCGTACACGGGGCTGTCGCCGGCGGCCTTCTTCACGGCTGTCGCGGTGGCGGCCGCGCTGTACCACGTCGTGTCGGGGCTCTTCGCGGCCCCGCCCCCGCCGCCGCCGCGCCCGCGGGAGGAGCCCGAGGCGGAGCCGCTCCCGCCCCCCGTGCAGATGGGGGAGGTCTCCGAGGAGGAGCTCCGCCAGTACGACGGCTCCGACCCTAAGAAGCCGCTCCTCATGGCCATCAAGGGCCAGATCTACGACGTCACCCAGAGCAGGTCTGTTCTTTGCGCCAAAACCATAACTTACCCCCTGTTTTCATGGATCGATCGCTGTTCTAGTGATTAGATTTTGTTGCGGTGGCCCGATTCTGCCGTAGTCGAGTCAGTATTCATCATATAATCTATTATTATGCCCTATATATGCGTAGAAGTATCGCTCCTACTTGCTATTGCTGTATGATTGTTGATGAAGTTGCATAATTGGCCGGCTTTGCTGTACTATTTGGATGACCTGACTGAGTACGGCTTGCTGATTTTTTAGCACATACAGATTGCGTTATCGGTTCAATGATAGTTAGCTTTTTCAGATGTAACTATAGATTTGTTTTTTCTGATGATTGGAGTAATCCAAGTGATAAATTTGCTCGAAATTTCTGAGGTTTTAATGCCTTGTCTATTTGAGCTTTTTGATATTGTCGTCTGTCTTCCCGGATTATGGGAGTAATCTTGGTTATAAATCGGCTGGAATTTCTCGTTTAATGTCTTGGCGCATTCGGGGCCTCAGTTGCCTGGGTGGCATCAAGATATGGAAAGCATCGATTGATTGCTTTGTTGTTTGTTATGGGGACATGTCCGCTATGGTTAGCAATATGAGCTGCCACTATGGTTAGCTAGGGGATGATTTTTTTCTGCATTGGGTGAAAATTTAAGGTGTGAATCTCGGGCAGCAGGTCCACAACAAACTTTTGGGGCCTTGATATCAATTCCCTAATGTTTGTTGGGATCGCTTTCACTGAATTTTTCTTTGTTGTTTGGTATACCTAATCAATTTCTATTTGATTAGAATCTTTTTAGCACCAGTTGACTGTATGCCATCTGAGATGATGGCTGTAGAGTTGATAATGGAGAGTATATATGCTGATGATTGCCTGATTTGATATAGAGATTCAATGCTCATATAATAAGTTAACGTACCAATTTTTTACCTGTTGTGCTTGGATAAGTATTCCTTTCATCTGTGCAGCTGGGATTCCCAGATTTGCCAGTGAAAAGATGTGGTAAATATAGATAGGCGCTTCCTAAACAAAAAAAAAGTTTGTGATATTTTTGCTAGTAAAGCGTTCTGATTCAATGGGAGATGAGGGCTACTTTTGGATATGTTTTTTATTTGGCACTGGTTGCCCGGGAGAATTAGTGAAAGCTGTTTTAATGGTTCTTTTCTTTTCTGTTGCTTTATTCTTTTTTTAGAAGTTTTGTGGTTTGATCTGGCAATGGAATACTATATGTGATATCTCTTAGCTAGCCCTTGGTATGCAAGATGCAGTTGCAGCTGTACCCATATTTTGTGGTGGATGATGTGTTTTAAAACCTCTTAGATCTGTTATATTATTATATGCACATCTATCTTTGATTGTGCTTGTACTTTCACAATCACAATCATTCCACATTGCACGGCTGACCATGCGAAACACATGGTCACTTTTATATTATGCATGCTTATGCTTATTTTATTCAAGAATAGTTGTGCTCATATGGTCAGTTGTGAATTCATTTCAGTGACTTACATGTTAGAAATTTGTTGTGAAGCTCTCTTACGGTTCAAATCCCCCCCTCCTTTCCCCTTCTTACTTTACATATTGAGTTCTGTATTTATAATGTTTATTAATGACCCTATGCAGAATGTTCTATGGACCTGGCGGACCTTATGCCCTATTCGCTGGTAAAGATGCCAGCAGAGCCCTAGCAAAGATGTCCTTTGAGCCGCAGGATCTTACTGGCGACATCTCTGGCCTAGGTCCATTTGAGCTTGACGCCCTGCAGGATTGGGAATACAAGTTCATGAGCAAGTATGTGAAGGTTGGTACTGTCAAGAAGACTGTCCCTGTTGAAGAAGGCAGCACCGCAAGCACGGCCCCTGAAACCAGTGAGGCCACCACTGAGGCTGAGAAGGCACCGGCAACAGAAGAGAAGCCAAGGGAGGTATCTTCGGAGGCGGTTAAGGAGAAGGAAGCCCCAGCTGATGAAGGTGCCCAGGAAAACTAGAGCTTCTCAGAGCCTCCTGTGTATGCAGCAATAATTCGACATGGTCCCATTCGGTTCGTGTTAGGGCCCTGCTATCCTCTCGTATCAGCAGCATGGCCTGTGTAATTGGATATGTCATCTGTACCAGCGCCATTGCCCTTGAGGTGCTGGTGCTTTATATATTGTTATATAGTCGTTGTTGCAGATTTTAAGACCAGGTTGTGCGCCTTACTCTGTTTGATCAGATAATCGGTGCTACTATAAAATGAGTTATTTTATTTGTATCCTATAAGATTATCCCACGTCAGAAATTCCTCAGTTACTCATCTCACCCATTTGGTAGGAACGCAATCAATATGGGTTATCGGTTGGTTAAACTAATTATTAATTAGTCCTTACGTTGCAAGCACTGTAGCTATGCTACTCCCGCTTAGACAGTCTCTAACGGGCCGAACCCAAATATGGGACGCATTCCTTAGTATAGGTCACGTTTCAAACAACGGACACAAAAGTCCAACGCAGAAGGCCGAGCGCCGCCAGCTCCTCGCTGCGCCGGCAGCTCCCCGCCGCGGTCCCGCCTGGCCGCGCTCCGCCGCGGGCCCGCCTGGCCGTCGTCCGAGGAGGATCTTGAGGAAGAAGGGAGTGGCTGCCGACGTAGAGGAAAAAGAGGAGCGGGGTCTAGGGCAGCCGTCGCCGTGCGAGCTAGCTTCACAGCGCGAGCTCTGGATCCGGCGCCACTGTGCGGGCGAGCTCCGGCCCTGGCGTCACTGTGCACGAGGTCTCTGATTTTGATTTTCGCGGTTTTGTGTTCGTCGTTGTTCTCCCGTTCTTGCCCCAAATCAAGCAGCCCCGGAGTTTGAATCAATTTCAGGCAATGATTTCTTGGGGATAGATTCGTTGCAAGTTGAATTGCATCTCTGCAAAATTTGGGAGCACTTCCTTTTGATTTGGTCGGTTTTCCTTTGAATTTCGTGGTCACTTTCTCTTCTGTACGTAGCTCTGTTCTTCGTTGATTGAGGTGCAGGCACATGGGATTCTTACAGGAGCGTTACCAGAGCCGGTGCACAGGTGCCGTGCTTGCTTCCTAGAAGCAGCGTTCGTCCCTCTCCTTGCTGCCCGTCAGCGCTTGTGCTCAGTTCTTCTCTGTCCGCTCGTTCTTCCTTTTTCCCTCGGTTCGTTTAGCGTCGGGCTCAGTCAGAGCGTTCGAGCACGTGCGCCTGCAGGTTCCAGCGGCCGTGCGGTGTCCGGTCCAGGACCAGGTGGCCATCCACTAGTCCTGCTTCATCGGCCTCCACCGACCTCCATCGGCCCCGCCCCTGTGCCGGGGCACGGCGTCGGTCGCTCCTCCCTCTCCCTCTGCAGTGTTTTGCGTCGTCGAGAATGACGACCTTTTTTTTTTGCCTTCCAACTCGGTTGCAACACAAAATGGCTGACTTCTTTGCGTCTTCCGTTGGAGCGTGATTTTAGAACACAAAACAATGTGCACGATGTATTTTGCGTTTGGGTCGCCCTTTGCCTGGCCTGTTGGTGACGGTCTTAGACCATTGGGCTATGCCCGCTGGAACGAGATCAACCTTATAAGCAAGGTTCTAGTACCACTTGTAAGAATACAAGGCATATCTAGCTATCATCCTATGCATGCTAGTTTTTCATTTCATCAATCAATTAACTAGCATACACCACACAAGCATGGATATCAAATTTAAAACCTGTGCTATGCTTTCAGTGGTAGGCGGCGTCTTCGTCGACAACGAGCTGCCTGTGATGACTTCGTGAATCTCAAGAACTACTAAAACTCAGTCCTTCGGAGGTGCTCGTAGGGTAAGGTTTGTTTACTTGTGTTCATAAGGGTGAGTGTGCGTGCGTGTTATGAGCGTCTACGTTGTACCGTATAATTAAAAAAAACAATTTTTGCCATACAAGCAAACATACGTAAATATACATTTAAATGCATCAAACAGTTCATAAGCTTGCTCCTCTGCTTACTTTAAGCGGGCTATAGTCCGGCCATTCGGCCGGAAGCATCGCGACAGGGAAATTTTCGTGGCTGGAAACGTCCAGCTCGCTTCGTTTTCACGCGTGCCGGCCGAGGCTTGCTAACACCCGCACGTAAAATACTTTCTAAAGTAAAAAAAGGTTATATCTGCTAAACTAAGTATCAAAATTAAAATTCGATTGACCATCGTATTTCTTGCAATAAACTTTTCGAAACAGATCTCACATGGACATATTTAGATAAAATTTTATTTACAAACATTTATCTCATGAAAATAGAACAATTCTTTTTATTAAGTACAGTGATGTTCTAGGTCTATGTTAAAATGTACCGTCATCATAAAACAAATGTTCTAAGTTAAGAAAAATAATATTACAGATTTAGGATAAAAACAATATATGTTCATGTGAATGGTATTATAATATATGTGGAAATAGAAGAATAATAAATGAGAAAATCTATGAAATATATAGAAATATAAATAAAATGACATATAAAAAAGAGAAGAAATTAATAAAAGATAAAACAAGGCATAAAGGAAAATAAAAATAATAGAAAGGAAAAAGTCCACGTAAAAATAGGAGAAATAAAGAGCACAACAAGCCAATACTACTTGAACAACCTAAAATATACCACAAAATATCTCATTTGTATTATGTGAATATTTTCTCACCACTAGACAATGTATATGATTTGTCTCAATTATGAAATATTTATATTATTATAAACTATTTGAGAACATCATAAAACATCAAAAAAAACATCCTAGAACATCATATGTGTATCACATGGACATCAGAAAATACTACATAAATACCACAAAAATACATCGTAGAACATTACATATATAGTACATGAACATCACAAAATATAACACGAAACATCACAAATATACTATGTGAACATAAAAAAAAATCATAGAACTTCATACGTATATTACGTAAACATCACAAAATACATCATAGAACATCACATATATACATCATCTCCTCCTCAAAGCAGCCATGGCAAAAATTCTTCGAGGGGCTCTAGGGGGGCTCCATGAAATCAGCGGCGGTATTGGGGCTTGAGTCCCCCGCCCCACTGCTACTTGTCCCTGGCTCGGTAAGAAAAAGCGTGTTCAACAAACATAAAACAAAACAAAAGGAGAGCATCAAATGATGGAGCATTTGTAACCGTCTATGGTTCATTTTGTTGAGGTCAAAAAATCATGTTATATTTAATTTACTGGTCAAGGCAACTTGGTTTGGTCGATTAGTAGTCATGCAATATAAACTACCGCTATGCAGCCTGTTCGTTTGGTCGTATTTGGCTTATAAGCCATGACTTATCAGCCAACGAACAATATTTTTCTCTCACACCAAATCAGCCAACAGTACTTTCAGCCATGGTTTATAAGCCAAACCAGCCCAAACGAACAGACTAATGGTGTGCAATATGAGCTGCCACTATGATTAGCTATGGGATGATTTTTTTTTCAATGGGTGAAAATTTAATGTGTGAATCCCAGGCAGCAGGTCCACAACAAACTTTTGGAGCCTTCGTATCAATTCCCTAATGTTTGTTGCGGTCGCTTTCACTGAATTTTTCTTTGTTCTTTTGTATATCTACTCAATTTTCTATTTGATTAGAATCTTTTTAGCACGAGTCGACTGTATGCCATCTGAGAAGATGACTGTAGAGTTGATAATGGAGAATATATTTGCTGATGATTACCTGTCGTCTTTGCCGTGCCTGCCCATCCCACCCTCGCTTTCCTTGCCCATTGCCATAGCCAACGGCGCCCTCGCTGCCATCCACCGTCCACCCCCACCTTCCACTAGTCTCAATCAAGAGAGGAAGAATGGTCGGTCACCCACACCATGAGCTCTCCCAAGCTGGTTTTCTTCCACTGATCGCTCAACAGTGCCCCACCACCACCACCGGTCCTGCCACCGCTCGAGGCCCCCGCCCCCTTCTAAGGGCGTCGGCAATGAAGGTCCCCTAAGAATCTCAAATCCCTTACTCGGAACCCTAACCGCCATCACCCACCCCTCCCTCCCTAATTTCAGCGGCGTCGACCGGTCACACGCTCCAAGCGCAGCGCGACCAGTCGCTAATTTAATAGACCCTTAATATTTTACAACATTTATAAACACAATTATATGGGAGACCAACATTTTCCAAGTTGCCTATAGCCTACCAACTATATTCCTGACATATCTTCAATAGTACGGTCCCTCCGATACCCATATGGTTCACATCCTCAGGTTGTCTTGATACCTTCGAGAGCTCTCTGCCTTCTCACATTATAGGAGCCGCTTTTCATCTTTGTACTATCTAGATTTTCTTTTGGCAACCTTTGAGGGCCCTGCAACTACATAAAAAGAAAACACCTTCGCCGCTTCATTGAGGTGATGGAAAGGAACATCAGGCGAAGGGGAATTATTCATTGTCTAATACTGACTGAATTTGGCTTATAGTGTATGTAGTTTTGAGCCTGCTTTGAGGATAGTGTAATATTGATCATTAAATAGGAATGAGTTGCAATGCATAAGTCTAGATATATGCTAATGTAGAAACCAAACATCCAAGCCCAATGTATGACATGTAGATACAGGTTCCTTGCAAGGTGTCACACACGTGGGGATATGCCATAAAAGTTTTGTGAAAGTGATATATTCTGAAATGTGATTCTTGTCAGCGTGCCAGGCACTGAGTCAAAACCATGTGTTCTAAGGGTTTGAATGGCATGGGAAAGTCGATGTTGTCTTGTGGAGCTTTGTCAATTCATCGTACAGTCATACAAGGGTTCCTACTTCAGTATTCCACTAGCTATATTCTTGAAGAGGTTAGCTCTTGTGAGTTTCTGCTATATGTATAGAACTTTAGATATCTGCTTTTTTCACTGCGTATCCGAAGAGTTCTTGGCAGTACTGCAGAGAGAGACTCATCCCAAGACCCAAGTTGCCAAGTTGGTGTTCCTTTGGTGACTTTGCTTGAAGACTGCTGCCCGCCGCGCCTGGCGCACCCCTAACTGATTCCAAATGAAAAGTTGTTTAACTGGCACAAAGAGTGTGAACGAGAATTAGGAGTAATTAATTAAGGGTGAAGGAGACAGTCTCCACTGGCTTCAGCAGGTGTTAATGGCTTCTTGCTCCTCCGTCCTCGCCGCACCATCGCTCTCCGCCTCGGCGCCGTCTAGCCGGCGGCGCGCGAGTACGGTTGTATGTATCCAGGGTGGTCGCCACGGCAGGGTCGCGTCCTGCGGCGTGCGGTGTAGCGCCGGCGGCCAGGGCGGGGTCAAGGTCCCGGCGAAGCGTAAGCTCCCGCTCGCACTGAATCTCTAATCTCGCTCTCGTGTAGGCTTCGCATGGAAATCTGACCGGTTTTATTGGTGGATGCCGCAGTGTCGGAGCTGTGGGCGGCGGCGAACGGCGCGCCTCCTCTGGCCGTGCTCGCGGGTGTGGCGGCGGCGGCGGCAGCCATCTACAAGGTTGGGTCCAGTCTCCTTGCGCCGTGCCATCCCGCGCCTCGTCGGCTGGAGACCCAGACGGCCCCGCCGCCTCCAGTCCCGGAGCCGGTGCAGGTGGGTGAGATAACGGAGGAGGAGCTGCTGCAGTACGACGGGTCCGACCCCGAGAAGCCGCTGCTGATGGCCATCAAGGGGCAGATCTATGACGTCTCTCAGAGCAGGTTGCTTCCTTTGAATCCTTGATTGCTTCAGCTCTAACCTCTAATTATTCATCCATTTCGTCGCAACTCGCAACGCTGCTATGCTTTGTTGTAGCAGTCACTCACTCACTCGTGGTCAATTAGTAGTTTATTCTCTTCACTTGTACAACTGATGCTTTCCAAAACAAGGCGCTTTAAAATGATGAAACATTGTTCATTTGTTCGTAATTTGAGGAGTTCTTCTGTGCCACTAATGCAAATGAACTGTTCTGAATGTGGGATGTCAAAGAACTGAAGGTTGTGACCAACCAGGTGGGTAGAGACTCGAGACTGACTAGTGGAAATATCTTTGTTTTGGAGGGTGACTGAATTTTGGGTATACTTGTCTGGCAGTCAAAAGTGCCCAACTGTCTTTGTGATGGAGCTTCTTATGCTCGGCCTGTAGGTTCAGTTATTGAGTGTCTAACATGGTATTTAGTCATTGAACTAATTCACATAGTGTCTGTCTGCCTATCCTCACCAACACACATATAGTACTAACACTCCTTTATAACCATGTCCTTATTTTGTTTTCTCTACAATCTGAGGTTGCTGATTTCTCCTCATTAACCATTGACCCCATGAGAAAAAAGAAGTGTGAAAGATTTGTGCAATAATTATGAAATGTAGGAATCTCCAAGAAAATTCCTGCATATTGTGCTTAATTTCTTCTGTACATGTGCTCACAAGTCACAACTGTCGATCCTAAATCTTTATTTTGTGTGTGAACGAATTTAGTTGTGCTGTGAACTATAAGTTGTAGTGATAAATATATCAGTTTAAATTTTGTTGACGCCTAATTGAATCCCTATTTGGATGGAATCATGACTTTCATGTGGTGCTACCGGAAGCTTTTGGAGAGCGACAATTCCATTTAAACATATCTGCATTGGATTCTCATTTGGCTTATTGGAGCATGATGCATAAATTGCTTTCAAACCATCGCTTGTTTCCTTTGATGAAAGTAACTAGATAATGTACCACTTGCAGTTCAAATACCATAGCCCCGTCAAAATATTTGTCCTGATAATGTCACTGCCAATTTACCAAACCATGCATAGCATATTGTGATCAATACTTATGGCATGATATTCTTTTTCCTTTTTCTAACCGATCTTCGCTGTGCAGGATGTTCTATGGACCTGGCGGAGCATATGCGTTATTTGCTGGTAAAGATGCCAGTAGGGCATTGGCCAAAATGTCCTTTGAACCACAGGATCTGAACGGTGATATATCTGGCCTAACGCCAATGGAGCTTGGTTCCTTGAATGACTGGGAGTACAAGTTCACCAGCAAGTATGTGAAGGTAGGAACCATAAGAAGAGCAGCGCCTGCTGAAGAGGTTTATGGCAGCATTTCGCCTGAAATAAGGGAAGAAGTTACTGTGCCTGTGGTTGAGGCTGAGCGTGAGCCTGAGCCCAAGCCGCATGATGACGATACACCATGAATAGGAAACACTCAGACATCTCATCAGTTCTGATAGAAGAACAAAATGGAGGTGGGGAACTGCTGATGATGTACCAAAGGTAGTCAGAACTTGGGAAGTAACGGAATGCCTCGTACCTGTTGCGTGGATGTTTGCAAGGATACTGTCTAAATTTACACCAATAGTAGATGTGTACTCTGAAGTAGGATTGAATGGTTGGATATGTACAGGTCATTTCCATGTTGAGATGAATTATTTCGTCATATATGTGCAGCTCTCGCCTCTGGGGCAGTAAGGCTCACTTCTGCTTCGTCAAAACGTGTTGCTATTTTTGCTCCTCCGCTTATGCCAGTCTCTGATGTATAATTTTCCCTCCTCAATGGACGAGAAGCGTCAAACTATAGATAGGAGTTGTGTTGCCTCGTGTTTCTTTGATCTGTCAGCTGTCGCCTACCTGATTCAACAATGGTATGCAATTCGACTGTACGGAGCTAATCACCATTGCACTATTTCCACCAAACGTGTCACGGCGTGATCCTTTTACTCTGTAAATGCGCAAGGACACATCTGCAAACTAAGATACATTGGCAGGCACCTTGTGTTTTGAAATATATAGGAGTGGTGTACCACGTACTGCAGTTGCTTCCTAACCGGCCTGTAGCATGAATCTTGCATACCATTCTCTGCCCGTTTGATCACCGAATTGGGTATAGCAATTGTACTTGTTCCCCTAAAGTTTATGTAATGGCAAGACATTGCAGGCAATATTTTATTTTTACGAATCTGACCTCTATAAAGTTCTACATCGTCAACAAATAAATCTATGGCTCCTTGCAAGGCACAAGGATTTCTGCTTACCTAGAACCTGGAGCTGATGAACTATGCAATTTGGGATTTCTCTGTAAGGATTTTTGCCTGCCAGATTACGAAGCACTTCTTCGGGCTCAATACGAATTGAGTTTTACAGAACAGGTACGCATTTGAGTTTCGTCCATTTGTAGGCAGCCTTGACACGTTCAGATGTCATCAACAGTTCTTCCAGCTAAATGCTCTTCCTTTATTCTCAGAGATGCTGCCACTTTGACTTCTCACGCAACACTGGTGAAAATTCTTTAGAAAGCCCACACCACACATCGACACAAAATAACAGGAAAGGCCCACTCTCTCCAGCCTCAACAACAAGCTTTGCCATCTGCCTGACACAGTGACACTTGTGTTGTTTAGTCCCACATCACCTGCTCACATGGGACGACACCAGCTTAAATAGCCAGTCCCCAGCGCTTTACTCGCCGAGCAGCTAGCGACTGCTTGTAACCCGAGTGGGGGCAATAAAGTGGTGCGGATGCCAATTGTGGCGCGTGGACCTGGGCCTGTTGTTGCACTCTGCGGCCCGCCCGTTCCAAGTTGTGTAGTGGGCCGCGGGAGCTTTGGCGAAGGCCTCGGCTTCCCGGTACCTAGAGCGGCGGGCATTGCGTTAGGCTGGCCTCACAGAGCAGCGAATACCGCCCGCTGCCAACGGTGGAAGGATAACGGGCCGCTGCGCTCCAGGTCCGATTAGGCCCTTGCGTCCTGTCTGGCAGACCACCATTTTTTTGCTTTCCTAGCCTTTTTCGCTGGCAGCCGCCTGTTCTTCTCTGTACTTTTGTTCCAGTCAGACCAGCCAGGCATGATTTGCTAAAAAAAAAAACTGCCAGGCATGTCTTGGAACTCAGATATACAACTCCGTCCAACTGAATCTCATTTTTTTTGTGCTAAAAAAAACTAATGATCTTTTTTTCTGTACCACTTTCTGTCAACTCAAGGACAGGTACACACAACACCAATAATATGATCCAGGACTCCATGAAGGATGGAATCGAAGAAAATTACAAGAGCAAAAAGTCTCAGTCCACACCTCCACAGAGAATGCTTATTTCTTTGGCATCGTCTCTTCTCTGACTTGGAATGATCGCATCGTATGCAGCAAGTTTGCACAACATTCCATATTGAACAAACGAAGCGTGTCGGCAGCGAGATACAAGAAGCATATACTGGATTTTATTCAACATGATACAGTTCAGTTTTCTCTTTGACGCTGCTGCAACTGCAATGCTTGCCTTAAAAGGAAACTGCACCGGAGTAGTTCACTGACATGCCGAATCCCCAAAGAAATCCCACGATCTGCCGAAAATAGGAGCGTTTACATAGTTGGATTCAGCTTTCAGCCTGCTCATTTCCGATTGCTGCAGCTGAAAAAATCTGCAACGAGCGAATTATGCGATTATGCAGTCCATTTCCGATTGTTCATCATGCTCATGCAGTGGATTACTGGAGTAGTTGGATCGTTATATAGTTTCTAGGCTCTCAATATGCGATTATGCAGGCTCTGACCGAAACCTCTACTGAAGTGTACTAGTGTGGCAGCCGGCATAACCCGGCCAAACAAAATTTTATCTTTGCTGAACCTTTCTCTTCTCTTTGAACGAACCGCACCTGACGCAAACATGGATCGAAAATGAACAGTGAGACAAAAGAAATTAAGACTACGTTCGGCTGGCTGATGATGTTGATGCTGATTTGTTGTAAGAGAAAAACATTGTTATTTCGCTGAAACGGTACGGCTGATAAGTTCAAGCGAATAGGTCCTAACTCGGGTGGGGTAATGTAAATGCTCCAAAACGTTTGGGTTGAATGGAAAATGATGCGGCGGATCAAATGGTTCGTGAAAGAAAAGCAAATATCATGTGAAATTGTCAACGCAACCATAAAAAAAAGGTTAGCATGGCACTATTGCTCTTCTAAACATGATGGCTCAAGTACAAACAATCGGGCGAAATAGAGTCTAATAATTGATAACCAAAAGTCCAATTTCCTTTTTCTAAAAAAGTCCAAAATATAATGATCATACATTTCTCCATTGCATTTTATCCACAGCTACAAAGATAAATCAAGAAAGAAGTGTCAACATGCTTACTACTTATATAAAACAAGGTAATATTAAGAATTAAAAATGGAATGACATAATGCATAGAAAAAGTAACTCGAACAATTCGAACTAACATTCTGTTACATCTTTGCATCGACGGTGTTAACTATAACAAAAATACCCCTGATCCATTTCAGCACACTTGCAGCATCCATGGCATGCGGCATACGACATATGTCCCATAATAAAAAGGGATTATGCCTTTTGTTTTTAACTAATCTATTCTAAGTTTAACCAAGTTTATGGAGGAAAGTCCTAACAAAATGAAATGGCTGCATAGCAACAAAACATCCTGTAGGTGTGAGGTGTCAAAGAACCCTAATTTTTTACTATTTGACTCTTTTTTTTAAAGAAAATTTACATTTGGCATCTGGGTGACTTAAACTCATCTTTAGATCCTGGGGTCGGCGCCATGAGTCCTGGCGCTGAGGTAACACATCTCAGCGTCACAGATTTTAACGTCGAGGTGCCTGATGGTGCATAGCAAAGAATTCTAGATGGCGTTGACGTGATCGCTACGTCGAAAATATGTTGCCGGCATTCAAAACGTACAGTGGGTAGCAGGACTGGGCGCTATCTCTCGGTCCGTGCGCCCGGACTGACTTTAGCCGGAAGCGAGGTGCGGTGGTGTGCATGCACCATGCCATGCAGCAGTTCGACCGGAATGCGGGATGCATGCAATGGACAGCAAGGTGCCGTGGCGGTCGTCGTCGTCAGAGCCTACGCCTGATGGAGCCTCACTGACTGACTGATTGACAGGGAGGGAGAGAGACAGGCAGATCATGCAGGCCATGCCCGATGCATGGTTGACGGCCGGAGTTGGTGGCCGGACACCGGACACGGACAGACAGACGCACGCGACGCGGCAATTCTTTTGACCTAGCTTGCAGCTAAGCTAGCTGCTAGCTGTTGGGGGTTCAACTTCATGCATCGAATGTGATTGTAAAAAAGACAACTGCCCTCCTGTACGTTGATTCCTGCCGCCATATTTTATTGCAAAAAAGTTATGAATTGGGCACGCAATGCTCTTCTTCTTCTTCGATTCTTCTTCTTCTTGCTTGGCTTGCATTGCAAAGAAGAGGGATGTCCATGTGCAGATGCATGATTATAATGTGATTGTGAACCAAACCAACAGTAGTGCTTCTTAATTAACAATGGATTTAGTATGCCCTTCCGCGTACACGTACATCCATCAGCTGCTACTAGTAGTATATACATATTCTAATCCATCCGTCGTCGGTTGGCTGGGCATAGTTAAATGATGATTGTTTACAGGTAACGTCTCCACGTTAGCTTGGTTCTCTGGTCGCTTCTAAAACTTATGTCACATCGAATATTTAGATACTAATAAGGAGCATTAAATATAGATTAATTATAAAACCAATTACATTGATGAAGACTAATTTGCGAGACGAATTTTTTAAGCTTAATTAATCCGTTATTAGCATATGTTTATTGTATCACCACGTTGTCAAATCATGGACTAATTAGGGTTAAAAGATTCATCTCGCAAATTAGTCGCACGTTGTGCAATTAGTTTTGTAATTAGTCTATATTTAATACTCTATGCATATATCTAAACATTTGATGTGACTAAAAATTTAGAAGCTCATGTAGAAACCAGCCAGGCCCGGTACTCGCTGTGTGTGTTCATGGCTTCCACACACTAAGAAATATATATTTAATACTCTATGTATGTGTCTAAACATTTAATATGACTGGAAATTTAGAAGCTCATGTAGAAACCAGCCAGGCCCTGCTGTGTGTGTTCATGGCTTCCACACACTAAGGAATAGGGATACAAAGAAAGCTTACTTGCAAATTAAACTATTCTAATTAAGCATTGATTGTTGATAGGATGGCATGTTGCTTCACATTGCCGTTTAGCAGCTGCTAGGCGTTTGCATTGGCACCGGCTTCCGTGCACAGCAGTGTGACTCTGAAACAGAGACGTTGGGGTTTGCGTTTTTTTTGGGGCCGCAAGATTCCTGGTCGATCGTAGAGTTGTTAGCCCTTGTTTAGGCCTCGTTTAGTTTCGAGAATTTTTGGCTTTTGGTTACTGTAGTATTTTTGTTTGTATTTGGTAAAAATTGTTTAATTATGGACTATTTAGGTTTAAAAGATTCGTCTCACGTTTCTTGGCTAACTGTGTAATTAGTTTTTTTTTCGTCTACATTTAGTATTCCATGCATGTGCCGTAAGATTCGATGTGACGGGGAATCTTGAAAAATTTTGGGTTTTGGCTTGTATCTAAACAGGGCCTTAGTTTCAACCCCAAATTCAAAAAAAATGCTATAGTAGTCATCACATCGAATCTTACGATACGTGCATAGAGCATTAAATGTAGACGAAAAAAACTAATTGCACAGTTTGGTAGGAAATCGCGAGACGAACGTTTTAAGCCTAATTAGTCCATGATTGAACACTAATTGTCAAATAAAAACGAAAGTGCTACAGTACCTAAATTCCAAAATTCGGCCAACTAAACACGGGCTTAACAAATGAATGACAAGGCTAGCTTGTGGATCGACGCAAATGAGAAAATTGTGCTCCTACTCGAACGCGTCGCATACACCTTGTGGGGGTATTAACCCCTATACCTTTATGGCTAAGCTTGGGCCGGCCCGGATCGGCGGGTCCGGTCCACCAAAAGATCGGAGTCCCGCGCAAGGAGTCAAGGCAGATTTGGCGATCAATCAAGATCCTGGTCGGTTAGAATAGGAATCCTTATCCGGCCACATATGACAATTGTAACTGGCTAGGATTAGTTTCCAGATCTGTAACCCTGCCCCCCGAACTATATAAGGCGGGCAGGGGACCCCTCTAAAAAACATCTCTCATTGACATACAACAATACAAATCAGACGCAGGACGTAGGTATTACGCCTTTTTGACGGCCGAACCTGGATAAAACCTTGTGTCTGTCTTACGTCACCGTCTTGTTTGTAGCTTGCGCATCTGTCTGCCGACAATCTACTACCTTAGGTATACCCCTAGGTAGACTACCGACCATATTTCATCGACAGTGGCGCGTCAGGTAGGGGGTGTGCGTACTGCTTTCCAAGCAAACAAGATGGTCTTCATCTTCGGCTCCATGGCTACGCCGAACGGCCTCACGTTCACCGTTGGCCAGATCACCTGGACCACCGGCTCCGACGACTTCATCGCCATGACCCCGGAGGAGGCGTGGATTCAGTCTGCGTCGACCACTCCTTCACCTACATCGGCTACGGCTCCGACCATGGTGGATACGGCTCCAACCACGATGGATACGGCTCCGACCACGATGGATGCGGCTCCGACCACGATGGATCTGGCTCCGACCACGGTACATCTGGCTCCGACCACGCCTGCATCACCTTCAGCCACGCCGACAACTCGTTATCCGCTTCCCCGCTACAAAGGGAAGCAGATCGACAACATCGACCTGCTCGACTCCATCAATCGGGTCGGCACCAAGCTCGCTGAAACCCTAGCTCTGGTAAGTACGATTCAAAGTCAGCCTAATGAGCAGGTAACCGCTCCCCACAACAGATCTACCCGACCAACTCGGACCAGTCGTCCTGCACGACTTGGTACAGATCTCGTGGTCACATCTACTCCTCAAGGGCGCTCTGCTCGTCGCCGACCAGCCTTCGCGACGGGTCTCCGGCTCTCCGAGTATGAAGCCTCGACGGAGAACTACCAGGTCTAGCCCTACGGCCTGCGAAACGTTGCCTCTAGCTACGCCTACAACCTACAACGCCGCTTGGATCTATGTTTTATGCACCGACCTCAGCCGAAGCCATGCAACTTCATCAACATGATCCAGATTGAAGATTATCAAGAAGGATCCGTTCACACAGTCCAAGAGGGCGACTCCAGCTCCTCGTCTGGCACCGTATCTAATGCATCTGTCCACACCGAGCTTCAGCATCACGAAGATGAAGGTGTCAAGTACGATCTGGATATCCCAGACCACGCCCCGGGGTTCTCACAATTCCCGTCTTTCCCGCCAAGACGAGGGGATTTGATCCATGTTGTCAGCAATGACGAACCGCCGGCAGTTGGTGAAACAGAACAAGAAAGGACTGCACGCGAAGCACGCAATATTGACTGGTTTAATCACCGATAAATCGAAGCCAAAGCAGACCAGGAGGCATGACGCATAAGGGTCCAGCCACGTGACCTCAACGATGCTTTCGATAGGGTGGGGGACAAACAGGTCTTCAGAACTCCAAGTGCCAACGTAGCCGTCGCCATGGCGACAATGCAACGGCTACCCAACACCCCGGAAACCCAAGCAGTTCGCGATAAAATACAAGCCTATCTGACGGCTGCTATGGCCCAGACCGCGGAGATTGTAAACCAAGCTCGGGCTCCATCCGTCTCGGTCGAGTCAAGCCACAACCGCCAGCGCCCAAGTCGCTCACAGTCGCCCAGCCAACGTGGCTCGCGCAACAACGACCCATCAGACAACCGTCAAGGAGGAAACGGTGGCCATGATGGTGGCCAGGACGACAACCGCCGTCGGGACGACAACCACCGTGACGTCCGGGATGATAACCGCCGGGACAACCACGACAATCGCCGCGATAACCACGGTCGTAGGGCTAATCCAGATGGCAATCGAGATCGCCGCGATGGCAATAACGATCTCCGCCATTACCTCGGTGGACGCGATCTACGCGCTCGCATCAACCAGAGAGCTGACGACCGAGCATCCCACGAAAGTTATCGCCGTATGGAATATGACACTGCCCACGGCCCGCCGGGTTTGAAGCAGTTTACTCCACACCTTCGCCAAGTCATATGGCCCAAGAATTTCAAGCTCGAGAAACTTCAGAAGTACGACGGCAAGGAAAACCCTGAATTATGGGTCATGCTTTAGGAGACTGCGTGCAGATCAGCCATGGCTGACGAGCATGTCATGTCTAACTATTTCCCAGTCGCTGTTGGCCATGCGGGTCACCAATGGCTGGTCATTTTGCCGACGAACTATTTCGACTCTTGGCAGGAGCTCAAGCAAGCCTTCATCGACAACTTCATTGCTACTTGTGAACAACCAGGCAACAAATACGATCTGCAACGTATTCGAGATCGAAAAGATGAGCCACTGCGCGAGTACGTCCGGCGTTTCTCAGAGATGCGCATCAAGGTCCCATCAATCTCCGACAACGAGGCAATCGAGGCTTTCATCACTGGCCTCCGCTTCCACGACGCCCTATGGGACAAGCTCCTCCGCAAGAGACCTGATTCGGTCACAGCGCTCCTGGCCACCGCTAAGAAATACGAGGACGCCGACGACGCTAAAAAGATAATTATTGAAGAAGCAGCAAGGGTTCCGCGCTCTGACCACCCCCCACACCGCGACGACTACCGTGGCAACAGTGGTCGGAACGTCAATTTTGACCACCGCAACCAGCGCAACGACTCCCGCGACCACCGTGACCAACGTAATCAGCGGCGTAACCGCCGTGACGGTTACAGGAGCAAGCGTGCTCGGGAAGACGACGACAAGGTCAACACCGTTAAAAAGGGTGGCGGACATCGTAACTATGAAGACGACTATGCCAAAGCATTGAAGGGGCCTTGCCAGCTCCATCCTAAGTCGAACCATACCATGGAGAATTGCCGCGTCTTCAAGTCTATCTACACGCGTCAACAAGCTCCGAATACATCCGACAAGCCTAACGACGCAGGGGAACAGCGCAACGAGGATAACGACGACGACGATGCAGACCCTCGTCACAAGTACGTCAAGCCAACCGATCACGTGCACACCATCATCGGAGGCAAAGTGTCCATCAAGACCAAACGAGAACGCAAGCTGCTCGCCCGCGCTTGCTTGAACGTGGCCAACACCGATAATCTCCTCACCGATCCATGGCTCCCTCCGTGGTCTCACTGCGAAATCTCCTTCAGCAGAAAGGACCAATGGGCCGCAATACCTGAGCCAGGGCATTTTCCCCTGGTCCTCGATCCTTGTATCAACAAAGTTTAGTTCGACAGAGTACTGATCGACGGCGGCAGCTCCATTGATATACTGTTCAAGAATAGTCTGCCCGCCCTGAAGATAGCTTAGGCGGACCTCAAGCCATACGAGGCACGGTTCTGGGGTGTTCTCCCCGGACAGAGCTCTATACCTCTCGGGCAGATCACGCTACCAGTGCAGTTTGGGACCCCGAATCACTTCCGCACCGACTACATCAACTTCGTGGTTGCTGACTTCGACGGCACCTACCATGCTATTCTTGGTCGACCGTCGCTCACCAAGTTCATGGCCATACCTCATTACAGGTATCTGGTGCTCAAGATGCCTACCGAGAAATGAGTTCTAACCCTCTGAGGCAACGTGTACACAGCTTATACCTGCGAAGATGACAGTTTCAAAATAGCAGAGGCTCACGACCTCTCTATTCGCATGGCTGAGACCGTGCTCGACTCCAAGAAGACCTCGATCGACCACCAGGAGATCCCGGAGCTCGAGGCTCCACGCAAGAACATCAAGTCCAAGGAGCACAAGGTGATCCAGCTGGTCGATGGTGATCCCAGCAAGACGGCCCTTATCGGGGCCAACCTGGATCCCAAATAGAAAGACGCGCTCGTTAGGTTCTTGAGGAGCAACGTGGATGTGTTCGCATGGAAACCTGCTGACATGCCCGGTGTACCTCGGGAACTTGATCGAGCACTCCTTGAATGTCAACGGCAAGGCCAAACCTATCAAGCAGAAGCTACGACGGTTCGCTCACGACAAAAAGGAGGCGATTAGGGTAGAAGTTACATGGCTTTTGGCAGTCGGATTTATCAAAGAAGTGTATCATCCGGAGTGGTTAGCCAACCCGGTTCTTGTACGCAAAAAGAATAATGAATGGAGAATGTGCGTTGATTACACTGATCTCAACAAACACTGCCCTAAAGACCCCTTTGTCTTACCTCGCATAGACGAGGTCGTAGATTCAACCGCCGGTTGCGAGCTCCTTTCCTTTCTCGATTGCTACTCTGGTTATCACCAGATCGCTCTCAAAAAGGATGACCAGATCAAGACATCTTTTATCACGCCCTTCGGCGCCTACTGCTACACGACCATGTCGTTCGGGCTCAAGAACGCCGGGGCTACCTACCAACGCGCTATACAAGCTTGCCTCAAAGACGAGATAAAAGATGACCTCGTCGAGGCTTATGTTGATGATATAGTTGTCAAAACCAAGGAAGCTCATACCCTTGTTGACAACCTGGGACGCACTTTTGCAGCCCTTAATACATTCCAGTGGAAGTTAAACCCAAAGAAGTGCATCTTTGGTGTTCCTTCTGGCATACTCCTCGGCAACGTCGTCAGTCACGACGGCATACGCCCTAACCCAGAAAAAGTCAAAGCTGTCTTGGACATGAAGCCGCCCAAAAAGGTGAAGGATGTTCAGAAGCTTACCGGATGCATGGCCGCCCTCAGCCGTTTCATATCAAGATTAGGCGAAAAAGGATTACCGTTCTTTAAACTACTCAAAGCGTTCGAAAAGTTTGAGTGGTCGGAGGAAGCAGACGTTGCCTTCACACAGCTGAAACAATACCTTACGTCACCTCCGGTACTCACTGCTCTAAGAGAAGGCGAAATACTCCTGCTATACATTGCGGCTACTAATCGAGTGGTCTCCACGGCCATGGTGGTCGAGCGAGATGAGCCTGGCCATGTCTACAAGGTACAGCGGCCAATCTATTTCATTAGTGAGGTACTCAACGAGTCCAAGACCAGGTACCCACAGATTCAGAAGTTGATCTATGCCATACTGATAACATCCCGAAAGTTGAAACACTACTTCGACGGATATCGTGTGGTGGTCATGACTGAGTACCCTCTGCGAGACATCATTAGCAACAAGGATGCGAACGGGCGCATCATCAAATGGGCAATGGAGCTATGCCCCTTTTCCTTTGAATTTGCAAGCCGCACTACAATCAAGTCTCAGGCACTTGTCGATTTCATCGTCGAGTGGACAGACTTAAGCACGCCTGCTTCTCCCGGATCCGACAAATATTTGACGATGTACTTCGATGGCTCTCTCAACATTGACGGTGCGGGAGCAGGAGTCCTTTTCATGTCACCATCCAAGGAGCAGCTCTGGTACGTCCTCAGGATTTATTTCCCAGCATCTAATAATGCCGTTGAGTACGAAGCATGCCTACATGGTTTGCGCATTGCGGTTGAGCTTGGCGTTAAATGTCTCTACGTCTATGGAGACTCTGCCCTGGTCATCAACCAACTCAACAAGGACTGGGACACGACCAGCGAAAAGATGGATGCATACTGCAATTTGATCAAAAAGCTGGAAGGCAGGTTCTATGGCATCGAGTACATACACGTGGTCCGGGACAAGAATCAAGCAGCGGATGCACTGTCAAAGTTAGGATCATCCCGAGCAAAAATCCCACATGGCGTATTCGTCCAAGACCTGCTCACGCCTTCCATCGAAGAGAAAGATTCCACGGCAGACAAGCCTCCAGACCAGCAATTGGTGGCTACGGTTCCGGCGTCAAGCACCACCGAGCCCCCTCCGACCACTCATGAGCCTGACTGGAGAATACCTTTCATCAAGTACCTAACAGATGGCAGCGGTTACACTGATCGGACAGAGAACGAGCGCCTGATGCGTCGCAGTAAGCAGTACCTGCTCGTTGATGGCAATCTATGGCGCAAGAACGCAAAAGAAGAAATCTTGATGAAGTGTATAACCCAGGAGGATGGTGAACATCTCCTGGACCAAATCCACTCTGGCTCCTGCGGCAACCACGCGGCCTCAAGAACGCTGGTCGACAAGGCTTTCCGAGCAGGGTTCTATTAGCCGTCAGCAGTATCCGACGCAGAGAAGCTAGTCCACCACTGTGAGGGTTGTCAGTTCTTCACCAAGAGAATCCACGTACTAGCACATGAGATCCAGACAATACCAGCCTCCTGGCCCTTCGCATGCTGGGGATTGGATATGATCGGGCCCTTCAAACCAGCTCCAGGGAAATTTACATGCGTCTTTGTGCTGATCGACAAATTTTCTAAGTGGATAGAATACAAGCCTTTGGTACAGGCATCCTCAGAAAAGGCTATCACGTTCCTCGACCAGGTCATCCATCGTTTCGGCATACCGAATAGCATCATCACCGATCTGGGTACTCAGTTCACCGGGAATGCTTTTTGGGACTTCTGCGATGAAAGGAGCGTAGTAGTAAAATACGTCTCGGTGGCGCACCCTAGAGCTAATGGACAGGTCGAGCGGGCAAATGGCGTGATCTTGGACGCGTTGAAGAAGAGGGTGTATAGAGAAAATGACATGGCTCTCGGAAGATGGCTCAAAGAGTTACCAGCCGTGGTCTGGGGACTCAGAACTCAGCCCAGCCGTAACACCGGCGTCTCGCCATACTTTATGGTTTACGGTGCTGAGGCGGTCCTCCCCGCAGATATAGCTTTCAGATTAGCACGGGTGAGAACTTCGACGAAGGCAAG
Organism: Miscanthus lutarioriparius; assembly: GCA_904845875.1. NCBI lineage: Eukaryota > Viridiplantae > Streptophyta > Magnoliopsida > Poales > Poaceae > Miscanthus > Miscanthus lutarioriparius. Next base: position 103,290,868 of record CAJGYO010000002.1, on the reverse strand, counting down.
GCCAATGAAGTACGGGAGCTAGAAGTGAATAGCGTAGAAGAGAAGCGGCTCGATTCTTGTGTACGTACGGCCAAATACCTTGCTATTTTGCGCAGGTACTACAACAAGAACGTCAAAGAGCGGTTTTTTGTGGTCGGGGACCTGGTCCTGAAGTGGAAGACGAACCAGGCTGGTGTCCATAAACTCACAACCCCATGGGAGGGGCCCTTCATGATCAAGGAGGTCACACGACCAACGTCTTACAGGTTAGCTCACCTAGACGGTACGGACGTACCAAACTCGTGGCACATCGACAAGCTTAGACGTTTCTATGCTTAACTACTGAGATATGTACCCCTCTTGTATTTTCGATTTACTTCAATAAAGCTATTATTATTTCTCCGACCACTCTAATGTGTCACTTCGACTTTTATGGTTATTCTAACTTCACCAGTAAAAGCCGACCACCACTCCTTCTACAGTTTTTGGAGCAGGACCTGTCTCCGGTTCCTCCCAACACATGCATGGGATCCGCTCTCTACGTTGCGGGTGATCGGCAGGTCCCCCTTGGTTTGACTTGTCTGTGTCTGCGTGTGCATAGGTCACGCACCTCACACTCCGACCACATGGCAAACTAGGGCTACACAAACTTTTCAGGATGATGTGTCGAGCAAAATGGTACAACTAAACAGAACGTTATTATGTTCTCACTTAGTTCCACCAACATAAGTTTCAAGCTTAAATACGTTTTATACAAAGCAAACAAGCATATAATGATATACAGTTACGTTATTACAAGCTTGCCTGAAGAGGCCCAAGTTTACAATAACACAACTATGTCCTCCTTCTACAGCTCTAAGCCTATTACATTGGCTGGTCGGGGCGCGCGGCACCTACTGCTCGCTGCTTTCGATATCCTACTCAAGTCTCGGGGACTCTTGTGCTAGTCGAGCTGAAGGGGATGGCCCCGCCGATGCCTGGCTGGTCGAGGCCGTAGGCTTCATCGGTTGGCTAGCAACAGATGGCGTTTCCAGCTGACTTGTCGATGGCGTACCCTGTACAGGTGCTGTCCCACCTTCACACAGGTTAATGTCGCCAATTATCTTTGATGACAGATCCAGCTGGGCCATCCGAAGCTCCTCCGCCTTGTCTGGGTCTACCTCCTTCGGGTATCCAGCCTCCAGGCGCTTGAGATCGATCAGGGGGTAGTGGGCATGCACCATGCTTAGCACATGGGCGCCCATGTACTCACCTGCCTCCTTCACGAACTCCTGGAACCATCCCCATGCTTGTCTGCATCTCTCGACCAGTCCGAGCTGGGGCGTCCTTGGCTCTTCCTCTGTGAGCGCCGGGTCGACAAGGTCGAGGACGGGCAAAATGCCAGTTGCCACTTCCTGGCACCGGTTCTTCCATGTGTCCCGATCCTCGGTGGCCTCGAGGCATCGTGCTTTCCAGCCGTCACGCTCTTTCATCACAGCTTCTAGATCCTCTTGGCATTGACTTTTAAAACTGCACACCGTACAAGACATCAAATGTAAAGGCACGACAAGTCAAGGCGGGCAACAGAATGAGAACGGTGGTCTGGAATACTTACTGTTCAGTTCCTCCTTCATTTTGGTGGTGTGGTCCTGGAGTTGAGAGTGGCTGCGTGCTAGTTTCTCGTTGTCCTCCTTCAGGCGACCACACTCTGCGGTCACGCGGCTATTCTCCTCTTGGAGGCGGGTTACCTCAACTTCTAAGCCTGCATTACAGCTGTCATTACCAACAACGCAACAACACGTGTCATACACTTGATGTGATAAAATGACAACTTACTTGTTTTTTGACGCTCTTTGTCACTGAGCTGGCCGACCAGGTTCTGGTTCTGTGCTTCTTGCTCTGTCCTCTCCTGGTCGGTGGCTTCAAGTTGGCGGCACAAGCGTTCCACCTCGGCCGCCAGTTCTCTATTGTTCGCCGTGATTCCCTCAATCTGGTCGAAGCACCTCTTTTGGTACTTTGCGGTCTTCATCAAGTCCTGCATATAAATAAGCTAAGTCAGACAGTTTGACTACATAACAGGGTCAAGTGGTCAAGCCAAACATACCTGGACTTCTGTCACCAAATGCTTTGCTGCTCGTTCAACTTTTAGGGTCTCTTCGACCTCTGGGATTTCTTCATGCATAACCCACTCGTCGTTCCACCAGTGCGACACATATACATGTTGTCGTTTGTCTTTGGGACGGCCTAGGATCTCTTCGACTTCGTCCTCTTTGGCCTCTTGTTCAGGGGGTGGCGCTGGGCCGGAGATAGTACTCTCCGCAACCACTATGGCTTTCCCACGAGCCGTAGCATCGGCAAGCGTGTTCTGTGCCAACTCCGGTTGCTGCTCCTCGGCTCGGTCTGGTTCCCTTGGCACCAAGGTATCCGCCTCAGCAAGGTTAGTGCTCGGAGCATTTGTACTTTGCTCGGCTGTCTTCTCGACCAGCTGCTCGGGGACTGACGTCGGGTCGCTCGTCTGCTGAGGTTCCGGTGGAATCTCTTCTACAGGTTCCTTCGCAGTCGGCTGCCGAGCAGTTCTTTCCGCCAGTACTGGCGAAGCCGTGCCACACCCGGCTAGCTGGTTGAGATTTTCGGTGGACGCCGACCTAATATACCAGAGAAAGTTCATAAGACAATAGTATTCAATACAAATTATAAGATTATATCAAAGTTACAGATACTTACAGCTTGGAAGCACGGAATGACGTGGCGAAGGAACGTCTCTTCGACCGCGCCTGCTCCACGTGCTCGACGGGTTCCATCGGGTCTTTTTCCACCACCGGTACTGGCGTCGGGGTTTGGTGCTCGACACTTCCCCCGCTTGTCTTCTGTGTTGCAGTGGTCGGTGATGCGATCACTGCTGGCACAGAGGAGCCACCCTGCTCTGTTGACCCCATTTGTCTCCTCCTCTTTCGAGGGACGAGTCGGAAGATGTCCGCATCCTCTATTTCATCGTCTGAAAGGGGGAAGATGGCCTAGCAACGTTTGTTGGCAGCCGGCCGCTTGCCAGCAGCCCTGGCCGTTGCATCCTCCCCAACCCCGAGTACCGCCTAGTCGACGTCTTCGGTACTGGCACTGGTCTGGGCGGTTGAGCCGGCAATTTGTGGCCAATCCACGCCAGGGGGCGGAGACACGAACACTACCGCCCGGTCATGACCATTACTCTGGGAAACATAAAGGAGACAACAGTCAATTTTTTTGTTGCAACATAAATCTACAGGTATAAGGAGGCATCATTTACCTTTGGGGGAGGTCGAGCCAGCTTGAAGGCGTGCTCGATGTCGTTTAACCTGACATAATTGGGGTCGGCTAGATTGAATAGCTCCCCAATTCTGGCCTTGATTTCTATCTTGTCGAGCGCCTCTTTTCTGGTCCTCGTCGGATCTGCGCTACCCTAGTACTCGAAGCCAGGATGTACCCTCTTTTGGCAGTGCTGGATCCTTCGGCTGATGAAGTTCCCGACCACGCTTGGACCATCTGAAAGGTCCTAATGTCTAGAGGGGGGGTGAATAGCCTAATAAAAATTTCTACAACAACACTTAACCAAATGGTTAGACAATTATGAGGCGAAGCGAGTGTTGCGCTAGCCTACTCAAAAATGCAAGCCACCTACCACAATTCTAGTTTAGATAGTGTCAATTCACACAAGAGCAATGACACTACCCTATGTTTGTGTGCTCTCAAAGGCTAACTAAAGAGCCACACCGACCAAGCATGCAAGCTCTCACAACTAGCTACACTAAAGAGCTTGTCAACTAGTTTGCGGTAAAGTAAAGAGAGTGATCAAGAGGGTTATACCGCCGTGTAGATGAATGAACCAATCAATCACGAAGATGAATAACAATGATGACCAATCACCTCGGAATCAATGATGAACACAATGATTTTTACCGAGGTTCACTTGCTTACCGGCAAGCTAGTCCTCGTTGTGGCGATTCACTCACTTGGAGGTTCACGCGCTGATTGGCATCACTCGCCAAACCCTCAATAGGGTGCCGCACAACCAACACAAGATGAGGATCACACAAGGCACAAGCAATTTACTAGAGTACCTTTTGGCGCTCCGCCGGGGAAAGGTCAAGAACCCCTCACAATCACCACGATCGAGTCGGAGAGACAATCACCTCCTCCACTCAACGATCCTTGCTGCTCCAAGCCGTCTAGGTGGCGGCAACCACCAAGAGTAACAAGCGAAATCCACAGCGAAACACAATCACCAAGTGCCTCTAGATGCAATCACTCAAGCAATGCACTTGGATTCTCTCCCAATATCACAAAGATGTTTAATCTATGATGGAAATGAGTGGGAGAACTTTGGCTAGGCTCACAAGGTTGCTATGTCAATGAAAATGTGCAAGAGAGCTCCCTTGAGCCGGCCATGGGGCTATAAATAGAGCCCTAGTCAAATAGAGCCGTTATACCCCTTCACTGGGCAAAACGCGCTCTGACCGGACGCTCCGGTAATACTGACCGGACGCTGGCCCTCAGCGTCCGATCGCCCGATGGACGCCACGCGTCACCAGCTTCAAACGCTGTTCGTCAGATTTCAACGGCTACGAAGCTGACCGGACGCTCCGGTAAAACTGACCGGACGCTGAAGCCCCAGCGTCCGGTCGTTTCCAGTAAGCTCCCCGAGGCATGTTTTTTCGATCGGACGCGTCCGGTCCACCTTGACCGGACGTAGCTGTGTGTCGGTGCTCAACCCTCGATCTTGTCTTGGTCGACACCGACCGGACGTAGCCTTTCAGCGTCCGGTCATTGAGTGACTCCGTCCCGTCGATGAGAGACCGACGCCAAAGATCATCATTCGATCAACTCCATTTCAACTCTTACTTCTTCACCCTTGCTCAAGTGTGCCAACCACCAAGAATTTTGCATCCGGCGCAATAGAAAATAGACATTTCATTTTCCCGAAAGCGCCGAACCCATCTCAACCCTACAAACACCTTGTGCACATGTGTTAGCATATTTTCACAAATATTTTCAAGGGTGTTAGCACTCCACTAGATCCTAAATGCATATGCAATGAGTTAGAGCATCTAGTGGCACTTTGATAACCGCATTCCGATACGAGTTTCACCCCTCTTAATAGTACGGCTATCAAACCTAAATGTGATCACACTCTCTAAGTGTCTTGATCACCAAAATAAAATAGCTCCTACAAGTTATACCTTTGCCTTGAGCTTTTTGTTTTTCTCTTTCTTCTCTTCAAGTTTAAGCCCTTGATCATCTCCATGCTATCACCATTGTCATGTTATGATCTTCATTTGCTTCTCTACTTGAAGTGTGCTACCTATCTCATGATCACTTGATGAACTAGGTTAGCACTTAGGGTTTCATCAATTTACCAAAACCAAACTAGAGCTTTCACCATCCAACTTTCCCCACGGGATCAACCCAAGCAGTTCTGCGATCTGCTCCAAGTGCTCGGGCTTCTCCGACCAGCTGTTCTTCTTCTCCGGAATCAACCCCACATCACACAGGGTGATCGTGTTCGGCTCTTCGTGGATGTAGAACCATTTCTTGTACCATTCGTCCAGTGAGGTGTTCCAGGGGCAGTGCAGGTACTGGGCCTTCATACCGTCACGTAGATTGAGGTATACGCCTCCGGCTATCTTCGAGCCTCCGCTCCCTTTCTTCCGCAGACAGAACAGATGGCGAAAGAGGTTGAAATGGGGCTGGAAGCCACCATAAGCTTCGCAAAGATGGATGAAGGTGGAGACAAGAAGAATCGAGTTAGGATGCATATTGCAAATCCCAATCTCGTAATACAAGCAGAGCCCCTGAAGGAAAGGGTGCACTGGAACCCCAAAACCCCGCTTGAAGAAATCCTCAAAAACCACAATCTCACCTGGTTATGGATCGGGGAAGCTTTCTCCTTCCGGCGCACGCCATCCCGCGAGTGCCTTGTTGTGGAGCACTCCCATGGTGACGAGGTCTTCGATGGTCTGCTCGTTGCTCCTTGACTTCCACCACTCCTTCGCCATGACTCCACCTTTCTTCTGGGCGTTTCTCTTCGCCATTAATCTACCCTTGTTAAGAGGGTGGATGCGGTGGAGGAGGGATTGGTGGTGATTTTCGGAGGAGTAGGGTTCGACGAGAGGAAGAAGAAGGTTTGCGGCGGTGAATGACAATGGGGATCGGTAAAAAGTAACTTACCAGCTCTATATTATAAATAATCAAGGGCTCCGTTGTTTCGTCCGCCCGAGATTCTTGGGAGACGTGCGCACGCGCCGCAGATGGTTGTTTTCACAACCTCGAGATCTACGCCAACAAACGCGCCTTTCGTTTCCAGTGTACGCGCCTCTTCGTTGATAATGTGAGAGGGCCCACATCGACGCACCTCCATCTGAGCGCCAAGCGATTGCTTGCCGAAAAGAGTAAGAAGGCGAGTGATATGTTATACCCGTCTGCTTTTTTGACCAGACGTGGCAGATTGGACTTGACAGAGTAAGGAGATAAATAAATACACCAAATAATAATACAATCGGCGTTCTTTTTTTTCGCTGCATATCTTGAGCTCAATGATGGACCAGACCACTGCCGTGCTCGGGATCGCCCGACCATCGCCATGCTTTCGGGCACGCCGGCACCACTACCGTGCTTGGGGATCGCTCCGACCACCGCCGTGCTTTCGGGATCTGCTCCGACCACTTGCCACGCTTTCGGATCGCTCCGGCTCATTGATGTGCTCGGGGATTGTCCCGACCACTGCTCGGAGATCGTTCTCCTCGGCTACATGTGATTTGTACTCACATACAGTTGAGAGACATTTATTTAGACCTTGCTATAAGGCTCATACTTCGCCTTCTAGCAAGCTCGGGGACTCCATCGGTACGATGCACCTGCCGGTGCATCTCGTATCGCCTGCACAACGATTGGATTTTTAACTTTAATAGAAATTCTTTTTTAGACCACACCACCACGTGCCTCGTCCACCTACTACCGGGCTTGGGAACTAAGTGGGCACACTTCACCTTGCGGTGAATGTGTTTGTTTAATCGACCCTTATGCTTTGGGCGATTGTAAGGATTACTATCGTGCTCGGGACCGTCCCCACCACTTTGCTTTCGAGATCGTTCTCCTCGGCTACATGTGATTTGTACTCACATACGATCGAGAGACATTTATTTAGACCTTGCTATAAGGCTCATACTTCTCCTTCCAAAGAAGCTCGGGGACTACATCGATGCGATGCACTGCCGTGCATCTCGTATTGCTTGTAACGACAATTGGGTTCTCAACTTAATTGGGAATTCTTTTCGAGACCACGGCACCACGTGCCTCACGTCACCTACTACCGTGCTCGGAGACTAAGTGGGCACACTTCACCTTGCGGTGAACGTGTTTGTTTTTCGACCCCTCACGCCTCGATGATCAAGGACGCTTCACGCTCCAAGACGCACTTACATTTCTCTCGAAATACAAGTGGGCACACTTCCCGTGACGTAAATCTTTTTCTTTTTTTCTTAAGAGCACCATATATTCTTGGACAACCTACTTCTCCGGCGACAACGGTGGTCGAGAGGCGTCAAGAACTCAAGCCTTACTTGTCGGAGAAGGTTAAAATAGCGTGTCGCAAAGATAATACATGGTGCTCGGGGACTAGCCGTGGGGTATTAACCCTATACCCTTATGGCTAAGCTTGGGCGGCCGGATCGGTGGGTCCTGTCCACCAAAAGACGATGTCTTGGCCCGGTTAACTCGATCGAGTCCTCACGCAAGGAGTCAAGGCGGTTTGGCGATCAATCAAGATCCTGGTCGGTTAGAATAGGAATCCTTATCCGCCACATATGGCAATTGTAATCGGGTTAGGATTAGTTTCAGATCGTAACCCTGCCCCTCAACTATATAAAGGCGGCGGGGGACCCTCTAAAAATATCTCTCATTGACATACAACAATACAAATCAGACGCATGACGTAGGTATTACGCCTTCTTGGCGGCCGAACCTGGATAAAACCTTGTGTCTGTCTTGCGTCACCGTCTTGTTTGTGGCTTGCGCATCTGTCTGCCGACAATCTACTACCTTGGGTATACCCCTAGGTAGACTGCCGACCATATTTCGTCGACACACCTGCCTCGCTCCCTGCCTGCCTATGAATTTTTGATATATGTTTGTGACGGTGACAGTAGAGAGTAAAGGCTCGCCCAGTCCTGCTACCCACCGCATCTGCTACCCACCGCACGCTATGAATGCCTGCTCGGCGCCGGCGCCATGTATTCTGGCGTCGAGATATCGGTCCCGTCAACGTCACCTAGGATTCTCTACTGTACACGGCCAGGTATCTCGACGCCAAAATCTATGACGCCGAGACGTGTTACCTCGACGGCAGGACTCATGGCGTCGACCTCTAGAGTCCAAAGATGAGTTTAAGTCTCCTAGAGGTCAAACATAAATTTTGTCAAAAAAAAAAGGTCAAATAGTAAAAAATTAGGTCAAAGAACACATGGTGAGAACTGAGGTGGTCTTTTTGCCGTCCAGTGTGAAAGGCAAGCAGCGAGCGGATCAAACAGGAATTCAAAGAAAGAACGACGAAAAAAGGCTCTGGTCAAACTAACGAGCAGGGATCTTCTGTAGCTGGACCTCTGGCATCTGCTGACCTGTTGTGGGATCGGACATCGGAGGGAGGCAGCTTCTTGCAAAAAGGAATGAGTCGTTGTGTGTAGAAGATCCATCTTTGACAAACTGAGCGTCCAACTAAAAAACGTGCAGAAACAGAGCTGCACATGTGCGCACCACGGCACCAGCAAGGAAGGTGTCAACGGAAGAATTCTATTTAGTATTTTTATTACACATAACCGTGTGTGCATGATGCTGTGCATAACCGTGTAATGACCTGCCTCCATTGAACTCGCTCTCTCTAAAGAAACTGCCTCCGTTGACAATTTAAAAGATCTTTATTCCTCCAAATATATGTTAGCAACCTCTCTCTCTCTCTCCATTCTACAGTACTCCTAAGTTTGGTTTAAGTCAAACTACTGTCAGCCTGTTCGGCTAGGGCTGAAACGATCGTGGGTTATTATTACTGGCTGATTTGGTGTGAAAGAAAAATACTATTCTGGTTGGAAATTTACGATCGTTTACGACCAAGCGAACAGGTCGTATAAGTTTCACTAAGGTCATGTTTGATACCCCTCCCATTATAATCAAATTTTAATCCAAACAGGATTGATTATGTGATGGATTATTTATTATTATAACCAAAACTCCTTAGTACCATAATCCCATAAGAGATCTCATCCCATAATCGATGAGAGATCATATTAGTGGATTATGGGTGTTGAAAGTCGAACTTGCCCATAACTGATTGTCCAACTTGTCAAATTATGAAAGATAAGATATGAATTTATCACTTTAACCAACCATAATCAATCACCATAATCCATCGACCCAAACACTCTGCTTATTATAATATTATAATCCATATTTCTGATTATAATAATCCTATATATAATCCAGATTATAATAATCGAGCCTTGATCAAACAGGTCCTAAAAAAAACCATTAACATTTACCACATTAATAAGGTAAATTGTGAAACTACATTCTATAATATATCTAATGATACTAATTTAGTGTCGTAATTATTATTATTTGTTCCTGTAAATTTAATTACATTTTATATAAGTCTGATTTAGGACAAATTTATGTAGGGAGCAAGAGATGCGAACCAACCAATTGTGCTTGCGCCATTGGACACCATGCACACGATACTAGAACCTCTCTGAACGGCACAACCGTCACTGACGTATCATTTTAAGTAGGATTCTTAAACAGTTTTGGTTTGACGTTGCTCGCCTCTTTGTAGCATGTCAAATTGCATGCCGCCGAAAGGTCTACCGGAAAATGGAATTAAATCCGGCCAAACAAGCGTGTCACTATTGAACTTGCTCCAAAATACGGGTCGAATAGAAACGACTCGACAAAAGAAAGTAGGCATAATGCAAAATGTCCTAAACAAGCGATGAACAGAAACAGCGTGTAGAAAGGAAGTGGTTTGTATAATGCAAATGCTTGAGTATGTGTGTTCAATGCAAATGGCGCTTCAAGATAACGTGGCACCGTGCGAATGGTCAAAAACATGGATTCAATACAAAACAAAGCAAATAATTTAGCGAAAAAATGCTTTCTAAAGTGATTATTATCACACCCAAAGTTCAAATCGAAACTTAAAATAAATGCACTTGACAGAAGCCATTAATTAGGAAAGATATCGATGTAAACCTAGGTGCCTTCAAAAAAGTATATGGACGTGAGCTCTTTTCAAACTTAATTTTCATATGCAAAAGTTCTATAGGTCAGTCTCAGTGGAGAGTTTCGAGGCTTTGGTTACAAAACTGTTATGTCATACAGAATAAAATAAAACATGGATCAAACACTCATTCTTAATGAACAATTTCATTCTATGGTTTTATAGACATTTAATTGTATGACTCATAGGGCGTGTTTGGGACCGCTTATAATCAGATTCCAGGTGAAAATAATCGAGAGCCCCACCCAAACACCCTTGATTCTTTTTATATTGTCCAAGAATCGAGAGGTCAAAAGAATTGAACTTGCACTGCATCCTGCGTTCTCGGTACTGCAGCCTCTCACTCGCGTTTTGTCCATTGCGGGCGTTTTTTCGCTCGATGCCCCTCCCTCTCGCGGCCCGCACAACTTTGCGCCGCTCACCTACCCTGCCCACTTGAGCGTGAGGCTCGTTGTCACGAGCTCCGTTGGGGCGCCTGGCGACCCCCGCCCCCCTTCCCGCATTTGCTCCTCCGGTGGCGCCTCGGATGGCCGAGGGAAGGTGCCCATGGCTGAGGAACCCGCTCGCAGGCTGCCACTCCCGCATATGCTCCTCCGGCGGTGCCTCAGATGGCCAAGGGAGGCGCCCATGGTGAGGAACCTGCTCGTAGGCGGGCACTCCTACAGAAGATGCCTTCCCTCCGACTCCGCAAGCCTCTTTCGTTCGAGGAATAGCTGGCACTCCTACGGAAGATGGCCGAAGAAGTCAGGGGCACATATGTCCTTTTACACCATTGTTTGCTACATAATCAGGATTGCCATACATCTCTGTTTTTTTCTAGAGATTTTTTCGTCCGTCCACAGCTTATAAGAAAATCTTGATTAGATTATAAATGATTCTTACATAAGCAGTCCCAAACACGCCCATAGAGAATTGGTAATCGCATCAAGAGAGTTCCATCCCCCCTTCTTCTCTCTTCTTAACGTTGCCGCAACATAAAAATGCTTATATGGCAGTTTATTAAATGCAAATAAAACTCGCATCGAAGCTGGCCTTATGAAATCGAGTGGCCTGTTTGGATAGTACTAATTTTAGCAAGCTACTAACTTTTAATTAGCATCTACTAGCATTTGAAACCTTCCTTAATGGATGCTAATAGTACCATAGGTAAAAATATGATATTTGTACTACTTGTCTACTTGTCTGGATAATATTCTAATTTTAACATGCAGAACAGGCTCTAGTACTTAAGAACCTAAAATGACACGAGTCCACGCATCAAGATTGAAGGACTCCATCACCGCACATACCCAAACTGAGACGCCGAATATGCCACGGGAAAGAGGCCTGTGCGACAGACAGGCGGGCCCCGGGGAGCAGGAGAGTGTGGCCACCACGTCGACACGCTTCGCCATCACCCTCAGGCGCGGGGAGGCTACGCGTGTGGCGGCCATGGGAACTCGTGTGCCCACCTCGCCGGCCATACAAAAAACGAAGCGAAGCTGCGTCCGGGTCAAAGACGAGGGAAGATAAGGGCGGCAGCCAATCACGGGCCTGAGGCCACCACACTCCCCTCCTGCTACCCTATCACCGGTGCTTCCGGCTCATCTCTTCCCTCCCCGGTGCGTACCCACAACGTGCAGCAATCCAACATGCACATAAAAATAACAGGAGCTTGGAAAGTTGCCAAGGCCTCCAATTTCCACAAAATCTCATGCAGGTCCATGATTTTTCTTCCATGCAAGAACAAGAACTCATGGATTCACGATACTTTTTTTTTTAATTTAGAACCCAGACAGCTATTGTACAAAAGGACAATTCATATTTTAGTTTAGCATTTACCATCATATCAAGATTCATTAAGATACGATTTGTATATATCCACATGAAAGACGATGTAATAATTGTGTATGCAAACCAAATGCCTGTTAAACACACAACCAGGGATTCTTCTTAGTCAAAAAAAAAAAAAAACAGGGATTCTTCTTCCAACGACACAGGAGTTTGGTATACAACTAATGCACAATGATAAGTTTGTAGTATAAAATAATATCACCATCTGTCCCGGATTATAAGCCGTTCTGTCTTTTCTAAATACCTAGTTTTTATTATGCACTTAGATATATAATAAAAGTTATGTATCTAAGAAAATCAAAACGACCTATAAATTGTAACGAAGAGAGTAATACAAATGCTAGTAAAGTTCAGTTTCACAGAAGAGAAGAAGTCTAATATGATATTCTCTGTATTGCTTTAAAGAAAAAAGAGATTCGCTGTATGACAAGGGCCCATACGTAAAATATTTTCGTAGGATAGAAAATTCCGGGCCGCCCCAAAGACCTAGCCCAAAGGCACCCCACCACGTGTGGGCCCCACACGCCATGCCGCTCCGGCGACTCAACAACCCCTCCGGCCGGCGCCCTCCCTCCCATAACCTTTGGCTCCAAGCAGAAGCCTTTCTTCCTCCTCTCCACCCAACTCGTGCTCTTCCTCGGGCCAACGCGAGGCCAAAGCCAATTCCACATCTCCTGCCGCTCTCACCGAGGACCCTTCCCCAAGAACTACACCGAGTCCTAGAGCGGGAGAGAGGTCGAGGGAGGAGCCCATAAGAGTTTCTCCTCGCCTCTCTCTCCCTCTCTCTTCCTGCTTATCTGTCTGCGAAACATTCTTGTCGCATTGGCTTGGTTCCCCTGCGAAAGGAGGTGGCTTTCTGTCTTCCTTGATCTACATGATGCCGAGCACGGCGTCAGCGACCGCCGCCGCCGTGGCATTCGGGGCAGCCGCCAAGCCGCGGGGACCGTCGTTGGCTCCCTGCGCAAGGGTGGCCGCCGGCGGCAGGCGGCGCTCCGGGGTGGTGGTGCGGTGCGACGCCGGCGTGGAGGCCCAGGTGCAGGCGGTGGCCAAGGCCTCCAGCATCGCCGCGCTCGAGCAGTTCAAGATCTCCGCCGACCGTGAGTGCCTTGCCCTCAAATCCGCTGCCGCTGTTGCCTTTCCTGTAAAGTTGGGATGCCCCGGATTGTGCCGGTCCGGCGAACTGATTCATGGATCATTTGCGTCGCTTCGAGGCTATTGCTGCTGCAGTTGGGATTAGTTTTGGTCTGGTACAGGTCAAAAGGTGTGGGTGGTGGCCTGGTGGGGATTGGGGAAGGACGAGTAGGTGTGAACTTTGCATTGTCCTGTTGCAATTTTGCCTTGACCAAGCATAACTTGAATATTCATTGTACTACTATTCCTTAGAATTTAGAAATGTTCACTGCCTAACTTCTTGCCAAGTAAAATTAGTATGTGGAGTAGGATACCAGGTCGCATGGCATCAAAGAGAAAATAGCTTCTGCCATTTTGCAAGGTGTCGTGGGGATGAGGAAACTTCTCGGCATCCAGATTGGAACATCGATTACTTTTTGTTTCTGAACTGAGTCTGGCCGATAATAGGGAATGGAAAGTTACATTTGGGGGGTTTGTTCAAGCAGTTATCTGATCGTGGAGCTATATGCTTCACAGATTGGTGGAGCTTCTGTCTGTATACATATGTTCTCTGGTGAAAATTGAATGGCTATCTTTATCTATATCCACCAAAATTACATGTTGTAAGAACCTAGGAGTAAATGATAGTGTATGCATATTTAATTGTATTCCTATAAGGAGGAGAAATCTAATTTGATAACGGTGTCAAATAATTATATTCATATGCTTTTGCAATCAGCTATTGGTCATGCATTTTGTGCAGAGATGTTTTGGGGGTTCTCTTGTTTTGGTCATATTCATCTACTGTGAGCATGTTATTTTCACCCTTTAGAATTTGCTTGAATAAATCTTTGAAAATAAATTAATAGAGCTTTATATTGATGCGTGACTATATCCAAATTATCTATTTCAGAAACAAATTGCTTTGCTCTGTGCAGTGTTTGACAATGTTTTAACTTTATATTCACTACCAGGGTACATGAAGGAAAGGAGTAGCATAGCTGTGATTGGCCTCAGTGTGCACACAGCACCAGTAGAGATGCGTGAAAAACTTGCGGTTGCAGAGGAACTATGGCCCCGTGCTATTCAAGAACTTACGAGTCTAAACCATATTGAAGAGGCTGCTGTTCTTAGTACCTGTAATAGAATGGAAATTTATGTGGTGGCCCTATCATGGAACCGAGGTATCAGAGAAGTAGTGGACTGGATGTCAAAGGTGAGAACCAATTTATCAACCCTATTTGTTCAGTCTGTTGTCTTTTTGCCCCAGTTTCTTGGCTGCTCAAAGACAGATTAGGAGAGATTCCCTAATGCGTGTTTTTTCGCGATTTCGCAGAAAAGTGGTATTCCTGCTTCTGAGCTTAGGGAGCACCTGTTCATGCTGCGTGACAGTGATGCTACACGCCATCTGTTTGAGGTATCGGCTGGGCTGGACTCTTTGGTTCTCGGTGAAGGACAAATCCTTGCTCAAGTTAAACAAGTTGTGAGAAGTGGACAAAACAGTGGAGGCCTGGGAAAGAACATTGATAGAATGTTCAAGGATGCAATTACAGCTGGAAAGCGTGTGCGTTCTGAGACTAACATATCATCTGGTGCTGTTTCTGTCAGTTCAGCGGCAGTTGAATTGGCCCTGATGAAGCTTCCAAAGTCTGAAGCCCTGTCAGCTAGGATGCTTTTGATTGGTGCTGGCAAAATGGGAAAATTAGTGATCAAACATCTGATTGCCAAAGGATGCAAGAAGGTGGTTGTGGTTAACCGTTCAGTGGAAAGGGTGGATGCAATCCGCGAGGAGACGAAAGATATCGAGATTGTGTACAGGCCGCTCTCAGAGATGTATGAAGCTGCAGCTGCAGCTGACGTCGTGTTCACGAGCACTGCATCTGAAACCCCATTGTTCACAAAAGAGCACGCAGATGCACTTCCCACTATTTCTGATGCCATGGGTGGTGTTCGGCTTTTCGTCGACATATCTGTCCCAAGGAATGTCAGTGCGTGTGTCTCTGAAATTGGCTCTGCACGAGTATACAATGTTGATGACCTGAAAGAGGTGGTGGAAGCCAACAAGGAAGACCGTCTCAGGAAGGCAATGGAGGCGCAAACAATCATCACTGAAGAGCTGAAACGGTTTGAGGCATGGAGGGACTCTCTGGAGACCGTTCCAACCATCAAGAAGCTGAGGTCATATGCCGACAGGATCCGGGCCTCGGAGCTCGAGAAGTGCCTACAGAAGATCGGGGATGACGTTCTCACCAAGAAGATGAGGAGAGCTATCGAGGAGCTAAGCACCGGCATCGTGAACAAGCTCCTCCACGGTCCGCTGCAGCACCTGAGGTGCGACGGCAGTAATAGCCGCACCCTTGATGAGACGCTCGAGAACATGCACGCTCTCAACCGGATGTTCAGCCTCGACACTGAGAAGGCGATCATCGAGCAGAAGATCAAGGCTAAGGTGGAGAAGACCCAAAATTGAGGACATGAAGCAATTTTTCTTAACCGTGTATACATACCCTCCAATCTGATTCCAATTTTTTTGATCATTTCACTTACTGAGCTCCTCCCCTGCTTGCTGAGACGTCAACTGTGCCGCACATTAGCGCCATGGCGGCAACTCAATCTGTTGAGAGAGAGTGGGAAATTGTCCCTACTCCAGCTGCTTTTCTTTGTACATTATTGCTTGAGCTGCTGTGGCAAGAGCTCCATTCTTCTTAATCCTAAGTTACATACTTTATTCGGACGAAATAGACAGGAATCTATCAATGTGGCTGATGTTGTTTTCCTTTGGTATTATACTTGTAAGGTTTACTGATATTGTATACCTTTTACGTTAGCCCTGTATTCAGATTGTTGAGCATGCATTAACATTTCCAAAGAGTTTAACCTTGTTTCTGTAGAGGCCCGATTGGTTTGAGTCATATGCACTTAATTCAAAAAAAAATTACCACACAGCATGACTATTAACATGCTGCTTTTTTCATATTTAATACTTATAATCAGTATCAAATATCCAATGTGACAAGGACTAAATTGGCCACCTGCTGCCCACTGCTGCAGCTACCCCCACCTGGCTGCTCAGGTGCTGTCGCCACGGAGGACGAACCAGCCGGAGACAACGCTACCTCCGACTTCAACGCCCACAATTTCGGAGACGCCAATGAGGAACCAGTGGCAGAACCAAGGGCCAGTAGGGGCCGGTCCCCCCTTATATAGGAATTGAATATACAGTGTTTGCTAAGATTAATAATGTGGGAGTATATTAAGCTTTTGTTTACTAGCGACCCCCATGCTTACTGTTGTCACAGCAATGACTGGCGGCAGCCGCAGTTTAAGTTGCATCTTTGACACTTAGAAGAGAGCGTACAATTCTCAGAGTTCTTATGGGTGCTTAGTTTGACACTTAGGTGCCATCATATTTTTGTGAGTTATCTACAAAGTGTATTAGACATATGCATTAGTAAATCATCCTACAATACATCTGTCTACTACCCTTAGTTTCTTTTGATTAAAATGAATTGATGCTGATCCGTAACAATTTAGTTTCTTTTGATACATCAGCATGTTCGTTTGGCTGTGGCTTGTCGTAAACGATCGTAAATTTCTAGCCGGAACAGTATTTTTCTCTCACACAAACCAGCCAGCAGTACTTCTTCACAAACCAGCAACGAAACGAACCAGCCAACCGAACAGGCTGACAGATTGCCCTTTCCAGTATCAGGGCCATGTCGAGGGCCGTGCAAACGGTGCGAGGGAACAGGGCCTCTAATTACCAAGGGCCCCAAATTTTGTTGGATTTACTAGCTACCAACCATCACTCCATCTTTAGTTCATCACCAGGTGTGTGCAAACTGCTAGTGACTATCAGCTATAGGCCTAGCTATAGGGGATAAATTCAAGCCCATGCCGTTAACTTTCGTGATGGATTAGCGCTGGAACAGGCATGAGTCATGACTGTTATAAAAAAAGGTCATAGGTCATTTTAATCTTTTCCTTCGATTTGAATTTACTATCCTTCGTATCATTATATGAACTTTTTTTTCCAGGCAATCATTATGTGAACTATAACTATCTCTCCTTCGTATGATTACGGCTAGTGTTCTAAGGTTAATATGTATATAAGATATGCATGTAGAATTGATAATTATTGTAGTCCTTTTTATCAAAGGATAAAGCCTCATTTTACAGTTTGGTACAGGGCCTCAAATTTTACCGGCACGGCCCTGTTCCAGTTGACAAGATACAGTATCATTTACCGGGGTCAAAAGTTATCATACTGTGACAGTTAAAACATGTGACCATATGCCTTCAACTTCCCTGTGAATTAAGTTGTACTGTGCTTGGTCTCCTAGGCAGCAATCATATATCGCTCCTGTTGTGAACTTTGTGAAAATTCCACATCTCATAGTTTCTTATTTAAATGTTTGGTTTTATTCATTCTTTTCGTTGGCATCAGGTTTATCCATGTAGTTGAAAGTTGAAACTACGTATATGAAAGCATTCAAGAAACGGCGTTGAACAGATCCATGTGTTGGCGTGTGCACATATTCGATCGTACTCGCAAGAGCGTGTGGTAAACCGGTAACAGAGTGAGCGGCAGCGGGAAAGCCAGCTACAACCAGTGGAAGTCTGCGTAGGACAGAAACCACCATATGTCTAGGAAATGGTTTGAAACCGGTTTGAGACATGGTATAGTTTGGTTTGGATTTGGGAGGGTGAGTGGTGGGCTGGTCTGGGCCACTGGTTTAATTAATGTTCTTTCACAGAACAGTTTGATGTTGTTTTGAGCCCCGCACACACACACGCACACTCCCTATCCCAGAGAAAAGTGGGTGTGGGTTCTTCCAACCATCGTCGGTAAAGATCGCTAGTTGATGACTTGATGTGCTCTGTTCGGGGCGATGGTGCCCAAGAAGAAAGGGAACCCAGGAGCCGGGCGGGACGCCGCTCATCAGTGTGAACCTCTTGACGCACGGCTTGAGCGCGAGGCCGTCCCACCCCATCCATCGTTTTCGCGCGGTCACATCCGCGAGCAATCCGGGGAGGAAAACCAGGGTTCAGTTGGTTGCTGTACCAGCTCAGTTGTCGAGGACGAGGTGTAGCTAATGACTGAAACGTTCAGCTTATGCCCTGTTTAGTTCTAATAAATTTTCACCTCAAAATGTCACATCGAATCTTATGGCACATACATGGAGTACTAAATGTAGACGAAAAAAAACTAATTATACGGTTGGATGAGAAATCGTGAGACGAAACTTTCGAACCTAATTAGTCCATAATTAGACATTAATTGCTAAATACAAACGAAAGTGCTATAATAGCTAAACCTAAAAAATTTCGCGAACTAAACGCGCCCTTACTCAGGCATGTGCCATACTGACATGCATGCATGGTTCCAGACTTCAGTTCCAGTTCCTTGGAACACTCATGCTTCTACAGTTCTACTACTTGCCGATGGAACACTGTGCCGTTGTCCGAGAATTTTAAGTACAGGTTTGTTTGGTTTCTCTGACATTGAAGCGCAGTGCAGTGCTAGAAATCCACTCACGTGGCATGAAATCCATGTGAGTACTTCTTTTTTGTTCGCTTATGAAGAAGAAAAAAGGCAATGGCTACGACCGACCCAACACTGATGGCTGATGGCCACCTGTGTACTCTGGCCTTTGATTGAGTCAAACTATTACACCTAACAATGGATAGATGATACGGTGCAGTTTGTGCTCTTCTGCGCCCGTGGAAGACTTCTACGACATGCATGTCTTTTTGCACAATGTGTACACATCAGCCATTGCAAAATCCCGGCTCGATCCTGGCACATTTTCTTTTCTGATGATAGAGCAACAGAGCATGGCCTGATGGCCATGTGAGTGAGGTTCAGCGTAACTGCCAAAGCAAACAAACTCTTCTTGAAATTTATGTGCACTGTTCTCTTCAAGACATGCCGTGTAATTAGACCTGGTTTATTTCCAAAAAGTTTTCTCAAAAAGTGTTACAGTAGTCATCACATCGAATCTTACGATACGTGTATGGAGCATTAAATGTTGACGGAAAAAAAAACTAATTATACAGTTTGGTAGGAAATCGCGAAATGAACGTTTTGAGCCTAATTAGTCTATAATTGAACACTAATTGCTAAATAAAAACAAAAATACTACGGTAGCCAAATTCTCAAATTTTGCGTAACTAAACGAGGCCTTAATATTATAAGAGATCAATCTGTCACGACGTCACGTCGCTGATGAGAAGTCAAGTCCGTGCTCATCATGGCATTTACTGCTTTAGACTTCCAATGGAAAAAGTGGTTGTTGATCCATAAATATTCTCACTATAAAGCACCAAAGCATCAGATATTCAGATACTTGTGTTCAAACTTCTCGGTCCACTTCGCCTTTTCTTCTCTAACGTTTCTCTTGAATCACAGCATCGCGTCATGGCGAGAAGATCCCTCAAAGCCAGGCCGACGCTGGTGCTCATCAGCCTTCTTCTAATGGCAGACCTGGCAATCGTCGGCTATGGCCGAAGAGTTGCAGAACTGGATGTCTTAGCAGTCGGCGACAGCGGAGGCGGTGACCGTGGCTCGCCGCCGCGCAAAGGCTGCTGCTTGTCCAACCAGGCATCTTCTTCAGCGTCAGGGCGACACCTTGGTGATTGCTGCAAGCACATGCATGTTGTGTCCAAGAGGTTGGTGCCCCAGGGCCCAAACCCTCTGCATAACTGAAGGAGAAACCGTTCTGCACTTGCAATTGCAACGAGAGATAGTCAGAGTTTTTTTTTATGCCGCCATACAGAGTGATTAGTCAAGCTGTTGTTCTTTCGTGAGGTCATGTAATCTATAGGCTTAGTTAGAGCTTAGTTTGCTGCTAGTTCATACGGTCTCTCTCACTTTTGTCACTTTTGAGAGCTGCTCTTCATCAGTCAGAGACTGAAACTTTGTAGTAATGGATGGTTGAGTGCAAAGCTCTTGCTGAGGCCGAAATAAAATTCCTTTATCTACAAAATGCTTTCTGATGATGAGAATTTTCACTGGGATTTGTGATTCTGACATTGTATTCTTCTCTACATGCTTAACTGTTGTAGTCTTTTCAGTGGATTTTCTCAGATGATCCTGTGCTATGGTATGACCATTGAAATTGTAAGATGGGAATCACATCTAGTGGTCAATTGCAGTGCAACCCCTCTCTGCAAGTGAAAATAGCACTCACTAACTGACTGCTCGTCCAAGACTCCAGCATACAGAGGCGTGTTCTTGTCCATGTGCA
Organism: Miscanthus lutarioriparius; assembly: GCA_904845875.1. Classification (NCBI taxonomy): domain Eukaryota; kingdom Viridiplantae; phylum Streptophyta; class Magnoliopsida; order Poales; family Poaceae; genus Miscanthus; species Miscanthus lutarioriparius. The sequence goes on along the minus strand of CAJGYO010000002.1, from coordinate 103,270,423 downwards.
GTGCAGACTAAAATAAGATCAGCTCTTTGATGTCTTTGATAGAAATAGAATAGTGCTACGATGATTGGTGAGTTAGCCAGTAGGACACTCCAAGGGTTCTAAAAAACAACATCAGCATTGTTGATTCCCAAACGCCTCGTGACAAGTGATGAAGTATGATCCAAATGCGTACCGTTGTTTAGTCAGGCAGGTGGCAGCTGATAGATTAAAGAAACAAGGACAGTAGAGGATAGTTTTTTTCTCTCTCTCTTCCGCTTCTCGTCTTTGAGTAGGAGATGGTAATTCATCAGAAAATGGCACAAGCAAAGGAAAGATCTTGTGTATTGTTCAGCTGTAACACGTAGGCTGTGGTTTAAGAAAACTTAATGCGACATGATTGGAGTTGACGAACACGTTAGCAGCGCGGCATTTTTCTCAGAGTGAAGAGGATAGGTGGGGACTGCTGGAAATTCTGCAACTTTTGGTCAACTGCATGCGTATCCTTAATTGATGTTCCGAACTTTCAACAATATGTGTGAGCAAAGAATGCAACACTAAACTTGTTTGTCCTGTTGTTAATCCAAATGGACAGGGGGTTTTGAGTGACCCTGGAACTCTAAAAAATGTTAGACACCGGAATGAACTTTCAAAGGATAGGATTACCTGGATGCTCAGTCAACTTTGTGACTGGAATCTAAATTCGGCTGCCGTCCAGCCCAACTGCTCTTTTGCCCTCGAGTAATCATACAAGCAAGCCATGACGTCACACCGTATGATATGACGACGAATCTGTCATGCATTTGACAAATGCAACATGTAAGCAAATATTAGACGAATCCAAAGTTGGAGCAAGGACACCCCACCGAATCTGTGATGCCCTGCTCCTTAATTCTGGAAGTGAACCTGCAGTCCTCGCCGATCAGCAAATTCAATTCAGCATCAACTTACTTGCCCCAACTCCATATCCCTTCCAGTCCAGCTTTCTTGCTCCTGTTCTCCACCACGTCAATGATGATTTCAACATGGCGTAGCCTGATGCTATTAGCATGCGTACTGCTAATCGCAGAGTTTACCAGTTTCAGTGAAGGGAGGCTAATCGTCGCTGGAGAAGACGACAGACCGGCGGAGTCTTCAGTGGAGGAGCAGATTTACAAAATGGCAAGAGCGCAAGAACATCTTGGCAGTGGCTCTCCTCCCGGCCGAATGTATCAAGCATCTGCAAGACCAGTGCCTCGAGGCTCAACTCCCCTGCATAATCGATAGTTCAGGTGACCTCATTTTGTCTGACAAGCCGTAGAACAATCGTAGCTCTCAATCAGGAAAAAAAAAGCCCTGTGCAGACGCTGGTTGGGCAGTACACACGTCTGGGGAGGACGAGAAGGAACAAATAGCAAAAAAATGGTGGTTTGCCAGAGAAGGCGCATGGGCCTAAGCGGGCCAGGAGTGCAGCGGCCTGTTATCCTCCCACCGTTGGAAGCGGGTGGTATTCGCTGCTCTGTAAGGCCAGCCTCACGCAATGCCCACCACTCTAGGTACCGGGACGCCAAAGCCTTCGCCAAAGCGCCCACGGCCCACTACGCAACTTGGAACGGGCGGGCCGCAGAATGCAACACCAGGCCCAGGTCCAAGCGCCACGATTGACATCCACACCACCTTGTTGCCCCCGCTCGGGTTACAAGCAGTCGCTACCTGCTCGGCGAGTGAGCCACTGAGTGCTGGCTATTTAAGTGGGTGCTATGCTCTATGAACAGGCAGTGTGGTACTAAACAGCACTAGTGTCATGCCAGTTGGCAAAGCTTCTGCTTTTGAGCCATTCTTAACTTGTGGGGAGAGAGTGGGCCTTTCCTGTAATTTTATCGCCTTGGGCCATTCTTAACTTGTGTTGATGGTTGGGCTTGTCTGAAGAATTTTTACAAGTGTTGCACTGCTGCCTACAAAAGAAGTGAGGCTGTGAAAGTGGCAGCATCGGAGAATAAAGAAGGGCGTCAGGCGTCAGGCGTCAGGCGTCAGGCGTCAGGCGTCAGCTGGAATAGCTGCTCACATCCATAAGACCATAACGATATCAAGCCGTCAATCTTAACTCTGTACCTTGAATTCTCATTTCAGATACGGATGAGACTCAAATTAGTACTTAAACCTTCTTTCCTCCTTACTGTACTTGTGCTCAAACCAAAAAGAAAAACTCAATTCAGTACCTGTTTTTAGAATTCATATTCGTACCTATTCTTTTTTTTTCGCGATCGGGCCGTTCACTCGTTTTTCATTAAGAGGATAACAATCACCGTTAAACAAGAGCACGAACGCGAACGCAATGGCGAGGGTCCATTGTGATCGGCGGCGGCACACCTAGCTACTGGATTCGAGAACTCATTCCCTGCTTGAAGATATGGCCAACAACGACATGTTTGTTAATGGTATGATGGAAACCTGTTTGCATTGCTACAAATGGCTCACTATACTTCCAATTCATGGTTGCAGTAAAGTAGATTTAGACATGTATGCGCTGATGTGATTAGTATAGAGAATAGATGGTCCTTTGTGTTCATCAATCCGTAGTATATAAAACTAAAACTTAGGCTAAGGGAAATGCACTCTGGCATGATTGTGTGACACGCGAAAGTAAATGCATATGCATGCAGACGAACATTGAATCTTCGAATGACACACATCTGAAATTTGCAGAGTCGCTCGAGATCTCTGCAGCAATTTTGGAGCCCATAATAAGGGAAAAAATAAAAAGAAATCAAATCATCAGCCGAACAGGCTGGGACGGAGCGCCGTTTTTTTTTTGTTCTTGGCTAGGAACACAACGGATCAAGCAAGAACTAATAATAAATCAATAAATGGATGGTATCATCACGCATGCTGAACGGCCGGCCGGCCCCGCGATCCATGCCATGCCTGGTCGTCACATCTTGGCGGTGGCGAAGGAGGCGGAGGACCCGGACCGGTCGTAGTAGTACTCGGGGATCGCCTGCGGCGGGCGGGCGAAGGAGCGGTTGGCCTCCTCGAGGTCCTCCTCCTCGTCGTAGTCGCCGTCGTCCTCGGCGGTGTGGAGGTGGATGCAGGAGCAGCGCTCCAGGGACGCGAAGAAGGCCGACGCCACGCCGGTGGCCACCCACATCGCGTACCCCTCCATGTTCCCGTACGACAGGATGCCGCCGTTGGCGTTGATGCCGTTCATGGCTGCCGGCCGAGGGAGAGCGGAGACGAGGCGGTGGACGATTGGTCGGTCGGTTGGTTTGGTTTGCCTTCGGTTTCAGACCCGTCTCTGTGTGGGTTGTTGGTGTTCCGATTTTTTTAGACAAAAGACAACGATGGTTGTTCCGAAATTAGGAGAGCTAGGCCCCTTCGGCACGGCTCATCCAAAACGGTTTCGTCGGTGAAACCAAAACCGGTGAAGCCAGAAAAACTGGCTTTTTTCGACTTCTAGTTCATTTTAACTCCGACTTACAAAATAGCTTCACGCTATAGTGCCTCAATTTGCGCAAAATGGACGAAGCCGAAGCCGGCATAAGCCGTGCCAAAGAGGCCCTTAGTCTGGTTGTGACTTGTGAGCCATATACAAGTGCCCAAAGGAGTTAACAGAGAGAAAAGATGGTGATGTCCCTAAAAAGTGGGCGTCCTCACCAACTCACCAGGCATAATTGCTTAGTGATGCACAAGACAGCGCAAGAGATGTTTGTTCTTCGACATGCTGCATTGCTGCTGATTGGAAGATGGTGGTCCTAGCAGATGAAGCAGCATCCCTGAGTGCCAAATAGATCAACTTATTAGTTAGCTAGGTCTTTTTTTCCTGGAATATGCAAAAGGTTTGTGCATCTTTATATTAAGTAGGAGATAGTTTTTACACGACGCGCTATTCAATAGCGCACTAATTAAGGAGGAAAAGAATGTTTGCATTATGGCATAGCCTCCTTAGCAAAGGGGTTTTGACGACTACTAACGAACCAGACAACCTAGCTTAGGTCTAAATGGGTGCAACGTTTAGTTGCTCCTGCATGTATCTTTCTGTTAGCTGGTATTGTTTTGGCTAGTTAAACTGTGGTGAAACCCCATGTGTTAGTCACGAGTGCTCACAAATTACCATTTCAAAGCCTCGTTGTAGGTCCACTAATTAAACAGAACGAACAGGTTCCACGATGAATAACACAGAATCTGTTCAATCCGTTTACTGCGATTGCAACACTCTGGGCGTTCGACGAATCTAGTGTAAACAAAAACTAAATAAAAGAATCAATCTTGCTCATCTTGACCCGTTACTCAACTATACCCATCTTAGAGCAAAGGGGACAAAAATCATTTTTTATTAATTTTGGATAGTTATAAGATGAAGGGCGGGCCTGGTACAAGCGGTAAGCGGTAGAGTCTTACCGCCTATGACAGAAAGGTCCCGGGTTCGAGTCGCGGTCTCCTCGCATTGCACAGGCGAGGGTAAGGCTTGCCACTGACACCCTTCCCCAGATCCCGCACAGAGCAAAAGCTCTCTGCACTAGATATGCCTCTTTGGATAGCTATAAGATGGAGGTGCATCAGAAGAAACTTATTGTTCATATAAGTACTCAACTATATCTATTACTCCCGTAGATTCCAAGTAAGTTTAGGAAAGTAGTATGATATAGAAAATACCACACTATCCTTTATTAACTAGAGTACTTGCACACTGATCGGTGATTGTTCTAATAACACACAAACAATAGCATTTACTACACACATCTAACTGCAGAAACTCAATATTAAAATTGAGAGATGGGAGGGGTGCAATAAATACAAAGAGACTTCGAGAAAATAAATAACCCGATGAACCATTCAGTCTCTAAAATATTGATTTATTTGTAAACAAATTTTTAAGCTGAAATCTATTTTTTCGGAACAAATGGAATATCTTTTTTGAAATAAATTTTTAGCTTCTCAGCATAAAAATTAGAAAAGTTATTTAAAACGTATTTTTAGTTTTTAATTCATTTAAAAAAAATCAAAAGCCAACTCAATAGTTAGGTTGTTTGTTTTACCTTCTGATTTCAGCTTCAAAGTTCTCAAAATCCAACTCAACCGCCCACTTGCATCGAACGGAAGGGAGAGAACCAGAACTCGTCCGAAAATAGACCGGGGTGGGTGCTCCCAAATGGTCGCGGCGCCTCGAGTCTCACGTGGGCCCCGTGGGGCCTCCCGCCAAGTCAGGAGAACAGGGACACGGTGGCACGGATAAGCCGATAAGATAGCGGGCGGGGAGAGCTCGGTCCGACTCTGCCTCATCGCCACCCTCTCTTCTCCCTCCCCTTCCCCTTCACCTCACACAGGTCAAGCCAGCCACACCGCAACCGCATTGGCATGGCATCGTCGTCCTGCCTCGCCTCGCCGTCTGGCGCTGCGCTCTGCCGCCCGCGGCGGCCGAGGTGCCGCGTGGCGTGCTCGGCGGCCGACGCCGGCGGGAACACCGAGCCGGCGTGGGCCAAGGGCGCCGGCCGCCTCGCGTGCGGCGTGCTGGCGGCCTGGGCCGTCGCGTCCGCGTCCAATCCGGTCATTGCCGCCAGCCAGGTTGGTGAATATCCGTCTTTCTTATCACATATTCGCGTTGCGGGCTGGGGTGCAATTTCTGGAATGTAGTTTTTATCGATAACGTCACGTTGCATTAGGCAGTGAAAGGGAGCTATTGCTGGGATGGAATTTTTAACCTCTGTCAAATGATAGTCTCGGTCTGGGTCACTGGGTGTGATTTTTCTGATTGAATTGAATCGGCCTCACATTTTGCGATCTGATAGCAGGCATAGTCACTATTTACTGTTTCCCTTAATTCGGTTCAGAATAAGTTGCTGTAAAATATGTAGAGCTGCTCCATTGAAAATTTCTTTACAAGGAAAACAATAACTAGTTAAGTACAAGATGTTTTTCCTTAAGAAAAATTCTAAAACCGTTGGAAGATTTTGAGGGTTCTGTTAAAACAGGTATTGGTACTCACTACTCAAGAGTTAATTACAAGGTATTTTTTCATGGTGATAAATTCGAATCAGTCTCACGAGTTTGAGCTGTTCCAGTTAAAGAATATATAGTACAGCTACCGCAGCATTTGATGTGGGCTACTGCAACATGCCAACATCAGTTATTGAAGCTCAGCACGTTATTCAATTCAATTTTCTATATGTTCTGAAAAGCACCTGAAATTTAGCATCACTTGCGCTCAATCTAAAGCTAGAAATAAATTCTGTTCTTGGTTAGTCTTATGAGACTTCAGATTGGCATTGCATCTTCAAAAGTGGGTTCTGGTACTGTGGCACAGCTACAGAGAAGAGGGGAATATTTGTGGAGAAATAACTATTGTGCTCTATTTGGTGATCTGATTAACCGGATGAAGCATGGCCATTTTCACTTTGCTTAGGTTGAGTTGTGAACTATGAATACATTTTACTCCCTCTGTTTTAAATTATAAGACGTTTTGGCTTTTCTAGGATCTAGACATAGTGTATATCTAAGACGGTCTCCAACAAACGCAACCCAAAATACAAGACCTATTCGTCCTTTGGGTAGCGCCTATTTTTTGTCTTCTCCAACAACAAGACCCAAAAGAAAACCCTTTCTGCAAATAGGTCTCCAGGAGAGGATACTCAGATTTGGGTTATGTCTCTTCTGGCACCTAAAATGGGTCTTCCACTCTGTTGGAGGTTATATGTATTGTATTGGAGACCCATTTTGGGTTTAGGTTCCGCAATGGGTCTCCTGGAGACAGCCTAAGTGCATAGCAAAAGATATGAATCTAGAAAACACAAAATGTTTTATAATTTGGAACGGAGGAAATACTATTTTAGCTTTAAGACAGAATTATTCTTCATTTTCTTTTTGATCCTATAAGTGTGAACTGAATATACAGTCAGTCTACTCAGCATCTTCAGAAGCCTCATCATAAATCTAGGACTTCTTTTCCTTACTACAGTGCTGAATTACTTTACTGACATTACATTATTCACTGTTTGCTTTATTTTGTTAGAGATTGCCTCCACTCTCAACGGAGCCAAACCGATGTGAGCGTGCATTTGTGGGGAACACAATTGGTCAAGCAAATGGGGTGTATGACAAGCCCCTTGATCTCCGGTTCTGTGATTACTCGAACGAGAAAACTAATCTAAAAGGCAAGTCTTTAGCTGCAGCATTAATGTCCGAGGCAAAGTTTGACGGCGCTGACATGTCTGAAGTTGTCATGTCCAAAGCTTATGCTGTTGGTGCAAGTTTCAAAGGTACTAACTAATTGTGCACCTCTTTTTTTAAGGAAAAATTGCTCAGCTTATTTTGTTGTTCTTGTTCACTCCACAATATTGCTGAATTGTTTTACTTATACTGTAATACAGTAATACTGAATGAACAGAATGGTAAGCTCTTCTGGTTCAAATGCTTTTTCAGGAACCGACTTCACGAATGCAGTGATAGACCGTGTCAATTTCGAGAAGGCCGATCTCACAGGGGCAATCTTCAAGAACACAGTTTTGTCAGGATCGACCTTTGATGATGCGAAGATGGACGATGTCGTGTTTGAGGACACAATCATTGGCTACATTGACCTTCAGAAGCTATGTAGAAACACAAGTATCAGCCCAGACGCGAGATTGGAGCTGGGCTGTAGGTGATTCAACAGAGTTCATCCCTATGGTTCAAGTTAATATATCGATATCGTCCTTTAAGTGTTCATGCCTGTCTATAGAGCCACCATAACAAGACGCGATCCTCGCAGAAAGACGTGATGCCGATTTTCTCCATATCTATGTATCTATCGATCTATGTACAAACCTCTGTATATCTCAAATATCAGCAGCAATGTAACCATGCTTCTTAGTTCTTACACTTGCAAACTCAAACACCACATATATACATATATATAAAAGGAAGCACTATGGTTTCCCCACACACATATTATTATTATTGTTCATTCACAATGCAGTTATAATAACATTACTATCTCATGATGGAACCATGCCATGGAATGGAAAGATGCATGGATGCTTTATTCTACATACTACTAGTACTAGCATCACACACGCTCTAACATGCGCTAGCTTCGCCAACCTTATTTGTTTGCCTCTTGGTCCTGGGTTGGCTCCTTGATGCGCATCCATCTACTAGTATACTGGAAAACTGGCCCCTACAAGGGCCGATGCTGCTCATGGATGATACTATGCTTGCTGTATAGCCATTGCCGGGCACGCGGAACCAAGACGCACCATCTAAATGGCCGGCCCGCCGCCGGGCACTTGCCGGTGGTAAGGTCTTTTCTTCTTGTCTTGTTTGGATGCATTGTATTTCTGATCGAAGTGCTGCGGTTCATTCGACGTCGTTGCCGTTGTTCTGCTTGCCGCTGTCGATGAGGCAGGTCTCGACGCCGCCGGTCATCCAGAGGAACCACGCGTAGCTGCTCCGGTGGTGGCTGCTCTCGGGCTCCTCGTCGATGGCGCCGGTAAACATGTCCTCCGCGCCGCCCATGTCGCCGCGGGCGTGCCAGAGGAACATGCCGTACCTCCGCATCGCTTCGCCGTCCGGTGGTTCGGCGGCCACCGCCTGCTTGAAGTACATCTCCGCCCTGTCGTCACATGTGTGCCGTGATCACGCGTAAGAAACCAAGATTCCTAACAGGTTGGTTAATTAGATCGTGATTGAATGAAGGGTCGCATTTCAAAGCATGCATGCGCCAAGAGGCACCTGTTGATGTCCTTGTCGAACTCGTAGAGGAGCTGCGCGTAGTTGGACAGGATGAGCGAGTTGGCGCCGCCTGAGGCGATGATCCTCTCGTACGCCGCCTTCCGGCGCCGCGCGCGGGCGCTGTCGATCTCCTTGATCTCTTCCTCGTCGAGTTCCTCCTGGCCGTAGCTGTCCCCGAACAGGCCGCCGCCATGCAAGATGCCGATCTGGCCCCACAGCTCCTTCTCCATGTCCGCCTCCACCAGCTCCGGCATGTCGTCCTCGGGTGGTTCCTCCGCCGCGTCCCCGTTGCCGTCGGGGCGGTCAGCCTCTGCTGCGTTCCCCGACGACGCCTCGGGCTTCTTCGCCTCCATGCGGCCCCTCTCCGCCTCCACGATTGTGCCGAGGCAGCAGGCGACCATCCCGAGCAGCCCGACGGCGAGGTCCGGCGACTGGAGGTGAACCTTACTGAAGACCCACGCCACGGCGCCCCCGGCGCCGCGCGCGGCCTCGGCGGCGCCCCCGGCCGCCGCTCCCTGGACAGCCTCCACGGCCTTGACAAGGGCCGCCACGGCGCACCCGGCCGCGCTCGTGGCCATCGCCCGCGGCACCCCTCGCTGCGCCGCCGCCTGCTTCCTCCTGGCCTGGATGGCGCGCAGCGACGCATGCATCGTGGCCATGGACGGCGGCTGCTGCTGGTCGTCCCCGGCGCCGCACGCCGCGGGCCTGAAGGACCGCGCGTTCTTCCGCTGCCCGGCCCTCGCGGGCGCCGGGAACGCCGCCAGCGCCAACGGGACGCTCCTGGGCATGGCGACCACGCTCGCCGGCGTCATCCTCGCGACCCACCGACAACGCAACGCAAGGGACTCTCTCGAACGGAAAGGTTGCTGTGTTGGTTAGGAACGGAGCCTCCAACCGAAGGCGGAGTGGAATGGCGATCTAGCTTGCGCTTGCGGAGAGAGAGGAGAGGCAATGGCGGCATTTATAGGCCCCCTGGGCCGTGCCACGTCGGGGAAGGGTCGTGCTCCTGGACGATGCGTGCCTTGCGCGCCAGTTCGGGCCAGTTCAGCGCCTGCTTAATTTCGTCGCGGAGCAAGGGGAAAAAGGCTCGGCCGCGCGCTGCTCTCGGCGAGGGTCGTTTTGGCCGCGCGCGGTGGCAGCACCCGCTCGTGTGACGCGCACGGCGATCTGGCGTGGCACTGCAGACTGCACGGGAACGTGTCCTTTGCCGATGCGAGCAGAGAACTGGCCGGAGAGGAATACCGGAAAAGGATTAATCAATCACTTGCAAAATTAATTAATATATTATTCCTATATTGAAGAAATTATATATTGTTTATTTTATTTTATGGAAAACAGCATTGAATAAATTACTCGAGGTTGCTGCGGCATGTGATAGTGCTCTGTGTTCCAAGTTACGCGTCGTTTATGTAGCATTGTCACTGCCCGGGATTTATAAGAGAACCTGAAACGATTCTTAACATGACTTGGATTGATTGTTTTAGATTATAATTCTTTTCTTATAACGAAACTAATTTAATTATCTTGTATCACCATGGTCCATTGTGTGTCATGCCATGTGCGTACACGAAACCAATGCTACGAGGTTGGATTGCACGATAAGAGTATCTGTGCGGTTGTGGCATTACACGTAAAAGGGAAAAAACAAATGTGTGGTCTATTGTCGCTTCTAACAATCTGACGTGAGAGAATTGTCATAAGCTGCGTTGTTGTATTAGCCTATATTGATCTAGTAGAATCAAAGATAACTATGAGTTGGCATTGATATTCATGCTAAACCCAGTTGTGATGCAAGAAACAAAATGCCGAAGTTGTACAAAATAGGGTACACTGTGCACCAAACCAACACTACAGGTTGGATTGCACGTTAAGTGTTAGATGTATGGTTGTCACATTACGTCAAAAGAAGGAATCAAATATGTGGTGCAACGTGGGCTTCCATTGTCTGACATGGCGACTTGGATTGATTGTTTTAGATTATATTTCTTTTCATTTAGCGAAACTAGTTTAATTATCTTATATTTACCATGCTCCATTGTGTGTCATGCGACGTGCATACACGAAACCAATGCTATGAGGTTGAATTGCACGATAAGTGCATGATGTGTGGTTGTGGCATTACACGTAAAAAGGGGAAAACAAATGTGTGCGGTCCATTATCACTTCTAACGATCTGACGTGTGAGAATTGGCATACGTTGCATTGTCGTATTAGCCTATACTGATATGGCAGAATTGAAGATAACTATGAGTTATTGATGCAAGAAACGACACGCAGAAGTTGTACAAAATAGGGTGCATTTTGCACCGAACCAACGCTACAGGTTGGATTGCACATTAAGTGTAATATGTATGGTTGTCGCATTACACGTCAAACGAAGGAATCAAATACGTGGTGCAGCGTGGGCTTCCACTATCTAATGTAGGAGGATTAGCAAACGTTACGTATATTGATCTGGGGGCCGTTCGACTGGTAGAAATTTCAGCCGGAATTCACTGTTCACGGCTAAAATTCATTGTTCACGCTCTCACAAATTCCTCCAGATTCATCCAGATTCCTCCAAGCAAACAGGGCCCTAGTTGTTGGCGCTGCTAGACTAGGGGTCCCACCTAACACACGATGGCCATGACCCAGTGCCCCTATAGCTTTGGTTCAACCACTGAAAATGGCGTGGTAGTTGGGCCAACTAGGACCCAAAAGGGTCCTTGGCGATCGACCACCTAGGGAGGGAGTGTGCTTGGCCAGGGATGCCCACGCCAAGTATTCCTGTACCGAGTATAGGACCAGGTCGGTCGAGCGGGTCCTTGGGAAGGTGCTTGGAGATTTTAGAATTGCGCCTTCTCATGTTCACGCTTGGGTTAGATCGACAAACTAAATGAGATGGAACGGTTGGAGAACGGGAGTGGACATATGCTATCATAATTACCTGCTCTTGTCCCATTCGTAAATATGAATCGGGTTCACTGGGTTGCTGTGCCTGCATCTCAACGGCTTGACTCCCAAGGCATGAGGACGACAAGGCAGCCCCCACAACATGACAAAAGGGCATGCCAACTGCGAGCTAGCACGCGTCAGAGAGGCATTTGTTAGGAGTATGTGTGGGTGACCGATTCTGAGGGTTTGTAGCACCTCCTGAGAGGGGGTATAAAAGGTGGCTTTATGGGAGGGGGAGGATTACAGAAGAACAAAGACAATACACACAAAGCTCTACCTTACCTAGGATATACAACTTTTACCCTAACGAGGGCAAACCGTCGCGCATCGTCTTCCACCGCTGACACCAATGGAATCAGAAATAACTATGAGTTTGGCATCCATATAATTCGATTGTTGATATAAGAAAGAACACACAAAACTTGTATAGAGGGTGTGGTGTTGGGCTCATATACTCATTTTGTTAGAAATGGCATGTCTATTTCAGAATATGAGGGAGTCACAAGAAAGTACTCCCTCTGTTCTAAATTATAAGTCGCTTTGACTTTTCTGGTACATCCATTTTGCTATGCATCTAGATATAATAATATGTGTAGATACATAGCAAAATGGATGAACCAAAAAAGTCAAAACGACTTATAATTTAGAACAGAGGGAGCATAGTACAAGTATGAAACGCAAATGCAAGTCAAAATAAAGGGGGGGTATGTGCACAACCTTGAATTCCCACTATTTGACGTGGAAATATTATAATGTACGTCATGTGTTTGCATGTGCAATTCTTGGAAGACTAGGAACAAACATGAATTGACATGTATATCCTAAATTTAGTTGTTGGTTTGAGGAGGAAACAACAAATACACAAAGGTTGAATAGAACTAGATGATATTATGCTAAGGAGCAATTTTGATTGGGCAATCGATGTATCTATTATATCTATTCTTACATATATGGAAATATAAAAGTAGGTCAAGTGTAAGAAGCAGCGTGTGTGCATTACACGTCAAAATAAAGAAAAAAACTCTATTTGATATAGGTTGATTGACTCACACTATATATGTTATGTTTCTTAATTATTTTAGATTCCAATTTTCTTGTTTGTGAAAGTAGTTTCTTATGTTGATTGTGCAGTGGTCCGTTGTGTGTGTCATGCGATGTACATACACCAAACCAATGCTATGAGGTTGGACTGGATGATAAGTTGTTACATTACATGTCAAAAAGGAAAACAGATAAGCGTGCATCATGGGTTTCCACTATTTGATGTGGAAGAATTGGAGTATGTTACATTGTTTGTATTGGCATGGGTACATTGAGTAGAATCAAAGATAGCATGTATCCTCACTAAACCTAGTTGTTGATACAAGAAATGAAATTGTACAAATATCATGCATTGTACACCAAACCAACAGTACAGGTTGGATTGCATGTGTAAGTCTAAGATGTGTGATTGTTGCTCTACACGTCAAAAGAAGAAATTAGATATGTGATGGTTGTTGCATTAGACGTCAAAAGAATAAATGAGATATGTGGTGCACCGTGGTTTTTCACTGTATGACATGGGAGGATTGACATGTGTTATAATGTTGTATTAGTTTGTATATTGATCTAGCAGGATCAAAGATAACTACGTGTGACATCTATATCATCAATAACTTGATTGTTGATACAAGAAACAACACACAAAGAATGTACATGGAAAGGTGTGGTATTATGCTAATGACCTTCATTTTGTCATGCAAAATTTGTCATGTGTCTATTCTAGGATATGAGAAATGGTAAGAAAGCACATGTCACCATGAGTTATTTGTCGTGATATACATAATAAGTCATGGTTATCCTCAACTCCAAACATAGAATAACTATACTGGTCACTAACAATGATCATACGGTAGATGCACTTTTCCAGTACTATGAAAAGGTTCTTGGCACTAACTTCGATCGTTCTTGGCGTCGGGGGCAGCAGGAAAGGGAGAGCGAGAGAAAGAGAGAGAGAAAAGAAATGGGCCGAGCTGGCCAAAACTTAACTCGCCCTGTCACGCCAGCCCGCCTGGCGCGACAGGGCGGGCACCATGCTCCATCACGCCAGCTCGGGTCAACGACGGACGCCAGCGTGGGTCCCCTCATCGCGCCAGTGCATGTGGCGCGACCAAAATGGTCACTTTATGCAATTACTTTTTTTAGCGATTAGTATTAAAATATTGATTAAAAAGGGATTAAAATTAAAAAAAAAATCCACCGCAGGTCCACAAGTGATGGCTGTTCACTTAAAAAATAACACTAACACGAATCTTCCATAGAAATCAAAAGTTGCACGCAGATGCAATAAAAAAAAGGGAAATCTACCCATACTGGTTTAACATTTCAACACAGCATAATCAACAAAATATTGACACTAGAAACAGTAACCACATGATCCACATTTCACATTTGCAACAGGCTACCAAATGTTGGAATTAAATTCCCTGAATCATAAAATTAAATTCCCTGAATCATTAACAGCATGTTATACAATAAAGTGCAGAGTTGCTCTGATGTTCAGAGCAAAGGTATTGCTTCTCCCTAAGTTCAATGGCCTGATATGCAGCGTGCACAGAGCTTTAATCTACCATGATCCTACAGCGCCCTGGGCTGGGTTTTCGAAGTGGGAGAAGCCCCAGTACGTCTTCAGGGAGTACAGTGGGTGGATGGTTGGTCCTTCAGTTGTGATCCTGGCAATCTGTCATTCAACAGCTGGTTAGAGCAATCTGTAATCATATGCTGAATGTTTACATGTTCAGCAAACTAAGCACATTAACCATGATTAATGGGTTGATACCTGTAACTTCAGCCTGTTCGCTTGCTCGTATACGATCGTGGATTATAAGTTGGAACAGTATTTTTCTCTCACATCAAACCAGCCAGCAGTAAATAATCCACGATCGTTTACGACGAGGCTGCTTGTTGATAGATGACTTGTCACGGTACAGAAGGACCAGCAAGCACTTCTCAACCAGCTTTACAGCTTCTTAAAAAGTAATATCCTCACGCCATTCAACACGAAGTATTGGGATCGCCAGATGATTTCCAAATCCAGTAGCAACATAGTTTTCCTCAAAGTGGGTACCAATCATGTTAACCTGCACAGGCCAAGAGTTAGTTATAAGATGTTGACAATCCTAATTTTAAATCTCACAAAATCAATAAAAAGAACCCAAGGCTGCTAGTTAGACAATCGATATGCGACATCATACTTAGTATGGGAGTTGCCGCTGATCTGTGGCATCTTCTAGTGGCAACAGTTTCTATTCCCAAGTGCCCAGTGAAAAGTAAGATACTATCATTTGAAAGAAGAGCATACCATGCCAAGATACTTCTCATCACCCTTTGGACCCTTTTTAACTCCACCAAGTACAAGTGAATTCCAGAGAGGATCAAACTTGTTGCGTGGTGGCCCATAGAATCACCGGCTCAGGTGAGTGAACCACTCACCAGTCTTGCCGAGCACCCGCTAGTGTTGCCGAGCACCCACTAGCCGTGCCGACTACGAACGAGCGTTGTCCGTCCCCACGCACTATAGCCAGAGGTTGAAGAAGAGGGAGAACAGAGCATACACACACAGTACAAGACACCAGCGTTGGCCGAAGCCCTGTATGGAAGATGGCAAATCTAAACTCTCTTTACTGAGTTGTCGTGTATGTCTATTTATACAACTATATCCATCTAGTCCTAGTACAGCGCACATGTTGCAACAGTAACCAGATAACACAGCAAGGTTGACTCTGCGCCGGCCTCTGCATGTGGCTACAGTGCTGCAGGTGAGCCGTTCGGCGCCTACACCTGCAGCGGCTACAGTATCATAGCAGGGGCCTTTTCGGCGCCGCCTTCTCCTTGCTGTGTTCACACAAGGAAGCAGTAGATTATTCTAACAATTCTTCCCCTAATCCTACTGCTATCCCTTGTACCCCCTCCATGCCGATCATCTCCTTCACCTCCGTGAGTCGAAGACGTCCGAGCGGCTTGGTGAGGACGTCCGCGAGTTGCCGACCAGTTTTGACGAACTCGATGACGATCTGCCCTCCATCGACACAGTCCCTGAGGAAGTGGAACTTCACGTCGATGTGTTTGCTCCGGTCATGCAGAACCGGATTCTTCGCGAGGGCGATGGCGGGCTGATTGTCCACCATCAGTGCTGGTGGGTGAGCTTCCACGCCGGTCAGCTCGTCCAGCAGCCGGCATAGCCACACAACTTGGCACGCCGCTGTGGCCGCCGCTACGTACTCTGCCTCGCACGTAGATAGCGCAACCACCTTCTATTTCAGCGACAGCCATGAAATTGGGGCCGACCCGAGGAAGACGAGCACGCCAGAGGTGCTCCGTCGTCCGTCAATGTCCCCCGCCATGTCTGCATCGCTGAACACAATGAGCTGCAGCTTACTCCCGCCGGTCTTTGGGAAGATGATCCCTTGATCCATCGTCCCCTTGACGTAGCGCAGTAGCCGCTTCACCGCAGCCCAGTGATCCTCTCTGGGATCCTCCATGAAGCGACTGACGTAGCCCACGGCAAACGCAATGTCCGGCCTCGTGTGGACTAGGTAGCGCAGACCGCCGACGATGCTCCGGTAGAGTGTTGCATCCACTTTCGCCGCGGTGCTGGCCTTCATCAGTTTCAGTCGCTCCTCCATCGGAGTCACGCATGGCTTGCACTCAGCCATGCCGCTCCGCTCCAACAACTTGTAGGCATACGCGCTCTGACCGAGCGTGAGTTCCTTCTTCCCCTGTCTCACCTCGATGCCAAGGTAGTAGGAGAGTGCAACGAGATCGCTCATTCGAAAACGAGCCGCCATCTCGCGCTTGAACTGTTGATGTCCTCCGTGCGCGCGCCAGTGACGATTAAGTCATCCACATACACGCCGACGACGAGCTCCTCCTTCCCCCGTCGCCGTGTGTAGAGCGCGTGCTCGGTTGCGCACTGTTGAAACTCAAGCTCGCCCAGCGTGGCGTCAAGCTTGACGTTCCATGCTCGTGGGGTCTGCCGTAGCCCGTAGAGCGTCTTGCGCAGTCGGAGCACCCTGTGCTCCTCTCCCTTGACGGCAAAACCTGGAGGTTGCCTGACGAAGACCATCTCCGCCAGCTCACAGCTGAGGAAGGCCGATTTAACGTCCAAGTGATGGATGCACCAGTCCTTTGCTGCTGTCAAGGCTAGTAGCAAACGGATAGACTCCATGCGCTGCCCTCGCGCTGAACAAAGCCTCGGGCCACGAGGCGCGCCTTGTGCTTGACAATGGCACCGAGCTCGTCCCATTTGACCTTGTACACCCACTTCATGCTGATCGGACGACATCCTAGAGGTGGATCGACGAGCTGCCAAGTCTCGTTTTCCTCGATCGCCTTCATCTCCTCCAGCATCGCCCGTCGCCGGTTTCCGTCCCGCTCGGCTAGCGCGAACGTGGGTGGTTCCTCTGCACTGACGAGCAGCAGCTCTGCGTCATTGAGCAGCCTACCCGCCAGTCCTGAGGGCCCTGTGCCGTCGACGATGTCGTCCAGCCTACGGAACCGTACCTCCTCACCTTCGTGGAAGGCATCCACGAACTCAGTGATGTCACCGGGAGGTGAGGCGAACTCGATCGGCGTCGATGGAGTTCCCTGTTCCGCCAGAGTGCTCGGCACAGCACCTTGAGTGCTCGGCACCCTGGTTGTAGTGCTCGGCACTACTTCTGTATAGCTCGCCACTACTCCTGCAGTGCTCGGCACCACTGTAGGAGTCCTCAGCCTCAGTCTTGGTGTGGTTGGCACCACTGCAAGACGTCTTGGCTCCGCCACGGGAGTGCTCGACACCCGTCCTGTAATGGTCGCCACCACTGCAGAACCTCTCGGCACCACTCCTGGCGTGCTCGACATCCCTCCAGGAGTGCTCGGCATCCCTCATGAAGTGCTCGGCACTGACCCAGGAGTGCTCGGCACTCCTCCCGGAGTGCTCGGCACCTCTTCCCCAGCGTCTCCACCATCGTGGCTGACCAAGTGCTCGACGACGAAGGTGCCGGTGAAGCTGCCAGCTTCCCCTATGCTGGGACTGCTCCAGTCCCAAGCCGCCTTCTTGTTGAACACGACGTCGCGCGAGACAAGCACCTTGTCTCCGCGTGGGTCGTAGAGCCAGTACGCCTTGGTACCCTCCGCGTAGCCCAGAAACACCATAGGTGTGCTCCTGTCCTCCAGCTTGGTGAGGTTCGGCTTTGTCTTCGTGACGTGGCCGATGCAGCCAAATGTCCGGAGGAAGGACACGCTCGGCTTGCGCCCATACCAAGCTTCGAACGGCGTCTTGCCCATCAGGGCTTTGGTCGGAGAGCGGTTTAGGATGAACACCGCCGTGGTCACCGCCTCACCCCAGAACCTTGCCGGCATGCCTTTGGCCTTCATCATGGATCGGGCCATGCCGACCACCGTCTGATTCTGCCTCTCCACCACACCATTCTGTTGTGGCGAGTACAGCGTGGTGTGGTGTCGCACCACACCCTGATCCACGCAGTACGCAGCGAACTCCACCGAAGTGAATTCGCCGCCGCGATCAGTCCTCAGCATGCGGAGCTTCTTGCCGCTCTTGGCCTCCGTGCGCATCTTGAACTTCTTGATCACCGCCGCCGCTTCGTCCTTGCTCGTCAGGAGTTGCAGCCACATGTAGCGACTGCAATCATCCACGAGCAGGAGGAAGTACTGCCGACCACCATTTGTAGCAGGCATGATCAGCCCGCAGAGGTCGCCGTGGACGAGCTCGAGAGCGTCCATTGCGCGATACTTGGCTGCCTTTAGGAATGGTAGCCTCCTCTGCTTCCCGTCCAGGCAGCTGTCACATAGCTCGCCTCCGTGCTTGATGTGGGGTATCCCTCGGACCATCTTCTCCAGCCGACCAAGCGCGTCGAAGCTGAGATGTCCGAACCGGACATGCCACATCCATGGTTCCTCGGTGTGCCTTGCCGCCAGGCACACCGGCTGCTCTACCTTCAGGTCGAGCAGGTACAACTGGTTCAGGGACCTCTTCACCTTGGCAAGAAGTCGTTGCTCCCGGTCCCTGATCCTAAGGACTCCGTCTGATCAGAACCTCGCTACCGCGCTCATCCAGCTGACCAATGCTGATAATGCTGGAACGCAGCAGCGAGATGTAATATACATCCGTTAGCGCGCGGTGCTCCCTGTTCTGGTACCTGAAGATGATGGTGCCGCGCCCTTAGATTGCCACCCGTGAGCCGTCACCAAACTTCACCGTACCGGTAACATCGTCGTCGAGCTCGGAGAAGGATTCCTTGGAGCCCGTCATGTGGTTGCTGGCACCAGAATCCAGATACCACCGCTGCTCCTGGTCGGCGCCCACACGTCCGAGGTGGACTTGGGCACGTGGTTCGTCGAGGTTGACGATCTTCAGGGCCTTCCCAGGTCCTTCCACCGTCGTCGCCTCTTCCCTCTCCTCGGCCTCGACATCGTGCAGTGCACATAACATCGCCATCAGGATAGTGGCCTCATCCTCATCATCGGCTTGTGCTAGATGAGCCTGGGCCTTCTTTTCCTGCTTGTGGTTTGGCCACTCCCGTGCCTAATGGCCCATCTTCCCGCAGCACCGACAGGCGTTGGGGTCAACCTGCTTCTTCTTCTCCGAAGAAGCCCTGCCGCGGCGGTTGCCATCGCCACCGCAGCTGGAGGAGGCTGCCTTCCCAGAGTTCCTCCGAACAGCCCACTCCTCTTCCGTCAGCAGGAGTTTCCCACTGTCCTTCATTGCTGTCGCCTACTCCAGGCGCTCGTCCAGCCCCCGCAGACGGCCTGTCACATCCTCAATGGTGAGGGTGGACAAGTCCAGCATCCTCTCTATGGAGAGAGCGATCTGGATGTACTTTGCCGACACGGAGTGGAGGTACTTGGAGACCGCCTCTTCTTCATCGATGGTGACGCCGTGGCTCTTCAGCTTGCTGATGAGCATCTGCAGGCGGAGGGAGAAGTCATCCACCGTTTCATCATCCTTGAACTTGAGGTTGGCGTACTCCTGCTTCAGAAGCTGGGCCGTCATCTTCTTTGCGCGGTCGGAACCGACGCGCATCGCCGCAATAGCCTCCCAGGCCTCCTTAGCCGAGCTCTTTGCCCCCAACGGCTCCCTGTACTATGCCGATACAGCAGCGAGGATAGCCTCCAACGCTGACATGTCATGTTCTTCATTGTCGGTGCCCTTGTCAACAGCATTCTAGAGCTGTCGGGCTCTGAGCTTGACCTTCATGGTCACCGACCACTCTCCATAGTTGGTGCGAGTCAGCATCGATCAATTGGTGGCGTTGACCTCCCGCACCGTGCGAACAACGACCTCCAGTCGTGGCTGGGCAGCCACAGCAGTGCCACTGCTGTCGTCCATCTCCGAACCGCCCGTCATCGTCAGCGGTTAGTCTGGCGATGACGCTTGTATGGCTCCGATACCACTTGTTGGTCCACAAGATCACCGACTCAGGTGAGTGAACCACTCATCAGTCTTGTCGAGCACCCGCTAGTGTTGTCGAGCACCCACTAGCCGTGCCGACCACGAACAAGCGTTGTCCGTCCCCACGCATTATGGCCAGAGGTTGAAGAAGGGGGAGAACAGAGCATACACACACAGTATAAGACACCAACGTTGGCCGAAGCCCTGTATGGGAGATGGCAAATCTGAACTCTCTTTACTGAGTTGCCGTGTATGTCTATTTATACAGCTCTATCCATCTAGTCCTAGTACAACGCACATGCTGCAACAGTAACTAGATAACACAGCAGGATTGACTCTGTGCCGGCCTCTGCATGTGGCTACAGTGCTGCAGGTGAGCCGTTCGGCGCCTGCACCTGCAGCGGCTACAGTCAGCCTGTTCGCTTGCTCGTAAACGATCGTAAATTTTCAGCCGGAAACAGTGTTTTTCTCTCACACCAAACCAGCCAGCAGTAAATAATCCACGATACGATACGGTCTCCCGAACAGGCCGAGTATCACAGCAGGGGCCCTTTTCGGCATCGCCTTCCCTTTGTTGTGTTCACACAAGGAAGCAGTAGATTATTCTAACATTGCGTCCGTTGTACATTACTCTTGTCAAATAACTGTGGATCTCTTTGGGGCCCAAGGAGTTTCCATCATCCCACATATGATCAGACAAACTGAAAAGAAAGGGCCAATGAAGAGTTTCAAATATCCATAGCATTATAGAGAAAAACATGAGTTCGCATTATGAAGTTCCATATTCGCCCATTAGTTATGGAACACTTTTCTCGAACACATTAGTTAAGGACATACGTTAGTTCATCCAGATAGTGTAAAATCTCCTGGAAATCACTGAACTCTCCGCTTGCTCCAATGAGGCTATGCTTGCCAACTGCCTTAATGCGTTCCACACTCTTGTATCTCAAAGTTGACCCATACGAGGCTGCAAAAAGAAGTTAATACTAAAGTTCCCATTGTGATAATGGTATCTGTCTGTGCAGATGAACCGGGACTAACCTCCAGTGTCACATGCCATGATGACACCATCCTTGTATTTCAAGGCAATGACTGAAGTGCCAATCACATACGGATACCTACTGATGTGAAACAATGACCGGAGTATGTGAATGGATAGGCTTATCAAAAGCAATGCACAACAATAGAATCAAAGAAGAGTTGAATAGAAATGCCACACGGCAAGGATACTTGGACAGTAGTAGAGGTGTTCTGAAAATAACAAGCACACAATTCATGCCAGTCATATTGCCCTCACAGAAAACGTTAGAAACAAAGGCAATAACCAGGATACTGTTCACAGCTAATACTTGTAACAGTAACATATATAGTATTGCCAATAAGCTAAAAAATTGTAAATGTGTATATACTAGGTCAATGTGCAGTATAGAATGACAATCACTTAAAAAACCTAGCCCATTGTTGCAATGGCAAGATCACACAGCAAATTAACTTATTAAGCGTAAACAGAAAAGGCAAGGGGCTGGCAATAGATAGAATAGAACATTCATAACCAGAACTCCAGCAGTGAAGAAACAACATATTGTGGGAAAGTACAAAAGCTCAAGATCTTACATGGTCAAGGTGCGCTGGCAGTTGACATCCTGCAAAAATAAAGATAGTAAACATATCATACTGTCAGTATGATCGACAGCATAATTGAAGACACAAATCATCACCAGTGCTAGCGCAACAAGAGCACCTGAGTCCAGAAAAATTATTGTAGGCTGAGGGGCTCCCCTGAAATACAGGTAAAACTAAAATTTTCTAACAATGTTTCTTGGGCAAATAAAATTAATCAAGGGCAACCAATGCTAACGAAAGTAGACATCCTTTGCTCTCCCACAGATGTATCTAGTGGCATGAAAATGTTTTCAATCAAGATTCTAATCTGTCATGAAGCAGAAACAGAGCTCCCTCAGAATCTACGTGCGCGTTCTCCACAACGTGCTACAGTGATGTTCTCGACGAGAAGGAAAAGGCGCGCTCCAGAATAAACACAGGAGGAGGGATGCAGGGGTGGGGGAGCACCATGGAGCTGGAGGGCTGGACGAGGAGTTCTTGTGATTGAGCTTCACCACCTCCGGCGGCGGATTCAGCACGTCGATGTCGTTCTGCGCCTCTGCGGCACCTGCAACACCACCACTTGCAAAACCACACCGATCAGAACCCAAAATCTGACCAAGAAAAAAAGAAGAGCAAGGGACCGGAAGTATTCTGTCGGAATGGGTCGCTGTGCGTACAATGGTGGCAGGCTAGTGTTCGCTCCGCCGGCTCCACTTTGAAGGAGACGATCTCCGGCGAAGGAAGCGGCGGCAGGGCGTCCGAACTCGGGAGGCAGGGAGGCAGAGCAGAGGGTTGCGGTGGTGCTTGTAGCGGAGGGTGAAGCGATCTGCAATATGGACTCGGATCTAGAGAAGGTAGGAAGAGGAGGAGAAATTCGGAATTGGAAAAGCAAAACTTGCAGTCTTGCAGAGGAAGAACAAGCAGGGCCTTAGATTGCAATTTTTTTTAACCTGGACATTGTAGTACATTTCGTTTGTATTTGATAAATTTTATCCGATCATGGATTAATTAGACTTAAAAAATTATCTCGTGATTTACAACTAAACTATGTAATTAGTTACCTATATTTAATGCTCCATATATATATTCAAAAATTGATGTAACGAAGAAAAAGTGAAAAAACTTTGGAATTTAGATGCAATCTAAACGAGCCCAGAAACGGCGGAGGAATCGGAACGAGTTCAGAATTCAGAGTCTGTACTTTTTTTTAATTCACACAAAGTCTGTACCCGACATACGGAGTACGTGGGCTGGGCTTGGCCTGACGCCTGAGCTTGATGGGTTCCCCGCACGACTGCACAAGACGCGGCATGCCCGGCCCTTGGGATGGTCTTGTGCCGTCCAAATAGGGCCAAATGGCACCAGGCCGCCAACCAGTGCTTGAAGAGCATCTAGTCCGCGCGGCCGACGGCGTATCCGCTACCGCCATGGTCCTTGACGAGTGAGCGACTCCACGATCGACCTACTGAGCTGAGACAACAAGCACATATTCGAGCTGTCGTGCGCTTAGCAGCCTGGGAACGGGAACATGGCCACGTTCCTGACGTCTACGTTCCGAAAACGCGAATGTTTCCGTTCCATGTTATAAAATGATATCTAAGTTTCCGTTCTCGTTCCGGGAACAGGAACGGAAACGGGAACATGACTGCTAAGGTCGTGCGGGAACGATATCGTGGACGGCCAGACCCAGGTTGCGTGGTCCAAAGCGCGAGTGTATTGACGGTCGCCGCTTTGCTAGCTTTTGACTGATCGACAGCATCCATGCGTCAAGGGTGAATGAAGCCTTGCTTGCATCTCATGTGCATGCATGCTTTGCACGGTCAGTCATGCCGTTGGAGAACACGGCACCGTCCATCCGGAATCGTTGCATCTTTAACAAGAGAACTGTTATATAAATGAAAAATAATCAATACCGACTTAGTGGTGCACCTTAGCTGGCCTTGCGTCTTCGCGGCTGTCTGGGCGAACCCGTTCGGCCGTCCGCGAAGAGCGCGTCCAATGCTTCGGCGTTGGACGCAGTCAGGTTCCCGTCGAAGATCCTGTCAAAGGCCTCCAGTTCCGACGTGGATGGCGCTGATGAACCCTTGGTGTAGCCCATACGCTGCATGATTAGGATCTCACATCGTTTAGAAGCGGGTACTCGAGAGAGGCTTTGGGCCGCCAACCGCCTGCTTTGCCAAGGCAACACCGCCTTCGCAGGCGGCTGCTTGGGCGACTCACGAATCAGCGGGGAATCCCCTTGCGCACCACTTTCTTGGTGAAGTTGTGAAGTGCGTGCATAAGTTTTCAACGCATTTCTCTTCTTTTCTTCCACCTCAACATAAATTTGATACGACATCTTTTACAACCCATTTACATCATCTTGTTTATTGCTCTAAAGTATAGACGACGATGATTCTTCAGGGGAAGCAAATCGTTTGCAATAGAGACTTACGACGTGCTTGGTTCTGCAGGGCAAGGCTGCACTCGCCTCGCCTGCCTCACACGGCACCGAGGTGCTCATCAGGGCAAGAGAGTCAATTAGCTCACCTAAGCCAACAAGAAAAAAAAATTATCCACACAAAAACTGAAGTGAGCTAGGTACACATCCAGACACCTTGCTCACTCTGATTCCTAGCTTGGCGAGGTGATACATTGCTCGGCAAAGAATCAAGCATACTCTTATCCTTCTTCGTTCACAAGGGTCATGGACTCATGGGGCTGCTCTGCTCTGCTCCACTCCACCTCCCCCAGGCAAATCCTGGCGAGCTGCAGCCTGCAGCAGAGCCGTGAGTCGGTGGGTTGTCGAGGCCTTGAGGAGGGAATTGCGGCGTATACTGTGCTACACACGGTTCGCGCGCGCAGCGTTTCCGTTCATGGGATGCGAACGTGAACGTGCGATGCGACATGTCGCCGGCCGGGACGTGGCGCTGAGCCGGCGCCCAATTCACCGTCGCGTGCGCGCACGGGGACCCGGGCCGCACCGCACGTACGCCGCGCCCCGTCGGCGATTCGGCGATTTCTACTGACGGATCCCGTGGGGCGGGTGGGTGGAAGGAGCTGGTCTTCCTTCCGAGTTTCGGATAGCCACCCTTTCCTCTGGCGGAACGGGCACGGCAAGCGTCGCGAATCACGAAAGACAAGTTAGTGGTCGCATTTTCTCTGTCCCAGCCCAGTCATGCAGCTGAAACGGGCGAGAGCGAGCGAACGGCGGGCAGCGAGGCGGGGCCGGTCACGAGCGAAAGGTGGCGAGAGCGGCGGCACCAGGCGTTCCAGGGTAAGGCACGGCCAGACGGGAAAACGGGCAGGAGCGGCCGAGCGGGGGATCGCTTTTCGGTGGCGGGCCCTGTTTTCGGCGCAGCCGTCGCCGACGCCTTTCGGTTCAAAGGACCAAGTTGAGGCGGCGGCTAGGCGAGCACGTCATCAGGTGAAAACAAAAAGGATGACTGGCACGATTTGGGATTTTGTATGGGACACCATGCGGCATGCGCCGGTGTTCACGTTACCTCTAGTAGTACTAGAAAATTTGCACACCCATCACATCCCTGGAGGCCTGGACAACAAAACGTCATTTGCACTTCCGGTAGTGATGACTCCGTTCCAACAAGGTCACAATTGCTGAACTTCGAGACCATCTTTTTTCCGAGCAGCCTAGAGAATGTGTACTAGACTATTCGATGGTGAAGCTTTGGTATTTGCCTGTTTGGTTCGCACTGTTCATCACACTTTTCCCTTGGAAACGAAAGATCGGATGGGAGATTGGTATGTCGACCCCTACTTTCTTGCTGGAGGAAGGAGGATATTCACATCATATGCTCGCCCAACCTCACCTACGAATACTTCTGTTGTAAAAATAAAAACAAGTGCTGGTCTCTAGCCAATCCTCAGGGGAGTGTTCGGCTGAGCAAAGCCGGCTTGTTTTTTCAACTGGAGCAGTGTTTTCTCTCATAAATTTTCAGCATGAACAGTAAAAAATCATTCCAGCCGAACACTCCCTAGCTAGATGCATTATTTGGACAGTTAGACCAAACAGGACATGGCTTACCCCAGGTTTTCAAGTTTAAAATCCGGCTGGTCATCACCTCAATTCAGTATGCTTTCGCATCCGCGGATCAGAAGGGTACACGAATCATCCCCATCGAATGGGCATGAAAAAAAGAAAGAAAGAATGAAACGAACGAGATCAATGGCAATGGCAGTAAGAATGGCAATGGCCGCTCTCCTGCGCCCCCGCGCTCGCGCAGGGGGTCCGGGCCTGGGCCTGAAGCGGCGCCGGCGGCACGCCGCAGGCTCTCCGGAGCTCCTCGTACCTGCTGAGGTCGAAGCCCCTGGCCCGCATCACGCGCTTCTGCTTGGCCGCGAACCGGCTCTCGAAGAAGCCCTCGAACGACGGCTCCTTCTTGGTGCGGAGGAAGAAGGCGTAGCCGGCCATGAAGTACATGGACGTCACGTAGAAGCAGATGGGCTCCATCACGTCCCACGACAGCTCCCAGAAGGTGAGCCGCATGAACCCGGCCGTCTGGACCACCAGGTACGCCAGCCCGCACCACAGCTCCCGCCGCACCTGCGCCGCCGCCGCGCGGTCGATGTCCGCCTTCTGCGCCTCCATGGCCTTCAGCTCCTCCTCCCTTGCGGGGTCGCTGCTCTCCGCAGCGACGGGCAGCGCTTGCCGCACGGGAATGGCATTCTCGATTGCCTTGACGACCTGCGGTTGTCATCAGAGACAAGACAAAACGTTCCCACGATTTACTTGGCTGCTCTTCTTTTTCAAGGGAGATCCATCAAAAGAAAGAGCAATGCTGATAGGAGAAGATAGCATCCATGAAAGACCAAATGAAATGCAAATGCCTCAACCTTTGGATGTTATATATGCTTATGCAGTAGTAAAAAAAAAACAATACAAGTGCTTCAAGCTAAATGCAAATATTATTATGTTTTTGGAAGTAAGAAACTTTTTGCCTCATGGTTTGCAATAGATAAGCAGTTTGCACAAGAAAATAATGCACATGCTGACGTGGGAATGGCTTGTGCAAGGTATAAGATTGTTTAATTGGACATGGAACATGTATGGCGTGTAAAGAAAAATGCAGTTAATTACAAGAGTAAAGTTTTCAAAACTGTCCTTTCTGCAACAGCCCACCACGGCACCACCACTACCATAGGGACATATTGCCAAATTGTCTGGCTGTAGCCACCAAACACAACTAGATCAATCAAGATTTTTTTTTAAAAGGTTCAAGGTGCTTCTAGTGCTGCCTACGAATGCTATGACCCAATCTGGCTCACATGCCATGTGAAGTGTTCACCCAACTTTGTTTCGGTCACCCAAAACAAAAGAAAAGTAGATTAGCCATAACTTTTGAGCCCTGCATTATTAGTATCCTATTATTCACATGGATAGTGACGCTAATGCATTCAGCTAGAAAAAAAGGATTAGCAATAATAAGTTAGTAACTAGAACATGGTCTGATAAACTTAGGATGTAACTCAAACAGAAAAGGTGAAAAAGCTATTTCTATCTGATGTAAAAAATAGAACTCCCATAGTTCTTTAATCAGAGGAAAGATATTTTCAAACAATGAACTTTTGTGGTTTACTCCCCAAAACCAGAAGATTCCCTACGCTAAATCAAATCAAAAGTAGCATAAACTTGCAAATTAACAATTTTACCCTACAATAAACTAGCGACAAGGACACCTCATGATAGTCTAGCTGGTGTCACGATTGCCAGAAAGAGCAAATGTACTGGGAAATAAGTTATTGGGCATATATGTATTAGTTAACTGACAGCTTTTTTTTTGGGCTATATATACGTAACTAATTTTTATACAAATTGAAAGGTTCATCATCATCAATTCAACCCTCCACCACTGGCATGTGATGGGGCTACATCTGTAAATTTTCTATTGAAACACTATACTTTGCCAATATATAGTTACCAAATGAAATACTAACTTCTTTTTTTTCTCAAAATTAATGGTGCCCAGAAGAAGGCCAGGTGAATTCGCCTCATGTTCATTCATCGGAGTTAAGATTCAGATTTTTTTTTTCCAATCATGAGGTGTACCCTCTCAGATTTGGAGAGAGGGGTTAAATTTAGTTTTTTTTTTCTCTGGTTTTTGAGAGAAGAAAAACTCCCATCTTGGAGCGGAGTAAAATTGCCCAAACTTTGGGTGGCAACATCTCTTACTATCGTTTTAGAACAGCGCCCTTTCTTTGAATCTTTTCCTGTTGGGAAACATAGAAAAAAAAACACGCGGAAAGTCTCATCAGATCTCTGTGGTTTCCAAATGAAAATCTCTACCCGGTCGCCCGGAAAGAAATTTATCAGCACACAAGAGAGAAGTAAAGAAACCAACGTGTCTTTTCTCTTTAAGACATCCTAACTGCAAAAGCAAAAGCTAGACAAGGG
The DNA here is from genome assembly GCA_904845875.1 of Miscanthus lutarioriparius. Taxonomy (NCBI): domain Eukaryota; kingdom Viridiplantae; phylum Streptophyta; class Magnoliopsida; order Poales; family Poaceae; genus Miscanthus; species Miscanthus lutarioriparius. The sequence goes on along the minus strand of CAJGYO010000002.1, from coordinate 103,242,401 downwards.
AAAAATTTTGAAGAGAATTCAAGCAACATTAAGCTGATGGATGGATTTGAATTGAAATGAGCAAGATAAGATAACAAGATGGGGGCGAGAGAGAATCGTACCATATCGGGCCTGAGGAAGACGGTCTTGCCGAGCACGATGACGGATCCGGACTCGTCGAGCGCGCGCGCGACGGAGGGCCCCGCGTCCGGGCCGGCGGCGTCGCAGCAGAGGCGCAGGAAGTCGGCGTACGGCACGGCGCCGGCGCCGGACGCCCGAATCCGCGCGCGCGCCGCCTCCATCTGCGTGGCGCGCAGCACCTTGCGCGCCTCCTCCACCGTGAGACTCGCCGCCGCGGGCAGCGCCGCGTCCGTCGGCTCCCGCCTGGCCGGCCCCGGAGCCGGCGCGGCGGGCGGGACGAGGCCGTCGAGGTTGATCCGCGGGAACGCGAAGCCGACCCCGAGGTCCCGGATCCGGTCAGCGCCCAGGGGCATGAAGCCGCGGTCGGGCGGCACGGCGGGGCGGAACGCCGGCTGCTCCTGCAGGAACCGCCGGAGCACAAACGTCGACGACGACGACGCGAAGCGCTGCGCCACGGCTCTCCTCAGCACGGCCGCCATTGCTGCTGCTTAATGGGCCGGCACCAAGCTACTCCGATTCGACGGGATATGGATGGAAGAATGAACGGGCTGTAATGTAATCAATCAATGGAGGTGGGGGGTTGCAGGCTATTTATACCGCCCACGCCACGATGACAAGGACGCGACAGACGATAGCAGCCGTTTGCCCCGCTTGGGCGTTGTTGGGTCCAGCTCGCGTTCCTATTCCTACTTCCAACACGGGTCTCAGCGGATCAGCACGGGTAATTCGGCGTCCTGCATTCCTGTCCTTTGGGAGCCAGCTCAATTTACCAATCGTTTTGGTCATTAATCCACAAATTAAAAGGCACACTTAATGCGCCTCAGGAAAACATATTTCATCATAATCAACTCAATCAGTAGAACCTAATGTTTTCATATACTTATATATTTTTAAATTTTCTTTGTGGATATATTTTCTTTACTACGCCTATGATACCTTTTTTCAAAAATGTTTTCTTTGCAAACAGTTCAATTTCTATGTGGATTTCTCGTAAAATTAAAGGCTACTCGTACTCTTCGATTCGAAGCGTTTTAAGTATTTCATATTTATTAAAAACCGAGCTAAAAATTGTTAGGCGAATAAAGAAAATACGGAGTAAAACTATCGAGCTCACTGCGTGTTAGAACAATCTAGAAACGTGTATGGCGAGCGCGTGTGTTTGGTCGGAGTACGAGATGTAGGAGTGCGTTTTGGCCAGAGGTACTTCGTAGTTTGTTCCGTGTTGCAAAATGAAAATCTCTCGCGGACGTCCAGCTCATGAGGTCATCGTCGTGCAAACGAGTGAACGACTCGCTCCCAGTCTCCCACGTACTACTCCTACGTTACTGTCGAACGGAACGGCGAACGCTCTGCTCACACGTCTACTTGGAGCCCAGCCCAGCCGAGCCCAGCCCATGATAAAATCGTGCGAGGCGTGGCAAAACAAAAGTGTGTCAATTGCGTACGTCATATATAGCACACGATAAGATGCGTATGGGGTCGTATACAAGTTTTACATTTTAAATTTGCGTCTCCACGCAAAAGGTATGGATAATTGGATCGGATCACCAACACGAATTGAGATGTGAACGAAGTCCCTTTGCGATAAAATAAGATGCTCTTTTTTATATAAATGGTTGACGTAAAAGAGAACCCTAGCCACACACAAGAAACTTCGTGGCTCCATGATTATTGAGTGGCTTGGTTGAAGCATGTAAGCAACATTGTCCAGCTATGATAAGCACGGATTAAAGGACACGGATCAAAGAGACAGTATACAGCGATTATGGCACCCACTGTGATTAAAGCCCTATTTGGATCCACTAGCAGCTAAGAGCATCTCCAAATGTTCCAAAAAGAAGTTCTTCAAACCAATGAGTTTCTTGTATTATTGCCAAAAAAAAGGTGAAAGCATATTTGTTGGCTTCCTTCGTTTTCATAATCTCACTCCCAAAATATAAAAAATCAGTCTCACGTGAACATCCTACGCTCGTATCATCGTTCAATAAGCTTGATGACTAACGACGTAGTATTGATGAAAACATAATGAAATGCAAGTACGCGTCTAGTAAAATCTAAAATTTCATTAAATGTGTCATACTCTCTACTTCTCAAATGATAAGTCATTCTCACTTTTTTAGAGAGTCAAAGCATCTCAAGTTTGACCAAACTTATATAATAAAATAATAACATTTATGATACCAAATAAATATCATTAAATTCTTTATTAATTATGTTTTCATAATATATCTATTTAATATCATAATATTTGTAATTCTCTACATAATTTTGGTCAAACTTGAGACAAGTTAGATGAATTAAAATATTTTATTCTAATTGTATGATTTGTTATGTATATAAGACATCAATAATATGGCTAGAGTTTTGTCATCATATATAGACTATTAAAATATATATACTAAGTAAAAAATTATGGTTGTCCTGGGGGCATTGGCCCCTCCCCTGGCTCCGCCCTTGGTGGCAGAGAAGGTCGGCTTTCACGGCCGGCAACTTCTTTTGACGCTAATAACTCCTACATAAAATTAGCTAGTTAACAATTAGCTAGGTTGGTCTAACAATTAGCACCGTTGCGCGACGGTGGAGGTAACACGTGCGGCGTCGGTCCGATAGCCAGCGGTGTCTCTAGGAGGAGCGGAAGCTAAGAGATCTTAACCCTTCAGATACCATATTGGAGGATTAACTCAACTCTATTTCCATTAATCATAAGTGGGTTTATATAGAGATTACATGGGGATACAAAGAGATAGGAAAACTGAAAATAAAGAGACTACAACTCTTAATATTCTAACATATAGAAATTTAGGAAGGGGTATAGATGGCATCGTCGTGCAAGAGTTTAGTTAATATAGTACAACACTAGTCTTGAATATATAACATGTCGGATCCACGTTAACACTGAGTTAGCATATGCCACGTCAAGGATTGAGCGGGTCAAACCCATTTAGACTAGTGTTGAAACCCGACACAAGTTTAGAGACCCAAAAGTCCAAAAATAAAAGTTTAGAATCTAGATCGCGTCATCTTCCAAGTTTTAAAACCGTTCATACATTTTTACCCTAATTTGTTTTTGTTTGGGGTTGACATGGTATGTTTTACCTCATTTTTCTTGAAAATGAGGCCGTTGATATGTGGTTTGTGCCCTGATTGACAAATGCAAGTTTTAGTTGGTGATGCTGTCCTCGACGATCAAAGAAGCATTCTTTAGAAAAACTGATCTACAATATTCATCCAAATTGACGGTCAAAATTTCAAAATTTTTGGCCAACTTTATGGAAACATAAAGTATTTTATGACTGATGTGGTACTCAAAATATCAGAAAACACTTATATATTCTTGTAAAATTACTGACCTCTATTTTTATCTTGCAGCTGCCTGCGTGAATCGATTCTTTTGTGCCAGGTGCATATATGCCGGTATTGTCGTACGTACTGTAAAATGGAGTGGGAAAGATTGCAGCCTCATGTTTCCCGTCCTTGCAGTACAAACGATCTTGGAGGAATATTTTATATGTTGTGCTGACTGCCTGACTGGCACGGCAAGCCAGAGACATCTTTCTCGTTGTCTCGTATCCATGTCTAGGGATGAGCATGGCACATGCCTGCAAGAACCTCATCGATCTGCCCCGTCAAAAAAAGGCCAGCAAACTACAGAGCAGAGGCGTACAGCCGGCCTGCCGGACTGCCGGCCGGTGTTGCCGTCTCTATCTTTGGATTGGAATCCTGTGCGAAATACCGAATGCAGATGAGAAATGTTGAGAGGATCGGGTTGATCACATAATTGAAGCATCGTCGGCATGCATTTTGGCCTGCTTGATCTATATGTGCCTTGTATACTCCTCTAACATGTTGATCGATATGTATATCTGAATATCTCCCATACGGCATCCAGCCTCGAAGCTTTCCGATAGAGCAGTGCAGCACTACTCTTGTAAATGTCCCGGCCATATACAGCCTTCCCTGATGCACGCCTACCTCTGCTTTCCTGATAAAGAAAAGATATCCAAATATCCGAATCCGATGCATCTAGTAAGCTCTTGAGCACCTTTCTCTTGTTTAACGGCAGACCGAGCTCCAACATGCGTCCTGGAAAATCTATGCTCAGCCTTGGACCAGCACCACACGACCGGGCTCGTGCGGGTGCCAGTCCGTGTCCACCGCCGCACGCAACTCGTCAACCGGGTGACCGTGACCCGATCGACCCGCGCGCGCCCGTCAACTACTCTACCGGGCAGTGCGACACCGGCACGGCACTGCCCCGCGGCCCGACCGCGCGGGCAGGGAGGGACTGCGTCCGCTCACGCGTCCCCTGGCCGCGGAAAAGGTCCCGGACCGCGCGACGCCTTCAGCGCCCGCCGCTTGCGGTCACCGACGCCAACAGGTGTCGCGGTCGCGGCCCGTGTGCCGCGCGCCGACCCCGCGCGCGCGCGGGCGTGGGACACGCGGTCACCTCGCGCACTCGCATCGCATGAACCTGATCGGCTACCCGGCGTTGCATTCCACTCGCATAGCGGCAAAAGTGTACTCGCTTTCTGGAATTGAAGGGACTTCATTAATTCATTTCTGTGGCGTATCCTGAACGCACGCACCATATGCGCAAAAGAAATGTGACAAAAATCCTTATCCCGGCAAATGTTTTTGGGGAATGGGGTGAAGCCGGTCCTCTATATCACGCATGGGCGGCATGGCCAAATAAATACTCGTCGCACAGCGGAGGAAGCGAGATGACAAAAACACGGCGTGGATCGAGGCCAAGGTGCGGCCTCCCCCGGTTGCCGATTTCTCTTCCAAAAGAATGGATGGATGGGTGCGTGCGCGTCCAAGAAAACGGGCCGGGTACGGTGTCAACGTGGCTCTTCAGTCTTCACTCCTTGCGCGCTAGCCGCTAGCTGCACGTGACACCTGCCCATGACTGCGTTGCCATGCCTCGCCAAAATACTTACGCTGCTCTTCACGGCTAGCTGGCCACTCCTTTTTTTAGTTTTGCTGACTTGATGAACGTGAAGCGTACGTATGCACTAAAATCAGCAGGGGGACGAGGAACATGTGTTTCTCTCTGCACAGGGACATTTTAATTTTTCACCGAGGGAAGAGACAAATGGCGGTGAAACGATGTGGGCTTCCTGGAAGAGCGCTCCGGACATGTTGGTTGCGCTTTGCCAGTAGTCGGTAGATGCAGATGTATCTACAGTAGGTAGGAGAGTAGGTCATAGGTGGATGCATACAAAGCGCCGTTCTCGATAGTCAGCCGATAGTGAGAATAGTACTATGCAAAAAATAATGCTGGATTAGATTGTTTTGTGCGTACCGGCAGGCGGCAGCAGTGTACTGCTCCGTATGCCGGTGGATGCCATGCAATACCTGCGCATATGCTGCGTGCAGTACCGCGTTTCCTTTCCAGCAGCGGCATATTCCTGTAAGATATGCTCACTCGTAGTACCAAACAACTAAATTATTCAGGGAGTGTTCCGCTGGCTGAAAAATAAACTAAAATATTGTTCCGGCTGGATTATTGTGAAAAAAAAATACTGTTCTGATTGGAAGACACTATTTATTTGAACAGTGCCGCGTGAGTGGACTGGCCAGCACTAGCCCAGCTAGCCAGCTAGCCAGCCAGCCAGCCAGCCGAACACGCCCAAAGCCAAAGGCAGGCACTTCAAACGCGTGCGTGCCCATGTCTTGTTCCATATAAGCCCCAGTTTAGATGCGCCAAAATAAGGTGATTGCTGCTAAAAATTGCTTTAACTGTTTCAAGGCCTTGTTTAAATCTAAGAGCTAAAGTTTATGGGTGTTACATGAAAGTGCAGCATACTGTAGCATTGTCAAATCATAAGCTAATTATGCTTAAAAAATTCATCTCGCAAATTAGTCGTAATCTATACAATTAGTTATTTTTTTAGCCTATATTTAATACTCCATGCATGTGTCAAACATCCGATGAGATAGAGACTAAACTTTAGAGGAGAAACTAAACCAGGCCTAAATAGTTTAAATTACAGTAAGTACATTGCTATATGTTAGCCACCTCATGTAGTGCCACGTCAGATCTGTTATGAGATGTGAAGGAAAGATGGGGGCTAAATCCTTGATGCGAACTGAAAGGCGAGAGATGCAGTGATTGAGAGGTCGGACGTTCGGCTGGCATGGCTCCCACGTGCTCTGGCTTCTCATACAAACTACTGTTTAGTACACTAGTGCGGAGCCGTTTCGGTTTTTAAGGAAAAAAAAATGAATTGAGAAGAGAGGAGCCGGTGAGCCACGATCTGTACCTCTACCGGCTCTGTGCTACAATGCCACTACAGTCAATAGGGCCGGAGCCGGAGCAGATAGGAGCCGTGCCAAACAGCTTAGTTTATTTTTGCCATAGTTGGAATCGTTTTCCTCTCTGCCATAATGCGCTACCTACAGTAACAAATAGTAGTGTGCCAGCGTGGTGCTTTGGGAGCTGGAGTCAGAGCACCCGGAGGAGCACCGAACGGGGCATAAGAACACATGGGAGACCCGGAACCTCTGTTGCTATATAACAGTGTATGAAAAAGGTCAATAACATTCAAAGATGGTCTTAAGCGTAAAACAATGTATATTGCATGCCAAAGAAGCTTTTAGCTGATACTTACTACCCTTCGTCATAAAAAAATTACAATTCTAGATTTGAGAATAGTCAAGTTTTCTAATGTTTGACTTGTTTTATAGAAAAAATATCAAAATTTATATATCCAAATAAATTTATTATAAAAGTGTATTTTATAATTAATCTAATGATATTTATTTGATATAAAAAATATTGGTAGCTTTTTATATAGAGGTAGTTAAAGTTGAAATTATTTGTATTCTTTTTCGACCGAGTGAGTAGTATTTTATAGGTCATGTAGATAACTCCATTTGATATAAAACAATATTGGTAGCTTTTTATATAGAGGTAGTTAAAGTTGAAATTGTTCGTATTCTTTTTCGACCAAGGGAGTAGTATTTTATAGGTCATGTAGATAACTCCATCTCATCTCATCTCATCATCTTATAGCTAATACTATATACCTAGGTTATATATTGGTCCTGTCACTTCAGCAATACTTTCAGCGAACGAACAATGGTTTCCTTTTATAATATTTCAGCAAAAGTAGCAGCATAATCCAAATTTCAGCGAAACAAACAGGGAGGGTCCACCCAATGTGTGATACAGTCACACTCCACTAACCCATCTTTGACCCGTGATAGGTTCGCAGCGACTTCATGCTTCACATGCACTGTGCACCTGTCGATGACAGGTGGGGCCAGTCATGCGCCCCACCTGTCACTCTAAAATAAAGCTAGGGTATCATATCTTTTCTTGATGGAGTGAGTGAGTGAGTACTATTTATCCAGTAGTCACTCCTTTTTCAGGAGGTGAAGAAAAAGCGAAACAAATTTGAAGTTGCCAAACGCATAGGTGGCCAGGTTGGTGTGGCCGCTGTCTCAGAAGTCAGAACTTGAACTTCGACGCGAGCATGGAGACCAATGCCCTCTTCGCTTGGCTTATAAGCCATATTTTTTCAGCCAACGAACAATATTTTTCTCTGGTAACAAATTAGTCAACCGTACTTTCCGTCATATCTTATCAGCAGGGCACAACTCGGGGCTTGTTCGGCTGACCCTAAACCCGGCTTGATCCGCTTCTTTTTTCATCCGGAACAGTATTTTTCTCTCACAGATTCAGTCGTGAACAGTAAAATTCAGCCGCTACAGTGTTTTTTTTATACCAGCCGAACACAGCCTCGGCAGATTCGTACGGTGATGCTACATGCCTACACAGTACACTACATACTGTACATGTACTCATATGCTGCGATTCCTTGAGATGCCAAGATTCTCTTGTGGCAGCCTTGCCTAGTTCGAAAACTATTCGAATATTCGGTGGCACTAGTGCGGTAGTGGTATTGACCGGGAGTCTGGGAGATTCTTTGCTCCCTGTCCCTGCCAGATTCTGTTGTCGCCGAGGCCCACGGGACACGTTTCGCCGGGCGGAGACCTCCGAGCCAGCTCCATGAGACAGGGACACGTTTCGCGGGCCGCGCGGGGAGGCCCAGCACGCGGCTGGCGTCCCCGTGCCGCTTGTTTGCCCTTGCCCTTGCCTGCAGCGCGGTCAACGGCCAGTGCAGCGCGGTCACGAGGGCGAGGCCTCCAGCGCGGCGGCGTACACGAGCCGAGCCGAGCCGAGCCAGGTCGCAAACGGCAAATCACATGAGCCGAGCGTGGAATTGGACAGGTTAGGAGTGGATGTTCTGCACAAGGAGCATGGCGTTGTAAAGTACGTACAGCCGGTCCATTGCATTGCATTTGATCAGCTCTTCTTTTGGAATTGGCGCTCTCGCCGACACAAAAGGCACGTATGCGATCGGGACATAGAACTCTCTTGGCAGTCGATCAGTTGTCCGTCACACATGGAGGTTGTACAAGTCTGTATTCTGTACGGGCGCGGAGAAAACTTCAAAGAGTACCGAGCAAAATTAACAGAAGAGGGCTGCTGTGCTGGCGTGACGGCGCTCGTGAACCTTTTTTTTTTTTTTGAGAGGCGATGCCGTGATGGGCTGATGGACCGCCTGGCCCATGAGCTTCTGATGTCACGGTCACCTGCTGCCGTCTCCTTCGCAAAACTTCCACTCTATCATTCACGGGCATCTTTGGGTGTGTTTGGTGCACTGCATGCCGTCGGTCTGCATGCCTGCATCCGTATAAAACAGTGAAGCAGCTTGTTTGGATGGGCAGCTCTACTGTGCTGTGCTGCATCCGCACATGCAGATGCATGCTCGCATGCTCCAGCGGTGCGGCCAAATTGGCCTTCGCTCCGGAGCCTGGCCCCGTCGATGCAAGTTGTTCCGTGCGGTCCCATATGTAGTTACGCTGCATCCACTCATACAGATAACCAAACAACATCTCAACTTTGCTGTATCCGCTCATACAACTTCACCAAACATCTGCTTTTCTGAAATACGGCTCCACCCAGCCTACGTTCGCTCATGCAGGATATACGATGCAACCTCCGTCCGGTAACCAAACACACCTTGCAAACGACCAAGCAACCAAAGATGTTTCTAAACAAAAAAGAAACCAAAGATGAATGAATCCTACCAAATCCTTTCGCCGATCCCTTTACAAAGCCTGGCCAAAAGAGAAGTTGAAGAGGGAAACAAACAACAGACTGGTGGGGGGGGGGGGGGGGGGGGGGGTCCTTGCTTCTGATTAGGCAGAAAGAAAAGCAACTAAATCCCAGCCGAAAGACACGTATATGCTAATAATAATGCCCATAGAGACGGAGGAGCCTCTTCCATCAGTTCGTCTCCGGCAAAACATAACTATCATCTGACGCAGCAGGCCTGAAGCAGCAGCAGCAGCAGAAAATTGCCATGTTTTGTATTTAGTATTAGTGATGAGGGCATGCTGGCCTAGCTTCTTGGCTTCTCACAATAAGAAGTTGGTCTGTGGTCGTGGAGCAAGCTAGGTCACACGATATCAGTACTACATGGCACTATACGGAGTACTTATGTGCCAAGATTCTCTCGTGCTGCCGTAGCTATCGATGCCTCCATGGCATTGGTTGCTACGGATGTGCGTGCGAAGCAGCAAGCTAGCAGCGTCAGACCAAGCGTTGGCAGTGAAACCCAGCAGGGAATAATCCTTGGCTTGTGCAGCGGTTGTGCGTTGGCAGGCCAGTTTTGCCTAGCTCTGAGATCGAGTTCTTCAACGATGCCATAACATTAATTTCAGTTTCTAGGTGCTCTCACACGGAGTTGCGTGCAGATGTCCAAGTCGTGCGTCTCTAACTCCACTCCAGTGCCTCTCATCCAAAAGGAGGTAGAAAGGAAAAAAGATGATACGAAAGAAAGAATAAAGAATATGATTGGGATCACACTAGTTTACCACTTCCTTGAACTTGAGGAGGTTGGTGTGGACGTGTGGTGCACCGAATGTGTTGCGACCTAGTCAGGCTCCAGTAGTGCGCCATGCTTTGACTCTGCTTCCATAGCAAGAGCTACATGCGTCACATTCCCTGAACCTACCAATGACAGGAGGGAGCAGGGCAGCTGCCAATGTAATGCCATCATCTGCTAAAAAGCTCTTTGCAACCCGGGCACACATGTAATTTGTCCATCATCTCAGCATGCGTGAGTCAGACCGCAAATCACATGAGCCGAGCAGCGCACTGCGCACCTCAGGCGGCCAGCAGGCGAGGGGAGGAGGAGATAAAAACCCCAAGCTTTTCAAGCGAAAACCGTGCGGTTTGGGGGCATTTCTGGCCGCGCCGTGCGGGCGGTTGCTCGGAGAAGCCGATGGGTGCCATGACGACGTTCATCTGTTCAAAAAACCAAGATGGACGTGTCGTACTCGTACAACGAGTCGGGAATCAAAATCACACAACGCAATGCAAGAAGATCGGCCCATTGCATCTGCACTCTCCTTTTTCACACTGTTGTCTCTTTTTTTTTCGATTACAAGGAATTTGAATGTGTTCTTTTGCAATCGGTGCCGGCTGCTTCATTTACGGATGGCTCTCGATGCGATCCTTTGCCTCTCTTTCGAAAACCTGACCGTAAAAGAATGATGAAAAGACACCCAAATCCGTGAGAAAACAACCCATGTATGCTGGTCGTACGTCACGCCAACTGATGAGCTTAGTCGATCCGTCTCACCAAACATAACTATCATCTGACGCAAGACTCAGAGTAGTAGACACAGAACGAAGAGACAGGGCAAAGAAACCTTGTTTGAGTGCCGTGCTAATCCTCTCATAATAATTTGGGTGCGTGAACCGGACGTATCTCAGCTGGTTAAGTTTATTGATTTTTTTTACAGTTAAAGTTATTGAATATAACGACGCTATTCTTTTAGTTGTTAGTGACATGCCCCGCGATAGTGATGCACTGATTTACGTGACTTCGTCAATCTCGACTCATTCAAAGGTGCTCATAACTATAAGGGAAAATTACGTTCTTATCCTTGTCCAGTACTTCAATTGTGATTTTGCCCCCTTTTTTTTTAACTTTGTGTTTTTGTCCGTGTTATTTTGAACTGAACTGTCCATCTGTCCCTGCTTTGGATGTCCGTCAGATGCCCATTGAATAGATGAATTAAAAAAAATCCAAACCTGAAAAGAAAAGTCCAAATGTCCACACCGCCTTTATCCTTTTCTCGGTTGTTTCTCGACTCCACCGAGACACCGACCGCATCGGAGAGGGGAGGGGGGCGGCGCGGTTCCAGCGGCGGGCGTCTTGGCGTTTCAAGCAAAGCGTGTCAGATCGTGGCGGGCGGAGCGGCAGTACGGCATCGGGCGACGATAGCGCGGAGCGCCCGGACGCGGGCGCGGCGCGCGATATCGTCGAGGGCGGCGGCGGCGGTGCTGGCTGCGGCCGCCGGTGGCGCTGGCGCCGTGGACGCGGAGTGGGCGGGGCGCGGAGCGGCATCGTATGGGCGGCTCTGCGGGCTCGACACGGCTCCGGCGCGCGCTGGCCGCGGCTCCCGGTGGCGCTGGCGCTGGTCTCCGCGGCTCCCGTCTGGTCTCTTCTCGGCGTGGCTCGAGGCACCCGCTTTCTTCTTGAAGGTGCTGCAGAAAATCAGGCCGCCGCCGTGTCGGAGCTGCTCGGTCGCGCGCGCGCCGCCGTCGGCTGGCACGCCGCCCCGCCCCCGACCCCGAGCAGGCTTCGCCCTGGCCAGACGCGAGGGCCATGGCCATCCGCCGCGCAAGCTCCGGTTGGCGACTGTGGCGCCGTGCCGGAGGGTGGCGCGTTGGCCGAGCTGCCGGCAGGCGCCTTGGCGACGGATCTTACCTTGGATGGCTTCTTGGCGGGCGTGGACTTCACCGATGTGTTTGTCACGTTTTGTCCAGGTACCTCTGGTATTAGGACTTCTGTTTTCTGTTGTAAAAGTATGATACTGCTGTTTGTGTCCCCATGGAAGATGCGTTGGTGCCAGTTACATTCGTTGTGATACCTGTTGCATCTTGGTATATATATCCTACCTGCTGCATTTTGGTATATATATCCCAGATTGTTAGCAAGACAAATAGCAGCAATTTGTGCCTTTTGTACCATACAAATAGCAACAATTTGTTATTTTTAATAAAATTCCAGTAGGGGGTAAAACCCCTCCTGTTTCATCAAAAAAAAATTGTGCCTTTTGTTCCATGATGAGGTGCTAGTGTATTGTCTTATTCTGTCAACGTGCTCAATACATGAGGTTTATCAGTTTTGTTCTGGATATCACAATTAGGCGAGCCAACTGCAAGCAAGCAAGATATTTTATATATCGATGAAATCACATGCCTGCTGGCACAAAGGTCAGATCTTGCATTGTTCTTTGTTTACCCACACATTTTCTGGTTGGCCTGTATATAGATGTTGAGCTAGTGTGCTGCAATTGGACTTGCGCTCTGATTATGTTGCAACTCCTTGTTTGAATATGTAGTTTACTAGTTTCCGGGTATAGTCAGGTGCCTGTCTTTTTAAGCATGTGGCTGTGCACAGTTACATGCCCGGCAGAGTGGAATCTGCTCATCGTTACATGTGTTGGCGCTTGACATGCTGCCATGTGTTCCATTTGGGCAGGAAATATCTCTAATTTGATGCTCACTTCGTTTGTTCCTTTTCTGGTACATTGTTTTGTTTTTGTGGGGTCTTCTGAATTGTGAATCATGCTTTGAAGCTGCATCCTGTGTTGTACAAGTGTGCTGCTGTCGTTTGTGCCCTACGTTCCTTGATTACACTGTCTTTTCACTCGTGTTTCATAAGCTGGATGGTTGTTTGCACATGCTTTTAGTAGAGCACAAGGGGCAGCACAGGACCATTGGATGTCCTTTCACTTTCTGTGTTTCATTAGTCCTTTGTCTTGTTCAATTTTTGATGCTTTATCTCTGATATGATTTTTCATGTTCTCCGTCCTTGCACAATGTTTCTCCGGTCTGCATATAGATTACATATATGCTGATATGCCACTTGTTTCAAACCAATTATCAATAACTGGCAGCTCATCCTGATTTCCTGCAGCACCTTCAAGAAGAAAGCCCCCAATGGGCACCACGGACGCCAGGATCGATGTGAAGCTCAACAAGCACGTCTGGAGCAGTGGTATCCGGAGTGTGCCGAGGCGCGTCCGCGTCAGGATCACACGCAAGAGGAATGATGAGGAAGACGTCAAGGAAGAGCTCTACTCTCTGGTCACCGTTGCTGAGATCCCCCCGGAAGGGCCTCTCTGGTCAGGATCGCAGAAACAGAGAAGGTGGAGGCGTGGTGCTGCCTACGACCCGGAGCCGCCGCCCTCCCGCGCCTGCGCACGCCCTGACGGCGAGGAGCCACCACAGGGCGACCTGCCGGCTCGCGCGGCGGGTCATGCCAAGCTGCTGGACCTGGCGCGCAAGCAGCGCCAGATCGGCACTCGCGTACGCTTGCTCTTCCCCGCAGCACCGCAAGGATGGCCACGCCGGCGCCTTGCTTCACGGCTCGTCGGGAATGGCCGACGACTTCCTGTCTTGCTCTGACAGCTTGCCCTTGGAGCGTTCCGTACGGCTATAGGTACAGCCTCCTGGTCTTCCTGCGGAGACAGATTGCGACACGTTTATCAGTGCATGCATTTACTTATACAGTTTGTTAACCGATGTTCTACATGTATTCTTATACATTGAAGATTTTTGGTCCCACACAAAAGATTATATCGAAATATTTCTTATGGCGTTACATCTGTCATCATTATGAACCATTTGGTCCCAAAATTTTGAATATTTATCTATATTAAATATGAGTTCAAATAATTACAAGTTGTGTCAAATATGTTTGATCAAATTTAATCAATTGTCATCATACAATAAAAAAGTCTAATTCCAAATTAGGGTAAAATCACAATTATGCATAACAAATAGGGGTAAAATCGTATAGGCATTCATGTCCTTTTGTATAAAGTTTAACACCGTTAGGGGTGGATGACGGAGCAGGGGCAAACTGGTGCTTCATTTTGAAATCATAGGGGTAAATTCACAAAGTAAAAAAAACAGAGATAAAATCACATTTTTGATACAAAACAAGGGTACAAACGCAAGAGCCCCTAACTATAAAATATACTCCCACCACATAATAGATGACCTTTTAGCTATGTGCATGCAAGAAGAGTGAAAAAAGTACAGTACACAAGAAACAAGGAGAGAGATGTAGATAGAAATGTATTGAAAAAAGAGAAGTGTGCATTGAAAAATAAAAATGATAAATAATTTGGGATAAGTGTAGAAGACTAGAAAGAGTATTTACGGGGATGAGTGTACATGAGCATCTATGTCCATAGTGTGATTTGAATAATGATACTAAATTAGGCCCAATCATGGAGCCAACTCACGCATGATCTGATGATTGGTATTATGAGCGATCCCCATAGCCTTGCTTTCCATGATCTTTTATAGCAGATTATTCTCTTGGACCTTTTTGCCAACAACACATTTCACATCCCGGGTTTGTTAGGTTAAAGGCATGATTTGCACAATGTGGGATCTTCATACCCTTGCCATCGATGAATTGAATCCTCTGTACCAGATTCTTCTCATGGGTTTTCTTGCCTAGGGCTCTAGGTAAATGAAATACACCTCACATCTCGGGTTTGTTTGGTTGAATCCCTGGACTACTTGCCTGACAAAGCATTTTTGAGGGTTATCTCGACATTTAATAGAATACGATCGGATAGAAAAATATGTTTGGTTAGGACTTCCCCAACGTGACACCGTGGCTGTTAGTCTCAAACTCCATGTATACAGCCTATGTCCACATCAAATCCATCAATAGCCTCACATGTGTCAGAATCTCCAGCAGAAAAGTGCCGAGGGCTTTGTCTCACGAAAGCTTGAAGCATTCACTGAGGCATGCATTGGAGAGAGAAAACATGATAACATTGAGCCTGTTCGCTGGTTGGTTTCTGGGCTGATAAGTTTGACTGATGCTGATTTGTTGTGAGAGAAAAATACTATACCATAGCTAATAAGCCTGGCTAAAACTAACAAGCGATCAGGCTGACTGTCTTGGGCCGGGTTTGAGAAATTGACAGCTACATGCTACTCTATCTACATGGCCTACTACTTTTCTTGGGGACCAACGGTCATGTTAGCCTATGCTGCTCTGTTTGTGTCAGGTTCATAAATCCGGAGTCCCTCACGGGTCGGTTTTCCAACAAAGGCTCGGCCCAAGCAGACAACGCACGACTCATGGGTCGGCCCAAGTATCCGAACGACAGGCCAGAAGGACGGTCCAGTCACCGACCAGGAGGTCTAGCCGAGGAGGAGCGGCACCCGTTTTTCCTGCTCTGACCCACCTCTCCAACTAGAGTGCTCGCTCCGACTCCAGCCGTCTCTAGACGGTCTCTCCGACCGGAAGGCCTAGCAAAACACTACCTCCGACTCCGACCCTACGTCTCCGACCGGGGTATGCAAAGACCCTGCTCACTACTTCTCTCCGACTGGCGCAACCAGAGCCGACTGGGACCAACCGACTGGGAACGCCCGCTTGGAAAGGACCAGGGAACGAGCGAAGAAAGCAAGGCAAGGCGCACAAGTCAAACCACGATACCAGGGACCGTACCCTGTACACCTGCAGGAATAGTACTCTACAACCGCCCTGACACAAACGATGTTGTAGGCGCTGACATTTTCCCTACAGTATTGTAGGCGCCATTGACTCCCATACGGTAAGGCCCCCCACATGCATCTAGGCATCGACAGTGTTGTGGGCGCCGACATTTATCATACCGAGTGAACATGGTGAAATCCCTCACATGCCTCTGGGCACCAACAATATATACAGGTATCGACATCTGCCATACCCAAACAAAGACGACGCGACCTCCCACGTGCATCCGATATCCAACAGTGTTGTAGGCGCCTACCATCACCCTGTACCCGCCGACGTGGGCAACAAGGATTAGAAGCAAACGTACTCCTTCCCTCTCACTTGTAAGGCCATCCCCTTCATCTATAAAAGGGGATGCGTCCTCTCCCAAGAAACTCAGTTGATTCAAGGTCGATTCAAGTCATTCCAGATTCATTAGATCGATCAAGTTAACTAGCTCACAACCACAGAACCGCCAGGTTCGGACCTCAAGCACACGCTTGAACACTTAGCTCATAACGGAGCTCCTGTCGCTCTCAGCCCTTCTGACCAGAGCCGACCAGACCTCTTATACACCCCATCTTTCTCCTTCTCGTTTGTAACCCCACTGCAAACTTCGAGCACCTAGGCTCAGGAATAAAGTCACCAACTGACTCAAACTGGACATAGGGCATGTTGCCTGAACCAGTATAAACCCTGTGTCATTGAGTGCTAGGCTACCTCTGATCACAACGTACGGCAAAACTACAAATATTTACGTGTTGGTCACTTTCTACACCGACAGTTGGCGCCGTCCGTGGGGAAGACGCTGTATGTTCAACACTTTTTGGTCATCGGATGGCCCACTTTTCTGCCACCCTCGCCGTGGTGGGCTCAGGCGATACGATTCGCTTCGGCTCACTGGAGCTTCCCACACTCTCACCTGTTGGGATGCGGGTTCCACCTATCTTTGAGCCATCCTAGGCCTTCCTCTTCGGAAGCCTGGACTTCGTCGCCGACCGGCTCGGCGTACTACACCTCTGCGAGGAGGCTCTTGTTCTGGCGCCCATCGGAGGGGCGCCCTCCATCGGCTCCGGGACGCACGACGACTTCAACGACGAGGCATCTGCGCTTCATTCCAAGCAAACTCTCTGCTCAAACCCCGCTGTAAGTAATGTCCATACAATTATTTATTCGCTATTTACTATCTTCCATCAATTATCCGGAGGGACCGCGTTGTCCGTACCGTAACCACCGCATGACCGGTTCCCCTACGGCCTCGCGTCCCCCGTGGACGCGTACGCCCGGGGGCTCCGAAAAATGCTAACGCCGTCTCCTCTCACATCCAAGTTCGTGGGGATGGCGAGCTATGCTCCCACCTATTTCTACGAACTCCTGGATGACGAGGCTGAGAGCGACGGCTCCAGCATCAGCGACGTAGTGCCTGGCCACCGTCCGTCCTGGGAGTGCGCTATGGCAAACGCTCCGAGATAGCCACCAGTGGCAGCGGAGTCCTTGCAGACTCACACCCCTCCGGACCCTCGTGCGGGGTCCCTCGCGTGGGCACAAGGGCACGCTGAGGAACTACGACAACGGCGGCAGAACCAGCCACCGCCTGCGCCGGTGCGCTCGGTGCCGCACGTTGCGCCACATGCGCATGACCCGGTAGGCGACGCCCGGGGTCAGCGCCACAGTTCGCTCGGGCTAGCCATAACATCGTTGCTGCAACAATGCTTCTGTGCGGTGTCCCCGAGCCCGTCGACCCCCAGGAGCGGGTAGTCTACAGATCCTCTGGGTTCTAGTAGAAGCCGCTGCTGTACAACAAGCGGAAAGCTCCGCATCGTGACTCCGACACGCGCCCTCTCTTCCCACCAGGGGAGCAGGGACGCGCCAGACGGATCACTCCATCCGCTCGCCGCTACAGCCGCCAGGTGCGGCTTAGGAGGCAACAGCTGCACCTCGGTCCGACCTAGCTCCTACTCTGCACTAGGACGCTTGCAGCATCGTCAGCAACCGGCATCGCGCCCAGCATGATGATGATGTCCACCCGGCGGCAGGGAGAGCAGGCAACACGGATCCCGGCCGAACCATCGAGGGGAGCGGTGAAATGCGCCCCAGACACGGTCGCCGGCCGAATGACCGAAGCTTAGCCCCAAGGGCCTGGGACCACGGGCCTTTAACCGGCGTATCCGGAGAGCACCGTTCCCACAGCGCTTCCGACTGCCCACCAACATCACCAAGTACACCGGGGAGACAAACCCCGGTATTTGGCTCGAAGATTTCCGGCTTGCCTGCCGAGCCGGAGGGGTGGATGATGACTTTTTCATCATTCAGTATCTCCCCATCTGAGTGGGGGAACATGTTCGGGCATGGCTTGAATTCCTCTCGCATGATAGCATCCATGACTGGGCGGACCTCAAGAGGGTCTTTGTTGGAAATTTCCAAGGGACGTATGTCCGCCCTGGAAACTCCTAGGACCTCAAGAGCTGCCAGTAGGAGCCCAGCGAATCCCTACGAAATTACATCCACAGGTTCTCCCAACGATGCAACTCCCTCCCTGATGTCGTCGACGCGGACGTCATCAGTGCATTCCTCTCCGAGACGACCTACGAGTCCCTGATCCACAAGCTTAGCTGCCTGAAGCCCCGTACCACCCATGACCTGCTCGATGTCGCCACTAACCATGCCTCTGGCGAGGAGGTGGTCGGAGCGGTCTTCAACGGAGGCCGGGACAAAGGCAAGACCAAGCGCACGAACTAGGACGAGGGCCCCTCCACATAGAGGGGCAAGAAGAACAAAAAGAACCGGTGCCGACCGGACAACACCGTGTTGGTCGCCGCAACTGACTGCTCGGGCAAGCAGCCCCAACAGGGCCTGCCTGACCACTTTAACAAACTAATGGATAGCCCGTGCACCAACCACGCCTACCCCGTCAAACACCTCTACAAGGACAACAAGCTCCTCAAACATTTTCTACGACAGACCAGTGGGCCAAAGGAAGGGGACGACAAAGAGGCGGTAGCCAAGAAAGGAGGCACGGCGGGCAAGGCTGGAGACGTTTTCCCCGACGCTGACGAATGCATCATGATCTTCGGCGGGTCCAACGCAATCTGGACGAAATGCCAGCACAAGGTGCGCTATAGGGAGGCATGCGCCCCCTTCTTCCTCAGCTAGTTAGAATCTCCGATCACCTTCGATCAGAGGGACCATCCCTCCCATGTCGCAAGACCGGGACGCTACCCGCTCGTCGTCGACCCCATCGTCCGCAAAAAGCGCCTCACAAAGGTACTGATGGACGGAGGCAATGGCTTCAACATCCTCTACATCAACACCCTCGATGCCATGCACATCCCTCGGTCGGAACTCCGCCTTGTGGGTTCTCCCTTTCACGGGGTGATCCCGG
This sequence comes from Miscanthus lutarioriparius, assembly GCA_904845875.1. Lineage (NCBI taxonomy): Eukaryota > Viridiplantae > Streptophyta > Magnoliopsida > Poales > Poaceae > Miscanthus > Miscanthus lutarioriparius. The sequence continues at coordinate 103,223,297 of CAJGYO010000002.1, read as the reverse complement.
GAGCACAGGCATACCTGCTCGGGCAGATCGATCTGCCCATCACGTTTGGCAACCGAGCCCACTTCCGCTCGGAGGTCCTCACCTTCGAAGTGGTAGACTTCCCAGGGTCCTACCACGCTATCTTGGGGCGGCCATGCTAATCCAAATTCATGGCAATCCCCAACTACACCTACCTCAAGCTAAAGATGCCGGGACCGAATGGCATCATCACCATGAGCAGCACCTTTTCACACGCCTTCACATGTGACCGTGAGCACTTCGAGCTCGCCACGGCGGTCGTCAACTCGTCCGAGCTCCCACGGCTCAGGGAATCATCGACCCTAGCAGTCCCAGACTGCAACAAACTGACCTCCTCGACGGCCTTCCGCTTCGCCGAGGAGGCCAAGGCGTGGAATCGACCACACCGACCCAACCAAGATGGTGCGGATCAGGACCCAGCCCCGGCCAAATAGGAATGTGAGCTCATCGACTTCTGCGCCAATCGCGATGTCTTCAGATGGCAGCCCTCCGACATGCCAAGCATACCACGGGAGGTCATCGAGCACGCGATCGCGCCTCATCCCGGGCTCGGCCGGCCAAGCAACGCCTACACATTGTTTCGACGATGAAAGGCGCAGGGCCATAGGCGAAGAGATCGCCAAACTCCTCGGCAAATGGATTTATCGTAGAGGTATTCCACTCCGATCGGCTTGCCAATCCCGTTCTTGTCAAGAAGAAGACCAGAAATAGAGAATGTGCGCTGATTATATCTGGCCTCAACAAAGCGTGCCCAAAGGATCACTTCCCCTTGCCGCGCATAGACCAGATGGTCGACTCCACCTCGGGTTGCGAGATCCTCTCCTTCCTGGATGCCTACTCGGGCTATCACCAGATCGCGATGAAAGAGTCCGATCACCGCAACTTCATTCATCACCCCATATGGTTCAGATCGCTATGTAACCATGTCGCTCGACTTGAAGAATGTAGGCACCACCTACCAAAGGTGCATGCAAAGAATGCTTTGCCGACCAAATCGACCCGCTCGATCAGCCAAAACCAACAATCACCGTATATGTTGATGACATAGTGGTCAAAACAACTCAAGCCTGCGACCTGATCGTAAACTTGGCCACAACATTCGCAAAACCTCGGAAGATTCAATATCAAATCAATCCCAAAAATGTATTTTGGGGTTCCAAAGGGAAGTCATGGGATACATTATGTCCGAAAGGTGGCATTGAGGCCAACCCAAAAAAATCATGGCCATCTCCAACATGGGTCCCATACGCAACGTCAAGGGCGTACAAAGGCTCACCGGCTGCCTGGCTGCTCTAAGTCGATTCATCTCCCGGCTCGGCGAACGGGGGATGCCACTTTACAAGCTCCTCAAAAAGACGGACACTTTCGTCTGGCCCGAGGAAGCTCAGCAGGCCCTAGAGAGCCTCAAAACGTCCCTGACTTCAGCCCCGATCCTCGTCGCTCCCGAACGGGGAGAACCCCTTCTCCTCTACATCGCCGTCAGCAACCATGTGGTAAGCGCCGCGCTGGTCGTCAAAAGGGAGGAGCCGGGGCACCAACTTAAGGTCCAGCGGCCCGTATACTTCATCGGCGAAGTACTCACCGACCCCAAGGTCCGGTACCCCTAGGTGCAGAAACTCCTATACGCTGTGCTGATGGTGACCCGGAAGCTCCTGCACTACTTCACCGACCATGAGGTCACGGTCGTCACTTCATACCCGCTTGGGGACATCATCCGCAACCGCGACACCACGGGATAGATCTCTAAGTGAGCACTCAAGCTCATGGGCCACGACATGAGGTACATCCCCCGCACCGCTATTAAGTCTCAAGCTCTCACGGATTTTGTTGCCGAATGGACAGAGGTGCAACTGCCGACCCCGGACGTCACCCACGAGTATTGGACAATGTACTTCGACGGGTCCGTAATGGCGCTTGGCTCAGGAGCTAGAGTGGTTCTTATCTCCTTGGATGGGAGTAGGCTCCGCTATGCTATCCGCCTCCACAATTTAGCCTCAAACAACGCCACGAAGTACGAGGCCCTCATCAACGGACTATGCATCGCCGTCGAGCTTGGTGCTACGTGGCTCTACGTTCACGGTGACTCGGAACTGGTCGTTGATCAGGTCATGAAGGAATCCTCCTACAAAAGCCCCCTCATGGCAGCATACTGCTAAGAGGTGCGCAAGCTCGAGGACAAATTCTAGGGGATCGAGCTGCATCACGTCCCTCGAAGGGACAACGGTGCCGCCGATTTTCTTGCAAAATTGGCCGCTAGGCGGGATCCATCCCCAAGCGAGGTCTTCATCAACAACGTCCATGAGCCATCCGCTTGCATCCTAAAAGGTCTGGTCTAGACACACACCGATGCCCAACCGGCGCCCGGGGGCTCTGACCCCAACGCCAAGCCAGCGACCAGGGACTCTGACCCCAATGCCAGGCCAGCGCTCGGGGGCTCTGATCCTAGTACCTCCACGATGGCGTCACCCACCATTGTCGCTGTATTGGCCCTCGATCAAACCGACTGGCGAGCGTTGCTACTCGCCTTCCTCCTCGAGGAGGTCCTCCCGCCCGAAAGGACTGAGGCCCAACGGATCACTCGACGCATCAAGACCTTTGTCGTGCTCGGTGACAAACTCTACAAACAGAGTCCATCGGGGTACTCATGAAGTGCATCCTCACCGACCAGTGGGAAGCAGCCCTCCTCGAGGTCCACGCCGAGATCTGCGACATCACGCGGCCCCAAGGTCGCTAGTCAGAAAAGCCTTTCGCCAAGGTTTTTACTGGCCCACCACGCTACGAGATGTAGAGGAGATCGTCCGCAGGTGCGAAGGATGCAGTTCTACGCTCGGCAAACCCATTTGTCGGCGTAGGAGCTCCAAACAATCTCAATCACCGCCATTCGTGGTCCAGGGGCCTCGATATGGTGGGACCCCTCAAAAGGGCCCTAGGCGGTTTCACTCACCTACTCATAGCAATGACAAGTTTACCAAGTGGATAGAGGCCAAGCCCATCACCAACATCTCGCCGAAAAGAGGCAACAAATTCTTCCTCGACATCATCTACCGGTTCGGCGTTCCTAATCAGATCATCACCGACCACGGGACTAACTTCACCGGAAAGAAGTTCCTAGACTTCAAAGTGATGGATACGACATCGATCGACGGGTCTTGGTCGACATCCATGAACTAACGGTCGTGTCGAGCATGCATATGGCATGGTCCTCCAAGGACTTAAATCATGCATCTTTGACCGACTCAATAAGTACACCGGGCGACGGGTTGCAGAGGTCCCAGCCGATCCTCTCCGGAGCCCGAGAACGACTCCAAAACCGATCCATAGGGTTCACTCCTTCTTCCCGCCTATGGAGTCGAGGCAAGTCTTGCCCTCGACCTCGACCACGGCACCCAAAGAGTGAAAGCTTTTGATCATGACCGAGCCGTGGAGGCTCAAAGAAGACGAGGTCGACCTACTCAAGAGAGCCCAGCGAGACGATAGTCATCCGCTCCGCTCATCACCAAAGAAACCCTCCGTAGGTACCACGAAAGGAAGATCAGGGGGAGGATACTCGAAGTCGGTGATCTCATACTCCGGAGGACCCAATCAACGAAGGAAAAACACAAACTCACTCCACCATGGGAAGGGCCCTATACGGTGACCAAAGTAATCCAACCGGCACCCATACCGACGGAGGACAACAACAACAACGTTTCTCACCAACACTTGGAACATTGAATAGCTACGTCGTTTTCCCCTAAATTTAGTCTTACAGCCTTTTTAGTCAACACTTGCCCCAGTAAAAGCGCCCATCCCGAACACTTTCAAATTTCGCGGTTGCTTCGGGGCTCCATGCGCAGTACATTACTCAATACTACCTCTTTTTACTCTGCTTTTATCACACATGGTAAATAACTTTGTCCCCGAACCAAGCACATTCCTTCTCCTTTGATTGTCCTATGTAACTTTGTTCTTACTCCTAACCTAACGCACTCTCGCCACGACCCTCTACATTTGATGAAAAAATGAGCCTCTACGGCCATGCCTGTGTTCTTAAAAAGCTACACCCTACTGGAACTAATGGGCGGTAAAAAGTAAAAAAGAAAGGACAAAAACAATAGCTATGCTAGGATAAAAAAACAGGGAACAGATAGTGATTCTATCACAAAAGCAGTACTGATGTATTCATTGATACAAAAAACTGTTCACATGGGGACTCACCGACAAAACTCAACTATTACATTTTCTACTACTCCAAATACTATCACGTCCGCTTGATTTACATCGCTTTGAACGCCACCGACATAACCACCGGGCCCCTGGGACCCCTACCTGGGTTTCGCTCCCTCGACTCTAGCAAGCGCAACGGGTACCTCAAGGGACCTGCCCGGTTCCACTCCCTCGACTTCGACGAGCGCAACGGGTACCTCAAGGGCATCGCACCCATAGATGCTCAGCAGAAGAGCATGGAGCTCCTGACCTTCTCATGTAGTCGAGGCAGCTCAAGGGGGTGCGGCCACCGGGTATGGCCACCATGGCTAGAAGAGATCTCATCAAACTTTATTAACCGCCAACCCGAAAATAGCCAGAAGGAAACCCTCCACCAAAGACGATCCCGAGCGACTTCCCTCCGTCAAGGCTCGCCTGGTGAAGATACACCGAGAAAGTCCACACATGGCTCCATCCCGGAGAAGGCCTCGCAGATGAATCCAAAGACGCCACCTCCTTTGGCGGAACTCCGCCCTTCTTAGGCAAAGATGGCCAAGATCGCCTGTGCAGCCTCCACTCGACATCGCACTCTTGGATTCACGAAAGGATCTATAAGTCCTCCCCTCGCCACCCCCTCTCATCACTTAAGAACTCACAAGCGCATACAGTGCACTCTCGGTGAGGAGGAAGAAGGAGAAGAGACAATAGTTGGAGAACAGTGCAAAGGATCATGACGGAGAGCCCTCTCCTTCCCCCTATTTAAGGGAGAAACGCGATAGCCGAAGAGGGGCAAAAGATCATAGCGAAAAACTCTCTCACTTTCCCTATTCAATGCGGATGGGAAACGATGGGACACACCCTGACCGATGGAACGCACGCTGACCGATGGAACGACGCCTAGTCTAACGGAACGCCGCCTAGTAAGAGGAAATGTGGCCTGGGTATGGCCCACCACTATTGCACAACCAGGCACGGAAAACCAAGCGCCACCACACGTAGGCGCCTCCGCATCCCGAGGCGGACTTGAAAACCCAAAGCGGGATCTCCGCCGGAGAGACCATCGCTTCCTAAGTCGATCGAACGGCTCGTAAAAACACACCGAGAGACAAGTAGGGAGCGAAGGGACGCCCCATGTAGGCCATGTCGACTCCGTCACGAACGACGAGCACGGGTCCCGGTCGGACATCTCCGACTGGAGTTCTTCAAACCCTGTCACTTGAGTCATCAAGGTAACACTACCGACCCCCTCTATTTCTTTATAAATCATTTCATACATCCATACGCGCATTCATTCCATACGCCTGTACCCCCCGGATGATTCGGGCCCTGAACCGCCCGGGGGCTTGGGAACTAAGCATCGCACGTGCAGCGAAATGCATCACAACGCTTCGTGTTATACACGAAGCGGCAGTTGCCTCATTCGACATGAGCAACGACAGGGGCCAGGGAGAAAAACATAGATGAGCCCCGTGCGGCCCTCGCCCAGTCTAGCGACAGGGTCATCTCAACCTTCTCGTTCGATCCTAAGCCTCCTGCCAAGCCCACAGAATCTCCATCGAGGGGAGGCCGTTAGGCCACCCGGGTCGGTCTCCGAAATGACCCAGGCATCTGCTGGTTTGCAGGTAAAGGAGCAGTGGAATGTCACAAGAGGGCTATGTCGACCCCATCACGAACGACGGACCTGGATTCCACTCGATCATACCAATAGCGAACTCACCGAAAAGCGTGACTCGAGCCCAAGCGATCGGGACAAGCGACAAAACTCAGCCCCTCTGGTTATGAGAAACCGAGGACGGGGTAACGCACACAACTCAAACCGACCCCTACTAAGGCCCAACAGGGCTTGGGGGGTTCAAGACACTAAAACGCCTGAGTCTGCGACCCCGAACTCGCTCCATCCGGCTACGCTCGATCAAGCACATCAAAACGACCGGTCTGCGACCCGAACTTCGCCCTATCCGGCCACGCTTCGACCGCACACATCAAAAACGACCGGGTTCCGCGAATTCGAACTCGCCCCATCCGGCTACGCTCGATCGCACACCCCAACAACCGGGTCTGTGACCCCAAACTTCCCCATCGATCCACGAGCTCCGGCTCGCTCGATCCCTAAACTAACTAAATTAAACTACCTCGGCTGCACAGGCTGCACCAAGGCCAGGATCCATGACTCCAACTCGCCCGGTCCACGGAGTGCACTGACGCTAGGACCCGCGAGGTCCGTCTCATCTGATCCCTAAAAACTAACTGCCTCGATCCCACGGCGCGCACCGACGCCAGTATCCACGACTCCGACTCGACCGATCTCACGGCGCGCACCGATGCCAAGATCTCCGACTCGCCTGATCCCACGGCGCGCACCGACGCTATGATCATCGTTTCGCCCGATCCCAAAAACTAAAACGCCAAGGCTGCACAACGACGCCTTGGTTGATAATCCATCTCGACTTAGAAAACACGCACACACACTCACTGGGAAAAACCCCCCAGACGATTCTGCCCGAATCGCCCGGGGCTCAGAGAACTACACCCAGCGCCACTCACGCAGCACCACCGTCAAGAAAAAATCCCCCAGACGATTCTGCCCGAATCACCCGAGGGCTCGAGGGCTCCTGTCGGGTTCATAAACCCGGGGTCCCTCACGGGTCGATTTCCCAACAAAGGCTCGGCCCAAGCAGACAGCGCGCGACTCATGGGCCGGCCCAAGTATCCGAACGATAGGCCAGAAGGATGGTCCAGTCACCGACCAGGTGGTCTAGCCGAGGAGGAGTGGCACCTGCTTTTCCTGCTCCGCCCACTCTCTCCGACCGAGCGTTTCGCTCCGACTCCGCCCGCCTCGGGCTCGGTCTCCTCACCCCCATGCCTCCGACTGGGTATGCAAAGACCCTGCTCACTACTTCTCTCCGACTAGCGCAACCAGAGCCGACTGGGACCAACCGATCAGGGACGCCCGCTCGGAAAGGTCCAGGGAACGAGCGGAGAAAGCAAGGCAAGGCGCACAAGTCAAACCACGATATCAGGGACCGTACCCTGTACACCTGCAGGAATAGTACTCTGCAACCGCCCTGACACAAACGGTGTTGTAGGCGCTAACATTTTCCCTATAGTATTGTAGGCGCCATTGACTCCCATACGGTAAGGCCCCCACATGCCTCTGGGCATCGACAGTGTTGTGGGCGCCGACATTTACCATACCAAGTGAACATGGTGAAACTCCTCACATGCCTCTGGACACCAACAGTATATACAGGTATCGACATCTGCCATACCCAAACAAAAACGACGCGACCTCCCACGTGCATCCGACATCCAACAGTGTTGTAGGCGCCTACTATCACCCTGTACCCGCCGGCATGGGCAACAAGGCTTAGAAGCAAACGTACTCCTTCCCTCTCACTTGTAAGGCCATCCCCTTCATCTATAAATGGGGATGCGTCCTCTCCCAAGAAACTCAGTTGATTCAAGGTCGATTCAAGTCATTCCAGATTTATTAGATCGATCAAGTTCACTAGCTCACAACCACAGAACCGACAGGTTCGGACCTCAAGCACATGCTTGAACACTTAGCTCATAGCGGAGCTCTTGTCGCTCTCGGCCCTTGCGACCGGAGCCGACCGGACCTCTTGTACACCCCATATTTCTCCTTCTTGTTTGTAACCCCATTGCAAACTTCGAGCACCTAGGCTCAGGAATAAAGTCACCGACTGACTCAAACTGGACGTAGGGCACGTTGCCTGAACCAGTAGAAACCCGGTGTCATTGAGTGCTATGCCACCTCCGATCACAACGTATGACAAAACTACAAATATTTATGTGTTGGCCACTTTCTGCACCGACAGTATGATAATACCAATAAATAGGTAAAACATGTTTGCTAGTCTATAGAAGATCGAGGTGATAAGTTCGTTCACTCAATCAATGGCATGCTTATAAATAATTAAACAATGTTAACAATACATTTAGACATATAAAAATATACTAATAATATGCTTTAAAAATAAAAATAGAATTTCTCTATGTACATTAATAATATGCTTATTTTATATGGTTGATGTGCACTCTTATAGTCTGATTACGAAAATAAATTATTGTTTTTTCTTTTTCTGAATTCAAACAATCGTAAAAACTATTTTTTTTCTAGAAGATATAAATATTTTATTAATAATAGTATAAGCTAGTACATTTACTTAAAGAGTAGGGAGAGAAATGAAAATAAATTATATTTTTACAAGTAATCTCTTATTGTGTTGACAGAACTATGTCCTTTTCCTTTAAGAAGGAGAGTTTACACAAGCAGCCCAAGTGGTTAGATCAGATACATATAACGGTTTTCACTAAATTAAACAGCACATAGGCAGGTATGAGAGACGACACAGCTATCAGTCCAAGTAACCTGAGCCTAGGCTTGTAACCAAACAAGCCCCCATGCGTGGATGATGGATAAAAACTACACGAGACGAAGGATGCAAGAACCATGAAACGAGAAGCAGCAACATACATAAAAAACAAGCGCCTGGACATAGAAAAGAAGCAGAGCCTTTATTTTTTCCCCTGAAACAACAGGGTCTTGCCGTGAAGCCCTGGACAGTATTCCAGTGTTCTGCGGTTGCATTGCAATTTGCAACGGAGAACACACCCGGTATCATGCAAGGCTAGTGCTAGCAGTGTTGTGTTTCGTGTCAGACGACCACGCAGCGTGGATTCCTCGTTCCTCCACGATGCCGTATCATTCTTGCACAGAAAACTTTCATGTCGATTCGAGGCCCAGGCGCTAGACGCTAGTGTTCCGGTGGGGGTACGGAACGGAACCTGTGGTGGCTGGCGGCCTAGCACCAGACAGTTTGGATGGAGCAGGAACTCCGCACGGAACGAACAGTTTGGATGGAGCAGGAACTCCGCGCGAAACGAACGCAATCACACAGCTCATTCAGGACGTAACATCACATGGGACCAACAGGTTGGACCATGGAAGACGGCTGATGAAAATGAAACGCTGACTGGGCATCCACGTTCTGTAAGCAGCAAATAACAAAAAAAAAAGGAATTCCCCGTGACCTTATAAGAAACAAATTACAAATAGAATAGATAATTTGTCGCTTCAGAATTTCCAAAACAAAGAAGTTATATGAAATCGACGATTGGCCTTGTTCGTTTCAATGTAATTTCACCGGGCCACGATGTTTATGCTGATTTGTTGTGCGAGAAAAATATTGTTTGTTCAATCGAAAATTACCGCTCCCCTTTATACCTTTGGCAGTACATGTATTGCACACACGGTTAATATATACCCCAACCGTAATTGGTTAACCCGTTGTCGGTGTTTCAACAAACACCGGCTAGTAAATTTATAATTGTTGCGTTAAGCTCGGACGGTGTACTAAAGGACACAAGGTTTATACTGGTTCGCGTAATGTCCCTTACGCCTAGTCTGGCAGTACTCATGTTATTAGGTAATTTGAAAAATGTTCATAGTAGGGGTACAACTGGCCGAGAGGGACATGTCCCAAGTCTCGATGGAAATGTCAAAAAGGACGCCAAGAGCTCGATTCTGTCGCTTTGCGTGTCTTGTGTGCTAAAAATGATCGGTCCCCCTTAGTGGGGTGTCCCGCCCCTCCTTTTATAGACCAAGGGGAGCAGGGTTACAGACGGGAGACAGAGGAAAAAACCAAAGGTAGAAGGTCCTTTGAGGGAGCCGGGTCTTCCTTTTGCCCCTGTGCCCCGCACCTACTAACATGGCGGATCGTGCTGAATGGCATGTTCGTTGATCCTCATAGGGCCGTGCCACGGCCTCTTTCAAAGAAGTGGGTGCGTCCTATCCTACACCCAACAGTACTAAAGGCGTGCGGCGTGAGAGCTGAAATGTGATTCTTCTGGGAGTAGACGGGAAGTGACCATACGTCCACACCGTGGATGATGTGAGCTCTGTGTTGAATCGTAGTGGTTGTCATATGCTCGTGTTAGTATCCGCCTCGAGGGCATGATGGCGGCGCCTACAACAATCGTGGGACAAAAGTTGGCGCCATAACACCGTTCGGGCTTTATCAGCCTGAAAGGACCCAAAGCGCCCGTCCCATCGTTCTCGACAAGAGACCTTCCTACAGGCATGCAGGTATGGCCTCACATTATGGTTGACTTGAATGTCTTATCGAACCTCATGCCTCAGATTTATGAAAGAACAGTGGTGGCCGTCAAGCGAGGGCGGAGCCAGCCCTTAGACGTCGGGCGAGGCGGAGCCGGAGCGTCAAGCAGCGGAAGCATTCAGCATCAAAGGAGGCGGAGCCACCAGTGTTCGGCGAGACGGAGTTCGCCTCACCACGGGCAAGGCAGGCCGCCCTCGTGCGCTTCGGCGAGGCGTAGCTACCACCAAGCCGAGCGAGGCGGTTAAGCCCGACCGATGTCAAGGCGAGGCAGTAGTCTTAGCCCTTGGGGTCGGCGAGGCGGAACCAATCTTCTTTGTTCGTAAAGAAGTGTAGTAGCGCTCTTTGTCCCGACCGAAAGCGCCAACGCTCGATGGTTATTGATTCCACCTCATTGGGTACCCCAGTATTAGGTCCCCGACAAGAAACCCGAGACCTCCGGGTGATTTGATAGAACTTCCTGGGGTTATTTTTGACTTGCCGTGAGGGTTAAGAAAGACTGACGGGTGTAGTTCTGAGCCCCCAGTGATTCAAGAGCGTAATCGCCTGGGGGGTATTTCGATTAGCTGAGGGTGCGCGCGAGCGCACCCATCTGTGTAGTTCTCGAGCCCCGGATGATTCAGGTGGCAATCGCCAGGTATTTTTGATTCGGCCAGAGGGTGCGCGCGAAAGCACTGGTCCGTGTAGCCCCTGAGCCCTGGGTGATTTGGGCGTAATCGCCCTGGGGTACTTTGGACCCTTCGGGTATGGTCAGAGATTTGGTTTTTTGTCAATCTGGACAATTTGAAGGAAATCCGTATCCTGCTCACGGGATCTGCAGGCTTGTGGTTTGCCCGGTTATGACTCTCGATTGCATTGAGGCTCCCTTTGAGGCTTGTGTGTTTGAGTCCTAGTCAGCCAGGCCCATCCTCGCTGGACAGCCACGAGATTGTTGGGCCGGGCCTTGGACTCTGGGTCTAGGCGGGCTTGAGAAGAAGCTTTTTGACCCACATCCCTCTCAGGGAAAAGAGTCCCGTCTCCGCTTGTGAAGGCTAAACGCCTAGCGCAATTTTGGTGGGAAAGGATAGGGATCATGCGCATATCCCGCGACGTGACATGGTGGTGTATCGTGGGCGGGCTCGGAGACCGAGGCGGTCGGGTTGCACTTCTCGATCCGGTCAGCCTCCTATAAAACCACGGGTTCTCCCCAAGGTTCCGTGACTCGCCTCCTCGCCGAGATCTACAAATGCCTCCGCTAATCGCTGAGCCTCCCTGCGACCCGCATCGGGTGCCGCCATCAAGCTCAGATCCGCTGCAGCCATTAAGCTCGCAGATCCACCCCCTTCCCATCGCTTTACCGAGACGATGGGGGTAGGCGATCTCCGCCACACCGAGGTGTACCGACAAAGAGGGTGGCTCCGCCACCATGCCCTCGGGAGATAAGGGAGGCAAGACCCTTCCGCCGAGCAGCAGTCAGTTCTGGAGCGGTCCCCCGCCTGACGAGTTGGGCAGAATCTCGTGGGTTCATCCCCAAACGCTCCTACCGCATTAACATCGGCCAGTAAGTCACCGATTCTTATTTTTCGTGTTTTTCATTTTTTTGTTTTTTGTTTGGCCTTATGCCTTTTACCTCTTGCGTAATCTTGTGACGGGGCCGTTTTTAGCTACTACCAAGAAGTGTGTTGCTCTTCAGCGGTACGAAGTGTCATTGCCCAACATCGCCCCTGCTTTGCAGGAGGGGAACCGATGTTGCGCCTTTGTCGGTCGGTTCGGTGCCGCCAACGGTGGCTCTTTGTGCCCTCGATGGGTCAAGCTGAGCTAAAAGGCTAAAAGAAGCACCCTTGGGGGTCGCCAGCGCACGACGATGGAGGTGACTCCATCGCCTATGTTGAGCGGACGGAGCTGCCGGCCGCCAGGGCACCTCTGGTGGTGGGCGCTGCGCCACAAGTCGAGGCCCCGCATCGCAAGCGGAGGTGGCTGCGACCGCACCAAGCCAGGAGCAGCTTGACGGAGCCACGGTGGTGTCCAAGGTGGCGAATCTGCGCCTCCCGGCCCTAGGCGACGGAGCCCAGGTAGGCTACGGATGGAGGGGGGACATGGCCGGAGGGTCTCGGGTGTCATGGCGGTGGTGCGAGAGACCAGCGGAGGTCGCCCCCTCAGATAAAACTGGGCAGCCACTCGCCATCGCATGAAGTAGTCGCCGTCCAAAGGATGGATCCCCGAGATCCAATCTCGACTTTTCTCGGCCGATGATGCCACCGGAGCGTGAGAGCGGGAGTCTCGGTCGGCGATCTTAAGATGATGGATGTCCTAGATCAGGCCAGTCATCCTATCGTGATGTCATCGGGCCCCAATTGCCGGGTATCCGCTGATCTTTCCTTTCGCACTCTTCTTTCTTCATGTATTTTCGCCACCGGTCTTCTCTCTCGATCCCCTCATTACTCAGAGTCGGGAGAAATTCCGGTTCCTCCATGAGCAGTAAGGCGGAATGGGACCGCCACCGAGGAGGCCTGGGCCAGGTGGAGATGTGGGTGCCCAGCCTTTCGCCGCCTGCAATGGAAGCCGAGGCGCAGTTTGGGACGCAGAGGAGATCCATGGGATGTTCTAGGATCTATCGGTGAGAGGCCGAGGATCGAGGATGCGGCCGCCAGTGGTCCGAAAGGAGTGGGGACGAGCTGCTCTGAATGAAGCCGAGGCCCGCCCAACAGGCCCGTTGAACTCTTTGATGAGCTGGAGATGGAGCAGAATCTCGTCGACAACCGAGGACTGTGTCCGCGACACTACAAAGTTGACGGCCATCAGGGATGCCGAGGGATTGCCTGACCGCACAGGAAGCGAGACGAGCCGCATTCGCACTACGAAAGGCTTTACGGAAAGATGCACCGTCTGCAGGAGCGTGACCGGCCGCCATCGAGAGCCGCCGACGAGGCGCCAGTGGTGGCTGGCCTCGTGGATCTGGAGCTACAGACCCAAAGGTTGGAGGCCGAGAGCATCTCACCAGCGGGCACGGAGCTTGCTAAGGTGCGGGGGACTCTTCAGCCGAGGGAAGTGACAAGCACGATCTTCGGCAATCACCGCCACTGGGGTGTTCTTCGAAGGACCGGGGTGGCGTGAGCCAGAGAAACCAAATTTTCACTTGGTGCCCACGTCCGCGGTATCATGCGTTGCGTGAGGTTGACCGAGAGAACGCTTTTTTCATGCCGGATCACCTTAGTTTTCACCGCTGCCCGCTCCTCATTATGACTGGGAAATTAACTTGAGGTATTGAGCCGCTTTCTGCCACTGCTCACGAGAACTCCGAAATGATGAGATTGAGAAGGCGGTGACTCCCATTGCACGGAACTGCAAAGATAGGCTGAAAGACATGGTTCTCTCTTCGAGGAAGTAGTTAGTTGAATAAGTTTGATAAACATTTATCTCGTAATATGTGGACAGAGTGTTGGTACTTTTGTGTCCGAAACAGTTTGTTTTCGTAATTTTGTTTCATTCGCTTTGATCTTACTTTTTGCAACGAGAAAAAAAGGTTTATGCGATCCAACCCTTCCGTCATTGAGACCATAGGGCCCGAGGGTGGTAAGGAGGAATTTCGATTACGTCGGCTGGTGAGCAAAGTTTACGTAGGCACGTCAAGGTTTTTGCAAATGCCTACCGAGCATGCTTGTTTATCTGCTCCTGCCAAACTTTTAGCCACCAATCTTACCACGAGGAAAAGGGTCTGGCTACGTAATGATTTTGTATTCGCATCGTACCCCTACTTAGGATTTTGTCAATCGCTTTGCAGACTATGCGCTTGGTCCCATTGAGCCGCCTCGGCCTTCCCCGAGCCCCCGTAAGTGGCGGGCGGGATTCGGCGGGTCGCCTGCTTTGTGATTGTCGCCTTGTCCGCCAGTCAGAATCGAGGGGTTGAGGCGGTGTCACACGGCCCGACGACCTGCCCGATACGCTCGATGGAGCTCGCTTAACGGGATGTTCGATCGGATCTGATCTCGTTGAGCTTTCATGGCGGTGGGTCTGCAAAGCTCCCCGTGTATGCCTGCTGCTCCTTGACCTCGTTTCTTCCAGCCGATTCCCTCAATGGGGA